>JADLSH010000365.1:547500-1107500 GCA_016169945.1 Trachythela sp. YZ-2020 | reverse complement strand
ATATTTCGAGCAAAATCATTGAAAACACAATCGCTTATAGTTATTTAACTATATTTTCTTGGTCTTTAAAGCATTTTCTTGATTTAAGGAATGTTTTAATCCATTTTACATTTAGCTGTAATATTTCAAGATTTTTTTCCGTATTAATGTTATATTTTATGTACTTCGAGATTTCCCGCCATATTGTTTACAGATTAAAAATGCTCGTGAATGCTCTTAAATTTCGCTAAAAACTTTCCTATTTTATTCCTTCAGCTTGAAATATACTAGTAGGTTTATACTAATACAATTTCGCCTCGTTTACTATTCGTTAAATATACAGCTCAGCCAATCAGATTGCAGAATAGGTCATATACGGTGGATGACTATATTATAAATACGATTATAGGTTAGTTTTATTTCTTTAATATGTACTTTTTTACCTTCTATTAAACTATCATTCACAGATGCCATGAACGTTTTACTATATTTAGCCAGCCATTTGTCTCTGTCCTCTTTGGAAAAACTTTTCGTAAACTCAGCTTTAATGTAATGTTGCACAAACCACTCGTTCATCACTTCAGAAGGGTCGTTTTCACTTGCAATCTTTTTGAATTCTTGTTTAAACGCATCAATACCAGAAATACAATTGAATTTGGAACGAACCATGCCAGTTCTTACACCAAGCTGCATATTGGATCTAAATTTGTTTTTGTTTTATAACGTTTTAGTGGTGGTTTAGCACGTTACTAAAGAGCGTGTTGATGGCCGTCCAACTACTAGAATTAGGACCTGTTTATATGGGGGCGAGTTATCCGGCAAGGCGAGTTAACCGGGACAAAGAAGCGACCTGTTTATATGGAACCGAGTTACCATGTATTTGACCGCCGAATACATTGTAATTATGCCTCTTTTATACACTTTTGAGGGCTAGATTGGGCTATGTTATTTATCAAAGTAGGAAAACAAAGGAAACATGCATGCTCTGTTGGCGAGTTACGCGGGAAATATGTTTACATGGGAATATATTTGTCTCGCCTCTTTCGGCCGGGATCTCGCCATGCCGAGTTTACCCTAATGGCAGTGAAGTAACCTGGGTTTGAACGGTTTGAACTAATCCGGTATCGTGTAACCAAAGCATTATTTTGTATCGGATTGGAGAAGATAATCCGATATGAAAAGTAATCCGGTATAGTGTAGCTGAGGCCTAAATCACAATTTTGAGTTGTGACGACGTCATTTGAACAAACCAAATATTAAATTATTTACGTTTCAGTTTCGACTCTGTGAATTTGTTTAATATGCAATATTATAATAACATTTATAGTACGCGCGTGCTGATTGGTCGAGAAGCGTGTTTCTATAACTGTATTTTTAATGCGAATTATAAAACTTTGAATACTATTTAAAAACAATTCTTTGCTTTTACACATTTTTGACTGTTAATTTTCAAACAGAGTTGTTTTTTTTGCAGCGAAATTGACGAGCAATTGCTCATTGGTATTGCCAGTTTTTGATTACACTGATGGTGTATGGTCCGAACTATCTGCTGGATGCTGTCAAAATCTCCAAAGACTGCAAAACCGTGCAGCGCGCATAATACTACAACGGGATAGTTCTAAAAACACGTTTACTAGGTTAAATTGGGTGGAATTAGCTACTCGTAGAAGCATGCATAAATGCATTTTAGTTTTTAAGTGTCTGCATGATTTGGTCCCTGTATATCTAAGTGATTATTTTGTGAGGAACCATAGTATCCACACATATAACACTAGAAGAAAAAACGATCTGTACCCTCCGAAAGCAAAACGTAGTCTAGGCAAAAGAACTTTTAGATACTCTGGAACGCTGCTTTATAATGCGCTTCCAAGCACAATAAAGGATGCTACAACCATGTCAAATTTTAAGCATCTGATCCAAAAACATTGTTTTTAGGCTAATATTAGCATGACATTGATTGTTGTCATACTTGGATTTTAAATAATATGTATAATCTTAGTTTAGATTTTAATGTAATGGTAGGTAATTAGTCTCGATTTGTAATTTTAACATGTGCAGGACCCCTATGGATACCAGCTATTGCTGATTGGGCTACCCTGCTGAAATAAAGTTATCTTATCTTATATTATCTAGCATGCGTACGTAATGAGATAATTTGTAAATTAATCGAGTTTAAAAAATGTCTTTTGAGTTATATTATAAAAGAAATAGAAAACATTTTTTCCTGTGTTTCTATACACTTATAGAAACACTTGTGGGAGTTTGGGAGAACTCGAAATAACGTGGAAAAACTCGCCCTACGGGCTCGTTTTCCCACTGATTATTTCTCGTTCTCCCAAACTCCCACGCGTGTTTCTATAAGTGTATAGAAACACGGAAAATGTTTTCTATTTCTTAATTATTCAATCTATTAAACTCTTACTTGTATTGTAAGATGGTCTGCTTATTTGACAAAACTTTTTCAATCATTTTTTCAGCTTCGTCAAAGTTCTTCGGCTTGACATAGTGAGCATAAACATTGATATCATAACCAATTCCACAAATAGCTTGCCAGCAAAAGTGATTTGGTCCTAACATCCAGTCACCGTTGTAAAAGTTTTCATCATATGGTGCGCCAAACACCGTCCTCAGGAAATGTTTAACCTAAAAACAAATGACTGTTGAGTGTTGTTGATAAAAGTTTCGAAAATAACAACAACAACAGCAAATTGTTTGTTTTGTGAAAAAAATAATAACTGATAAAGTTCCGGGCTTACGAATCGAACGCTTTGTGATTTCTATCACAACAATAACAACTACAACAAAAGCAACAGCAATAACAGCATCAGCAGTAACAACAACAGCAACAACAACAACAACAACAGCAGCAACAGCAGCAACAGCAACAACAACAACAACAACAACAACAACAACAACAACAACAACAACAACAACAACAACAACAACAACAACAACAACAACAACAACAACAACAACAACAGCAACAACAACAACAACGGCAAAGTTTTGATTTGTGCATCATGCAAATTGGTAAGATTGAAAATAATTTCAAATAGATCTAAATCCGTAGAACGGTTTCTCTTATCGTTACTCTCGGAAATCTACGGTAAGAGAGTCAGACTATTAGCGTTCTAAGCTCAACAGAAAATAGATGTAAAACAAACCTGCTCGAGAGCTTTAACTTCTCGAGGTGTCATCTTGTTTTCATCCAAAACTGTCGAGTTGATTTCTTCCAGTAGTTTAAATGCAGCGTCTGTTTTAGCTTTCAGATACGCTGGAGTGGCATTGTATGAAAGATGTCTGAAAAAGAGAAAATATTGCATTTGTTAGCGCAGTAGTCCGGCCATGTGCTGTGTCCTGTTAACTGGTTATAATTTTGCCTCAGTCGCACGTGAAAAGAGTGCTTCCAGTTCGACTCTACTGAATACTTGGTTTCCTCCTGTAATCAACATTGGACCAATAACGAATGATTCTAATAGAACCTCTAGGGAGACTTAGACAAAACTGACATAGTTATCAAATACGAGGATAGGTTTCCTCCTGTAGTAACACTGGACCAATAAGGGATTGCCCTTACTGGATCTCTAGGGAGAACTGTTTAGAACTGATAGAGCTATCCAGTATAAATAAAGTTAGTTTTGTTTAGGTCTTCTCCTGTAGTAACATTGCGCCAAGTAATGAGTTTTCACCAAATTCCAACTCACCTGTTTTTCAAGTCGTCAACAAGATCGTCATCTTTTTTATCTGTTTGCCACGGTAACTTGTTACGATTGTATTCGTAGTAGGTGTCTTGAACTCTCTTCAAAAAGTCTGGCAGTTTAACACGTTGAGCTTCGTCAGAGTAAACGTACTTGTTAGGCAGTGTAGTGTTATCTGAAACGATTGAAATAAAGTAATATTAGGGGGTGTACTGCTCACCTTTTGTTTCAGTTGAGTGCTGAAGTCACAGATCTGAAAACGAGGACGGGATAGTGCATCTGCTATGAAGCCAATGACGACCATATTAGTGGTGTGACCACTACAAAGAGCTTCTATAAGTTTCTAGTTATTGGTGGGAAAGGACAAATATTGTCTAGAAAATAATTTATCATCAGTGGCCTCTCTTTCTCCCTAAATTTGCCGGTGAATAACTAATGAGGTCACACCAATATGGCCGCCATAAGCCTCATTATGTGGTGTTTAAAACGTTCTAAAACTCATTAGAAGAGATGTTGGAAGCTATATTTCTCAAGTTACATAGGAAAAGATATGTGCTTCATAGTATAATTAATTTAAACAGCTAACGATTTGACTAGTCAAGAATTTGACAGATATAAAAATCTGATTTCGTTAAAAATATTCTGGCTTCAAATTTGGCTCATTGAATTCGATAGGATGCTCCATCCAGTTATAGTTTTCAGATCAGTGACTGAATCAGTGACAAGACACGCAGCTCAAATGCGATCGCGTCGAAGGTTTACTGGGGCGCCTCTGGCTGTCACCCTACGACCCATGTCTGATCATGGAGCATAGCTAAGGTGGAAGGGTTAGTTTTGGGTGAGAGAGGGAACCGAAGTACCCAGAGAAAAAGACTCGAAGCACAGGAAATAACCACTGATCTGAAAACAAGGACTGGATAGAGCATCCTATTGAATTCAATGAGCCAATTTTGCAGCCAGAATATTTTTAATGAGATCAGATTTTTATATCTGTCAAATTCATGACTAAGTCAAATCGTTAGCTGTTTAAATTAGTTATACTATGAAGCAAATATATTTTTCTATGTAACTGGAGAAATATAGCTTCCAAATGTGTTTTAGAACGTTTTAAACACCACATAATGAGGCTTATGGCGGCCATATTGGTGTTCATTAGATATTCACCGGCAAATTTAGGAAGAAAGAGAGGCCACTGATGATCAATTCTTATTTAGACAATATCTGTCCTTTCCCACCAATAACTAGAAACTGTTAGAACCTCTTTAAACATGTCGCCAAGACCACAGTAGATTTGTGGGGGTCACACCAATATGGCCGCCATAGACTTCATGGTTCCCTCTAACGTTGTCCCTGCGAATTAGCGGGTTTTTATTGTTTAACAACATTTTCTGCATTAGTGAACAATGAGTTGCGGTACCTGGTCAAATTTTGAGATCAGTGGTCTTACCTTTAATCTTCACTTCACACCGCTCGCCAGTAAAACCGCTGGCGCAGGTACACGTGATTTGGTCATTGTTTTCATGGCACGTCCCATTGTTAACACAGGGTTCAATAGCGCATAACGAACCTAGAAATAGATCTTTATTTAATGTCGATTACAGAGGTGAGGTTGCCCAATTCACCAGAGCCAGTGGCGCATATGCACGTGTTCGACAACTAAGGTCTAAGGGTTAGTTTTTGGTGAGGGACTTTGAACAGAATTTGAGCCTGTGGCCTTGCGATTCCAGTCCAGAGTTCGGACCACTGAGCGGCAGAGTCCAGTTGCGAAAACGTTCAATCCGTGATTTGGCTAGAACTGGGTGAGGAGGCTAAATAGACAACTGAACGCGATAAAAGCGTTTAAATTATAATTTCTCACAGCAAGCCAGTGTAATTTTTTGAGATATGTCCAGATAATTCAATTAAATCACTCCAGGAATATTGAAGTGCCCTTCCACGACCTTGGGCTGGCAAGTTCATGTATGCTAAACTTAAACTAAGCTGACTTTATTTATACCGCATAACTCTATCAGTTCTAAACTGTTCTCCCTAAGTCCAACATGGACCATACCTTTAAGATCCAGGGTTACTGCAGGGGGAAACCTAAACTAAACTAACTTTATCTATACTGGATAGCTCTATCAGCTCTAAACTGTTCTCCGTAGAGGTCCAGTAGGAGTCATCGCTTATCGTTCCAGTGTTACTACAGGAGGAAACTTAAACTAAATTAACTTTATTTATACTGGATAGCTCTATCAGTTCTAAACTGTTCTCTCTAGGTCCAACATGGACCATACCTTTAAGATCCAGGGTTACTGCAGGGGGAAACTTAAACTAAACTAACTCTATTGACACCGGATAGCTCTTTCAGTTCAAAACTGTTTTCTCAGACTGAGTGAGGTATCCAGTGACCAGTATAAAAAAAGTTAGTTTAGTTTAGGTTTCGTCTTGTAGTAACACCGGATCGATAGACCGATGACCCTTCCAGTAAGGGTCAGATTCCTTATCGATCCAGTGTTACTACAGGAGGAAACTTAACTAAACTAACTCTATTTATACTGGTCACTGGATACCTCAATCAGTTCTTAACTATTATCTCTAGAGATCCAGTAATGTTCCTTTTTTCTCCTGTAGGCGTAGCAACCTGCAGAGGGCAGATTCAAACCCATGCGCACATCCCTATGCCAATACTCAACTGATAACATACAGCCTTAGTTTCTTCGGTATTTTCCCACAAAAACATTTAATTAAGAAATACTTTAGTTGCCATTTACACACCGGCAATTTCAAATGGAGTTAGCAAAATTGTTGTGTGTTCATATTAGAGACGAGCCTAGCGCTAGGTGGGATCTCAGTCAAGTGGGATAAAATTTTCCATATTAATGCGTCATCTCACTTGACCGGGATGGACATTTTTTGCCGATTTTGACCTATTATTGAGCGGTGTAGTTGGAAAATATAAACAAAACAAATAAAGATTGATAGATCTAAGCAAAGACCATTATTAAAAGTCGTAATACAACGTACATTTTGTTCAATCACAACAAAAGATATTTCGAAGGCGCCATGTTTTCGTCCCACCGAGGCGGGATATTAGATGGGATAAAAACAGTTATATGAACACAGAAATAATTCATCCCACTTAGGTGAGTTTACCGGCCAACCAGGCCTAGATTGAGCAAACACTGCATGTTTCCTCCTGTAGTAACACTGAACCAATAAGAGATGGCCCTTACGCCTTACCGAACCTTGCATTTTAAAACGCCTTTTATGCAACAAATACAGCCTCTCCCCCCTTCATTCGCGTCATAAACTCATATCCGCGTTTTGCATTTTCATCCGCGTTTAACCCGTCCGCGTTTTATTCCCCATACCCGCGTTTCATGAAGAGGAAGTTTTTTCACACAGAAACACTTACGCAACTTATGCTGTTGAGTGATTTACCAGGTCAAAAAAGCGATAAGTTTATGGGAAATTTTGAATCTCGTTTCAAGAGCAGCTATTTCTTGTTTGGGCAGATTTAATACCAGGATTACAAATCTGTCAAATTGGTTGTTTGTGAAAATTGATTACCGCGAATTTTGCTAAATTTCACAGTTAATTAAGATTTCGTGTAAACTTTCAAAATTTGCAAGTAAATTATAGCCACGGGCATATACTAAATATGAATTCTTCTTGTGAACTTCTGGTACTTTATTTATGCCGGATAGCTCTATCAGTTCTAAACTATTCTCCCTTGAATTGCAGTAAGGGCCATTCACTATTTGTTCCAGTGTTACAACAGGGGAAAACCTAAACTAAACTAACTTTATTTCTACTGGATAGCTCTATATCAGTTCTAAATTGTTCTCCCTAGAGGTCCAGTAAGGTTCATCCATTATAGGTCATCATGACACGTTTATATATTAGTGACAGGTTGAGATACTCGGATACTATGAGATGCTATGAGATTGAATTCATTTTAGTTAGTTAGCAGCCCTCAGAGCACTTCAATTTACTAAGGTATCAACTATCAACCACCTATATATATATATATATATATATATATATATATATATATATATATGGTCAATTCCAATGGCACATTCAAGAAGGCATATATTTAAAATATGAATCACGCGCTTTCATGTTCGTCAACACCCCAGTGGGGTGATGTTACGATTGCGAAAATTTAGCCAAGGGCAAATTATTCTCATTTCACACTAGTTTATTATCAATGCTAGTGAATAAAGGATTTATTTTCTATTTATTTAATTTTTTCGCCCCCCATTTTAATAGAATTATAGAAACTAACTGGACCTCTAGGGAGAACAGCATATATACCTCAAACATTTATATTCTTTTGATCGAACGGTGTTTTAGCTCAATTTAAAAAACGTGCTAAAAATGTACATTTCTGCATAAGAAGAAACAGTGACAGATATCAGGTGGTGGGGGCGAAGGGGGCGGCCGCCCCGCTAAATAATTTCTCAAAGCCGAATAGAATAACTGCATGTGTAACAGAGCAAGCTGTATCAATGATTTTACAAACACAAAAGCCTTTATAGGCTATAGTATACAAGTAAATTTGCATCAAATTGAGGCCAAAAAGGTTTTAAGAACTGAGATCCGCAGCAACAAAAGGGTGGTTAAATTTCGGTAACCTAAGTTCGCATGACCCCGAATATTTCGCGAAGTGTCCGCCACTGACACTGAGAAAAAACAGACCCCTAATTGAAATACAATATAGGAATTAAAACAATATATACATGAACTGTAAATTTTCTGCTTTATTTCAAAGTCGTCATCATTCTGTTGTCATGATGACTTTAAAAAGACACTCGTTTTGTTTTAATTCAATAAATTCATATATTGAATTTCATGCGAGGTGACCTTATTTTTCCGAATCTGTTTCTTCACCGTCGGCTGGCCGTGGTTTTTGTTCATTTTTTTATTTCATACGTTTAGCGATGTTTTTTTTGTCTGTAGTCCAGCTGCCTCGAAGAATAATATTTACCTAAGTAGTGTTGATTTTAACTGTGCAATGTTATGCCCTTAATATATGAATTTACATTATACAGGGTGTATAAAAAAAAAGGAGACCTTTAGAAATCGGTCCTATTATGATGTTAAACCCATGTGCTTTTCACAGGCGGGTTCCGATCGGGAAACCTTTCTCTGAAAGCGTTCTGTACTGCGGCTATATGCTTTGAGTTTGTGTGTAAGTTACCACAATAAAGACTCGTTGTTCTGTGGTCAGTTGAACCATTTTATTTGAACTGATCGAAAAAAATAATTCCTGCATGGTAAGTTAACATTTTGTGTAGTTATTAAAATTTGAAATACCCATGGGCGCATATGATATGAAATAATATTTTAATTTCTAAAAGTCTGCTTTTAATATACGCACCCTGCCAATATTCAACGCGTCAGTGGGCTCGGTAGCGCTCAACCATTCAAATTATAGCAATGGGACCGATTTCTAAAGGTCTCCTTTTTTTTGATACACCCTGTAGTACCAAATTAATTTGGCTCGGGTCTACCGACATATACTTTTTCAAAACGATGATAATTTAATTTGTTGCATTTGTACTTGTATTTTTTTGTAGTACGTATCGTGTATGTAGTTCATTGTATGTACTAATATGTATGTATGTGTAATATAATTATATATAATATTATCTTAAATATATTGTTCACGCCCACGCCCTCGTGGAAACCAGCTTTAAAGTTGACGAGGCTAGCGTGTGACTTTTAAATAAAGTTTTACTACTACTACTAAACGTTCAATATTATATCTATATTATTTAGCCTTCTCATATCTATAAGTGTTACTATATATATGTTTCGGCGGGATAGGATCAAACCTGACCGAAGGTCAGTATTTTTGTAGTTCTTAAACAACTCTGAATCTGCCGAATTCAATTATATTATGCAATTTTTGCCGTGCAACTCACAACGCAATTTACGACATTTGTGAAACACTTTTGGCATTACGCCATGCATTAATAGGCGCACACGCACTTTGAAATAGGATTCTGTAGCTGCTGAGTGGTCAGATCTCACCACCAAAATTGGACAGTGGCGATTGTGTAATCATATATAGATTTCATATCCCGGGTTGAGCGTGTACATATATACTAAGGACGGTACATTATACATTATTCCGCTCACTCCCCGTTAGGGCTTTTCTGTGACCGATTACATCAAGTATCTAGCTTACCTATAATATGTACTTAGCCTACATCATTTATTTTTACAACAATTGTGAGACGGCAAATTGTGAGACGGCATGTAAGACGGCAAAGCGACAACGACCGCCTAAACAAACTCCTTCAAATAAATTATTGTAAAGATTCATGTAGAAGATGGTGGTTAACCGGCAGTTATTAGAGTGAGAATGTTACCCCAATCTTTTTCATTATATAGAATAATTTTGTATTTGATGGCAAATTGAAATAAAATTCAGAAATTTAGTTCAATTTTCTTGCTTCAGTAAATGTGCTGTAACGATTACTGAAGCCCCATCAATACTAAAGAATTAACTAATGAGAAAAATTTCACTGTAGGTGGGTTTGACTAAATGGGACCATATATATAAAACACGTAACTGATATCTATCTATGACCAAGATATAAACAAAATCATCAAAGACACTTACCTACGCGCCCACTAGTTGAAGAACTGCTAGAACTATCGTTATCCGAAGCCTCTTTCGCCAACAACGCTATGAAAACAATACACAGTATCAGCAATATAGCAGCGACAATCAGTAAAATCTTTTCCATTTGAGTTCGGATTGCAAATTTCGCTCCTTTCGACGATCCGGTCAGGTTTTGTGAAAATGCCTTGTCTTGTGGTTTCATCTCGACATCTATGTCTACGCTTTCGTTGACCAGGGCCATGGTGGGTTCTTAGAGTTCCTTTTTTTGAAAATATTTGACCTTCTGATGCACCAGTTAATATGGTGAATTCCTTCCTTCCTTAAAGCTGAAACATGATACAACAGGAAAACATCATTATAAATAAATTACTATTCAACTATTGACAGCATTTCATTCAAAATTTCTAAAAGAAAGTCAATAAGGCGCGAATTACCATGTTTTGAAAGTTGATTAAAAAAATGGGATTCATTGAAGTTTAAAACCTGGAATCCGAAAACCTGGTCTCAAGTTCCGTTCATATACGGCACAACTAAGTTTGGAACCATATACCGTTGGCGTTGTTTTCAATCTTTATACAGGTAGTTCAGGGTAGTAGCAAAATAGGTTCATATTTCCCGCCTCTCATGCTGCAAGGAACCAATAAAACCCGTAATTTGCTCAAAAACTTTATTTCTTCTTTTGTGTAAACCAGCCTTATGTTGTGAGCCGGAACAATCAGCTACAAAGAACCGACATTTCCCCAATTTCTTTCATCGATATAAGGATATATGTTTCCCAATTACGTTTTATACAGTCGATTTCAACTAACTTTTCACTAAAATGTTCCGAACTTCGTTTCGAACGTCGGAAATTCGTTGCGAAGTTCAAAAGTTCATAATGAAATTCAGAACCGGTTTGTAAACTGAACATTTGATTCTCTAGTAACCAATCACAATATTCTAATATAAGTATAGTCTATAGCATTAGGTTAGCACAAACATTATTTATTGTGGTATTGCAACTAGGTTGTTGATATTATTATTATTATTACTACTATTAAAGGATTGTTCGCTTTTAAAACTTTGAACCAAATGACAATTTTTAAATATTGTAAACCAGGACCGAAATATACATTTCTTTAAATAACGAATTCTAATCTAAAACCTAATTTTAATCTATGTAAATTTTTAACGAGCTATTATTATAATTATTATTATTCGATCCTCTCATTCAACTCCATATGGTCCTCAGTCCAAAGTAAACTTCCTAAGAACATATTTAACTTCACCATCCGGTATATAAATAACACGCTTCAATTCCGACTCGCAAAAACCTTTTGTCGTTTTGAAATGGGGAATCATTCCAACATCCGAATGCTCATTCTGTCTGGAATCCGAAACTTTACTTCACTCGTCGCTGGCTGCAAGACCTGCCTAAAGGCTCTTTTCCACTCATCGCAAAAACCAACTCGCTAGCTCGCTGCGAGTACTTTTATCCAATCAAAATGCTCGATAGTTAATTTTAATTAGTAGAATCATACTAGTATACTATTGCAAA
The DNA here is from genome assembly GCA_016169945.1 of Trachythela sp. YZ-2020. Taxonomy (NCBI): domain Eukaryota; kingdom Metazoa; phylum Cnidaria; class Anthozoa; order Malacalcyonacea; family Clavulariidae; genus Trachythela; species Trachythela sp. YZ-2020. Next base: position 1,095,664 of record JADLSH010000365.1, on the reverse strand, counting down.
TGCTGTAATTTGATTGGCTACGCTACTCTCTATCTATAATTGTCGATAGATAGCGAGTAGCGAAACAGCCATCTCCTCGGCGCGATTTTTAACGAATTTATTTCAATAAATTATGAAAAAAGTTTTGAAATACTGGTTTCTACTAAAACAATTAGATTATTCGCTCTCGATTTCTATGAGATGATAGTTCATTCGGGCTTCGCCCTCATCAACTATCCTCATAGAAATCTTGAGCTCATAATCTAATTGTTAATTAGATGCACGCAAGCACTCGCAGCGGGCTTGCGAGTTGGTTTTGCGATGAGTGGAAAAGAGCCTTAAATGTAGGACGCAGTTTTACATTTAAGTAATGATTCTGTGCTTAACTTCATCGCATCCACACTTAAATCCGTACTACATTCTAACCTTTACGCTGACCTCCCTGGCTACATCAGTCCATCTGTTATCACCGGGGGTAGATTACGTCCTGATCTAACAATTGAAAACAAATTAATGTATTTATATACTCGAACTTACTGTCGGATTTGAATCTAATCTGCTTACTATATATAATGTAACCCGTAAAAGACAAAAATATCAAGAACTAATTAACGAACAGAACAAAAAATATGAAACAGTAAAATTTGTAAATTTATCTATCAGTTCACTGGGAGTTTTCAGTCAATCATCGCTGGACTTTATTGAAATTAGTGTTGAAAGATCTGAAGGTTGACGAGTAATGTAGAAAGTACTATATTAGGAAAATTGTTCAACCTCGTCCCCAGGGTCTTGATGGTGACCGCGGTGAACGGACAAGAATCACCGTGCTCTAGAACGTTGACCAATGAGATGGCGATCTGCTCCCAAGTTTTCCAGGGTCTTGTCCGTTCACCGCGGTCACCATCAAGACCCTGGGGACGAGGTTGAAAATTATTAACACTTGTGTCAGGTCCTCATATTATATCACGTAACAAAGAATGGGATAACCCATGCACAGACCACAACTAATGTCATACTAATATTTTTCTCATATATATAGAGTTAATTCAAGTAGACACTGGTAAACTACCAGTAAACGCAGTAAACGTAATTAATAAAGTTTCCATTATTATTATTATTTTATTATTATTATTTTATTATTATTATTATTATAATTTTAATTTATTAAGAAATACTTTTTGTTACAATCTATTGTTTAAAATTATTGCCTTCTATACATGACAAAAATTATACTAGCAGTTCTTAAAAATTGTCTATTGATAATGTTTGATCTTTTTATTAAATAATAGCATACGTAAAGTCATTGACGACATAGCTGGCTTTCCGAGAAGCCAAGTGCTAAGTCCTTACTTTTCATCTGACGTGCGCATTCTCTTGTACCTCTGATACACGCGATCGCTGATCTTAAAAGGGCGAACGAGAGTGAGCATCTCATCCATGCTATAGAGTAGCACCATATTCTGACTTCCATTTAATCGCTAATAATTCAGCAATTCGCTTATACGCAACTGTTGATTCTTTACTAAGACCACCATTGCTTGAAAAGATTAGGGGGGTAAAGGAACCAGGCTCAATTTCTCTTATTCTGTCACCATATTCTCTTCTTCTTCATCTGTTCTTGATTTCTGTATAAGGAGGCAATACAGGAGTTGCGATAGCTTGGCGCGTTGGGATTAAATACCCTTATATAAAAAAATGCACTTTGCTGTCGACACCAGAAGCCTTTTGCCTTTATATCTGATCTTTTTTCATTATCTGTTGTTTTGTAGTAGGTAACTTTCTCTGATGATTTTGGTCTTGTACGCATGCTGATCTGCTTTCTGTTGACGTAGCTTCGCTTTGATTTCACACAAATCAGGTTTCTGTACGAATCAGACTGCTCGATTATCATTTGCTTCAAGGGCTCGGTGATCTTTCTAGATGCATCAAGTTGCAGACTAGCTTCTTCCACTGGATTTACGATATTCAGACCTCCATATCGTGTTGGCAATGCCAGCAACTTTCTTTCTTCAATGGAGCAATGACTTCTGCCTATCAATGCAGGAATAAGATTCTCAGTTATTATATCTTCAATATAGGTTGGAATAAAGTACATATTCGCCAGGTACTTTACTTGGTACTTTACTTGACCATGGTTCGAAGTCAGCTGGCTTATGGTAGTCAAGTGTGGGCACCCCAGACGATCAACAACATCTTGACCGTTGAACGTGTGCAGCGACGTGCCACCAAATTTATTTTGTCATTGCCATACCAAACAGACATCTCATACAAGGAAAGATTGATCACCATCGGCATTATCCCTATATGTTACTGGCACGAGTTTTTAGATCTGGTGTATCTCTACAAGTGCGTCATTTCCAACTCTGACAGTAACATCTCCATCAAGATTCCTGCTCGAGAAACACGAAATGCCAATACAACCAATGGCATTTTACTCGAGGTAGCCAAGTGCAAGACAGTAAACTTCCAAAACAGCTACTACGTCAGAGTTGCCAATGTGTGGAACACACTCCCCTGTTCAATCAGAGAAACCAACAAAAACGTGGTTTGTTTCAAATCTTGCTTAATGGAACATTATAAGGATCTCACTAAGGAAATTTACAATCCTGAAGATCCAAGAACATTTAAGTCTGTTTGTGTGAAGTGTCACACAACTCGCCCATTGAGAAACTTATCGAATCGAACATGCTGTTAAATTTACTGTCATATAACTTGTCTTGTATATCGTTGTTTGTAATCCGTTGTGCTCGTTTGCGTTGATCAACAGATCTGCACGTCTGTCTGTCTGTCTGTCTGTCTGTCTGTCTGTCTGTCTGTCTGTCTGTCTGTCTGTCTGTCTGTCTGTCTGTCTGTCTGTCTGTCTGTCTGTCTGTCTGTCTGTCTGAAAGTCTGTCATACTGTACTTTTCAATGTTTATTTTGTATTTCGAATGTTTTGGAATCCCGTTATTGGAGAACTAATCTCTGTGTGGTAATTCCAGCCATGTGGTATATTTTGTATCTAATTTTATGTAATAGAGTGTATTGTGTTCTATGGCAAAATCTGTAAAAAAGACCCCCAAAAAAACAACTTTCCAACATCAACTGTCCGCATGATAAATTGCGCAGCCACTTTCCCTTTATAGAATGAATAAAGGCTGCATACGCTGCATGGGGACATATTTCTGCTATCTTAACCAGAGCTTCTATTTCCTCTTTCCACATCTCTACTTTAGCTGCAACATAGTCATCAACAAAACTGGGTGTACCAACTGCTGCGCCCAAAATAATATGACCAGGGGCCGGTTGTATAAAAGTCTTAACTACATTTTAACGACTCGTTTTGTAGTTAAATAGTAGTTAACTCTAAAATTCGCGATTCTGATTGGTTTACTTTCGCACTAACTATAGTTAACCTTAACTACTTTTTTATACAAACGGCCCCAGCTGTTGTTATACGAATACCATATCTACGAATATCTTGGAAAAGGGCAGTGGCGTGATGGACATATTCAGCTTTAACTACCAAGGTGGTTTTGCCTGGGTTTGGGTAATAACCATATCCAGGTCCTACTACGGCAAGGCGTTGCCACCACCTTTTTAAAGCACTAAGCGTCCCCGCTGAAGTGGAGTCGTCTGCAAACCATATTTGTTCGCGTTATTAGGTACTTCTTGACTTAAAGTTTTAATTAGGGGTGTTATGGCGAGGGCGTACATAGCCATTGATAGTGGATCACCTTGTGTTGTTCCCTCCAACGACAAAATTTCATCACCGCCTGTGACAAATAATCTCACTGGTTTTGAGTAAGTGTTATTAAGAACGGTAGATATCGCTGGACATATAACTCCAATATTATGAAGGGCAGCTTTCCGATTTATGGTATTAAACGCATTTGTCGCATCGACCAACAACATAGCTTCCGTTTGATCCATTGATTCAATTTCCTTCATCGCATGTATGGCAGCTTCGCAGCCTGCTTCGTGGCCGGCACACGTTTGAAGAGTTCCAGCAGCTAACTTGGTTCCTTGTTCAAAGGAACTATTAAACGACATGCGACGTAGGCCGATAAACTATTTGGATCAAGAGATCTTGTACACAAGCGTCTAGCCACAGCAGCAAGAGCATTACATAAGTCAGCTGAAGCACTTTTGAAGGATGAACATATATAATTATTATTATTATTATATATAGCCTGATGTGATTTAAGTAGTCAATTGTAAGTTACCTCTAGAAGTGAGATTTACAATTGTATATATCTAGTAAGAAAAAGTTATATCAATAAAGTTTTCATTATTGTTATTATGTATGATGATCACGTAAAGCGTGATAATTTGAACACGATCGCTTCTTGAAAATAACCATTCGTGTAGGATTAAAAAACATTGAAAACACTTTAATAGTAATGGCGTTTAGGGGGTTTGGGCGGTCCCTCTTTGAGAACGGTCTGGCTACTGGTCTTCTTGGGCGGCTTCAAAATAACATCACACGTCGGACCTTTTAGTTTACCCAGGGTGCATTGCACGTACTTTTCCACATGTTTAACGAGGTAGGCCTCAGGTGCCGAGCCTTGGGACAGAACTTGGTAGTGAAAATCTTGAATTTTGAATGTCTTATTGAGTGACGTCTTGGCATAGTCTCGAAGTTGTACGAGCTTTTGTTGGCCCAACATGTACGCGGTCGCTTGACCGGGAGTGCCCTGGTAACGAGTGATTTCTTTTTGAGCCAAGTCGGAGTCATCCCAGGCGTATTCGGAGAAATACCATAATGCTTCAGTTCTATAAGGGCGAGTTATGGTGTCGGTTAGTAGAGCATAAAGTACGCGAACACAAGTCGTCAACAAGATGACAGACCTGCCAAACCTTGCCTGAAGAAAATCTGGAGATTGGGAAAATAATCCTTAAAATTTTATAGTAGCATGATTCGCTCGTAGTTCCTGTTCGAAACGTCAGGATTTCAATGAGCGACGACTTAAGAAACATATGCGTAGACTTGAGAAATGGACGCATGACTTTGGAGAAATGCTGCGTTGCGTCGGTAACAACATTCGAATTTTATAGTCACATGAACAGCAACTTTTCACGATACTATTCTTTACTCTTTTATCTATTGATACAGTCTTTCCACTTTTTTACATATTATGATGTTTTATAAAGTTTGTTCTGATAAAAATATTTAAAAGTTGATAAACAGAAATGTGGAAGTTTTGTCTGACTTCAGTAATTTTTGTCATGGATCCTAACAAAGAAAGGCACTCGGACTAGTAACATACCTATTCATTCCTCGGTAATGAAGGCCTGTATCAACAATTAAACGCAAAGCTCTCCAAACCTAAAAGTTAAAGGACACATTAAAACATTATTAGCGAAGAAAATAACAAATAGAAATTGACTCGTGTCCCAAATTGCATTGCAAGTTGAAGCAAAATTAGCTCGTGCAACATGGTCTGTTAAAATATTCAATTGATGCAAAGCTAAAAATTGCGGTTATTTAAATGAAGTGATATGTTCAAGACGATTACATTTGCCCTAAGACCTTGCCAGTCTGTCAGCACAATTAGTGCATGCGCCAACAATTATAGCTCAGGGAAAGCTCAAGTACCTTGATAAAACAAGGCGTTTATTCTCGTGTCCTGTTAAGAAATATAAAATATGATAAGAACTTGAACTTTGGAAACTTAGCATGTGAACAACTGATGCAAACTGGGCCTAACCAATCAAAGAGTTCTCCCAAAGATAGCTGTCACCATCATGCATACAATGGCCCTCTTTGTACTAAAGGCATTTGGGTACAGTTTATGCGTCTGCTGCTCATTCGCAAGATTTCCTTCAGTGTGTAAACAGTGCTAGTGAAATTTTTCAAAGTTTGTTCCAAGGTATCAAACCTTGTATCACAAAACAACCACCCACCTCCCCATAGGCAGAGTCGAGTACTGATCTATCAATTGAATTTACATGCTCAAATATAATCCAAGATTATCTATACTTGTAAATTTGTAACTAAATTGTTCAAAGAATTAAATAAAATAAATAATGGCAGAGAAATGCTGTCCACGCTTCGCCACGTGAAGTGCATTTTACAGGTCATAAATGCGACCTAATGACCTGACCTAGAGACTCGATGGGTCAGTCATACATAGTTGAGTACCCTGCACCAATGGTTGGTCACTAGGTCCAACTAGGACTCAATTTCATACGAGCTGACTGACCTGAACGGGGGCCCGCCGCCTACAGTTTTTGCATGCTCTGTCAGGTCTCGAGTGCCCTTACTGTCTCAGTATAACTAATGGTGGTCTCTAGACCATCAGGTCTCAACTCGCTGAACAACATGACAGAGCTGGCTCAACCCTCTGCCATCTAGATGACCTCTGTCTCGTCTAGGTAAAAACGTAGGTTCGCCAGAGCCTCTAGACTGTTCGAGCACTTCCTTGCCCAAAATATATGCCACAAAATGCGTCTGTTGTGTGCGTTGTCTTGCTGAATTTGCCAGTTGTCCAAAGTACTTTACAATATATTTCAACATATTAAACTTCATTAATTACAAATATACTTCATACCTGCCACTTGAGCATACCAAATTTCTGCATTGGTTGCTCTTTATATGTGTCCGTATCTTTAGCAATTACCGGATTTTCAGAGTACAAACCCCATCCTTCAGTAAAGAATGTGTAATATGTTTCATCATCTATCCATTTAGGCACTCCGCCATATTTGTCTTTAAAGTACTCCGTTTGAGCTAAACAAAATGCAGAAAAACCAGTGCATAAGAAACTAGATTTTAAGAAGCCGTTAGGCTGAGATTTCTCATGAGGATTTTGTGCAAGCTACTTGAAAAATATAACAATATCTAACAGACAAAGGCCTTCGCTCGAAACGGTCAAAGTTTATCATATCAGACAGTGAATGAGTGCAATCTCCGAACAAATTACATTCACGACCCAACGTTTCGACATTCCAGTCTAGTGTCTTCATGCAACCAGGTATAATATCAGACATGTTTCGCTACTCTGGTTTAAGTAAATTAATGAAATCCCCGAACAAATTACATTCACAGGCAATGCATTGAAGCGTGCACATAAATATTAATGATCATGCTTTGAATAGAGATGGTGGTAGCTATCTACCACAAATGTATCTAGCTCCACCTTGTTGGGTGATGACGTCATCCCTAGAATATGGGATGGTCCTGAATGGATGAAGGAATGCTTAATAGTCTGATACTATATTACTATTCGTGATAGTCTCTTGACTCTCTTAGTTTTTAAAGCAGTCTGTACTCTATTGTCTGCTGATCTAATCTTCAGCACAGTAGTCTAATATATGCCTTTCTAGGGTGTACTACTGCAGCACTGCATGAGTCAGAGATCTTACCTTGTATCTGTGTATGATGACCAGGCCACGACTCGTGAGCCGTTACAGACCACTCAGAAAACCTCGGTCCATGATTTCCCAAGAAGAAAGGCAGACCGAAATGTGCTGGCTTGGTGCAATCTGCTCCAGTACCCTGAAAGAACTGCGCGCCTGAAGAGGGGTTGAAACTCGGGAGCATTTTAATCGGACAGTTAGGGACAGTTATTTTATCGCCAGTGTGGTAAAACAATGGTATAAGCTTCGGCGATAGCATACTCATAGTCTCTCTACAAGTTGACATCCACTTTAATAAGGATTTGTAGCGTTCTGGGCAATACTTTTTTGCTTTCTTCAAGTCTGTGCAGCGTTTGTGAGCCGTCCCGTTCGATTCGATTTCTGGGAAAGGCGCATCGTTGTAATAGGATGTTTGATTCGTGAGGATTTTACGGAATGCGGCAATTGCTTCGGTCTCATTGGATATTCCCGTTACGTTCTTTGCAATTTCTATCACCTGGTTTGAAAGAAATGAAGAAATATATCTGAAACGGTTACGCAAGCAAGCAAGCGAGCAAGCGAGCAAGCGAGCAAGCGAGCAAGCGAGCCAGCAAGCAAGCAAGCACGCACGCACGCAAGCAAGCACGCAAGCAAGCAAGCAAGCAAGCACGCAAACAAGCAAACAAACAAGCAAACAAGCAAGCATGCATGCAAGCGAGTAAGTAGTAAGTATGTAAGTAAGTTCAATGACTGCAAATCATCTTTTATTTCAACTGAGAACTGAATTGCAAAGCCGAAGGGACGCAGCTCGAACATGACCGCGTCGAAGGTTTTCTATAGAAAGTACACGTAAAAACGCACAAGTTGTAAAAAACCTGCAGCAGCCTTGTACCAATGTTTGTTGACAACTTTCAACAACTCGTTATTATCGTCCTGCAATTCAACAATTCAATGAACAGACTTGTACCAATGTTGTTTCAACAACTTGTTATCAGGATGTGTTCGCACTGCTTGTTCCCAACTTGTTGTCAACGGCTTGTTGACAACTTGTTACCGTCCTCTATTCAACAACTTGTCAACAGGTTGTGAGTGACAACCTTGTAGCAACTTGATAAAATGACAACATTGTTACAACTTGTTGACAAGCTTGCTACAAGTCCGTGGCGAACACATCTTATTGACAAGATGTGAGATTTTTACGTGTGTAGCAGGCTTCAGCGGTAAGAAGCAGCGCATTTGGGAACAGCCAGGGTAGCAGCCGGCATTCGATTCGGTCACGCCGTTTCAGTTGCGTCCTTTGCAATTCAATACCTATATAGATACCTGAAAAATATCCATACCTGTGGATACAGAACTTTCAATCTTTCATGTCCTATTTTGTTAATTCTTTCAGGCGTTATATCACTGGTAGTGAAGTAAAGCAAAATATTCTTGTAAGATTTCTTTCCATCTAACAGCTCACCAGTTATAGGCAAACGTTTTGTCGTACGATTCTTCGTTGCATTCCCATCCTCATAGATAAAGTCGACTGGAAGCTCTGCTAAGCCGCTTGCCAAGTCCCGGGGCAGACAATGTCTAAGATGGTCCTTCTCCATGTAATTGATCAGATCAACAATAGGCTGGCCAATTCCTGGAATGATTCCAAAAGTTTTAGCCCACTGGCACTGTTCTCTCTAGAGGTCTAGTAATTGTCATCGCGAATTAGTCGAGCGTTCTTACAACTAAATAGTTCTATCAGTTCTGTTCCACCACACTCTCGCCACGTTCTTAGTTTAGGTTTCCTCCTATTGTAACACTGGATAACTAAGAGACAACCCTTACTGGATCTCTAGGGAGAACAGTTTAGAAATGATAGAGCTATCCAGTATAAATAAAGTTAGTTTAGTTTAGGTTTCCTCCATTGTAACACTGGGTAAATAAGGATGGTCCTTACTGGACGTGTAGGGAGTAGAATATTAAAATTGATATAGCTATGCTGTATTAATACGATTATAGGTTAGTTTTATTTCTTTAATATATATTTTTTACCTTCTATTAAACTTTCATTCACAGATGCCATGAACGTTTTACTATATTTAGCCTGCCATTTGTCTCTGTCCTCTTTGGAAAAACTCTTCGTAAACTCAGCTTTAATGTAATGTTGCACAAACCACTCGTTCACCACTTCAGAAGGGTCGTTTTCACTTGCAATCTTTTTGAAATGTTGTTTAAATGCATCAATACCAGAAATACAATTGAATTTGGAACGAACCATTCCAGTTCTTACACCAAGTTGCATATTGGATCTAACAAATGAAAACAGAGCGTTCAAGTTTTGTTTCATAACGTTTTAGTGATGGTTTAGCACGTTACTAAAGAGAGCGTTGATGGCCGTCCCACTATACTAGAATTAGGACCTGTTTATATGGGGGCGATTTAAGCCCCGTACAGACGAGCAAGTTTTCCTTGACAAGTTCTTTGTCGAGTTTACTTGTTCGTGTGTGCGGCAAACAAGTTTTTTCCCATCAATTGTTCCTTGACAAGTTTTGCGAGCCCGTGTATTAACGACACAAGTGAATACTTCATGTTTATAGTGGCAATGGCCGCTCAACTAGATCGAAAATAAGTGTGCAGTGGCGTACTGCGCATTTCCTTGTCATGCAAGTTTTCCTTGTCGGCCGTACACACGAACAATTTCTCTTGTTCGAAGCTGGCATGACTAGCTTTTTAACAAGGCTCCTGGTCAAGGAAAACTTGTCAATTTTTTACCGTACACACGGGCAAATAAAACTTGTCAGGGAAAACTTGTCAAGGAAAACTCGTCTGTACGGGGCTTTACCCGGCAAGGCGAGTTAACCGGGAGAAAGAAGCGATCTGTTTATATGGAACCGAGTTACCATGTATTTGACCGCCGAATACATTGTAATTATGCCTCTTTTATACACTTTTGAGGGCTAGATTGGGCTATGTTATTTATCAAAGTAGGAAAACTATGGAAACATGCATGCTGTGTTGGCGAGTTACGCGGGAAATATGTTTACATGGGAATATATTTACCTCGTCTAGGCGAGATCCCGCCTTTTTCTGCCGGGATCTCGTCATGGCGAGTTACCCAGCTATGTCATGTAAATCACAATCTCGAGTTGTGACGTCATTTGAACAAACCAAATATGAAATGTTATTTACGTTTTAGTTTTGACTCTGTGAATTTGTTTAATATGCAATATTATTCAATCTATCAAACTCTTACTTGTATTGTAAGATGGTCTGCTTATTTGATAAAATTTTTTCAATCATTTTTTCAGCTTCGTCAAAGTTCTTCGGCTTGACAAGGTAAGCATAAGCATTGATATCATAACCAATCCGACAAATAGCTTGCCAGCAAAAATGATTTGGTCCTAACATCCAGTCACCGTTGTAAAAGTTTTCATCATATGGTGCGCCAAACACCGTCCCCAGGAAATGTTTAACCTAAAAACAAATTAATGTTGTTGATAAAAGTTTCGAAAATAACAACAACAACAGAAAATTGTTTGTTTTGTGAAAAAAATAATAACTGATAAAGTTCCGATTTCAACACAAAACTATATACCTAGCAGACGTCAGCTAGTCCTTTCCACCCTCCCCAAAACAACACAAGTGAATGCTAATTAAAAATCTGCTAGATTTTAGAAGATCACGTGACCAGCTCCAACCAGGGCCTTTCCTCCACAAGAGGGAAGAGCCTTGGAACGAGGTTGCTTTGTTGCTCGTATCTAAACTAAAATCTGATGTGAAACAAACCTGCTCGAGAGCTTTAACTTCTCGAGGTCTCATCTTGTTTTCATCCAAAACTGTCGAGTTGATCTCATTCAATAGTTTAAATGCAGCGTCTGTTTTAGCTTTGAGATACGCTGGAGTGGCATCGTATGAAAGATGTCTGAAAGAGAGAAAATATTTAGTTAGGGTATGTGTCTTTCATTTCTGTGACCGGCTTTCAATCAATGTTTGTTTGTTTGTTGGTTTATTTGTCTGTTTGTCCGAGAGCACGATAACTAAAAAAATATCCAACATTTTAATACGAAAATTCGTGGAGCTAATGGCCACAGGCCAAAAACAAATCGATTAAATTTTGGTTCAATTTGGATGAAAATTTGATGAGAAATTTACAAAAGTTTGTCTCGCTTTTTCCGCGCTGAAGAGAACTGAATGCGTAACTAGTGCATGTATAATTTATGCATGAATATCTGACTTAATTTGCTGGCGGTGGTTTGCAGCAGTGAACTCTAAGTAAACTGGAACGCTAACTCCTATGATCAAGTCCTATGATTCGTTGAAGCCAAGCTAGTTTTTCTGAGGTTTGAGTTGAAAAACTTAACGCCGAACATTGGGCTGTATATGAAATTGAAGCTATTAAAAAGTTCTATTTGATATAAAAACTTCAAGACTTTAGGTAAAATGGAAATACTTAAAAAATACAAAAACAACCGCAATTTTGTAAAATACGGCAAATTTTCCCTCAAAGTTTTAAGTATTTCCCTTTTACCTAAAGTCTTGAGGTTTTTATATCAAATAGAACTTTAATTTTTAATAGCTTCAATTTCATATACAGCCCAATATTCAGCGTTAAGTATTTCAACTCAAACCTCAGAAAAACTGAATTAAGCTCGCTTCAATTTCCCTCCCTGCGTTAGCGTTCCAGTCTATTATAGTTCAATGGTATACAGTCTCCGAGTGCTCTGCAGTCTCCGAGTGCTATGCAGTCTCCGAGTGCTATGCAGTCTCCGAGTGCTATGCAGTCTCCGAGTGCTATGCAGTCTCCGAGTGCTATGCAGTCTCCGAGTGCTATGCAGTCTCCGAGTGCTATGCAGTCTCCGAGTGCTATGCAGTCTCCGAGTGCTATGCAGTCTCCGAGTGCTATGCAGTCTCCGAGTGCTATGCAGTCTCCGAGTGCTATGCAGTCTCCGAGTGCTATGCAGTCTCCGAGTGCTATGCAGTCTCCGAGTGCTATGCAGTCTCCGAGTGCTATGCAGTCTCCGACTGCTATGCAGTCTCCGAGTGCTATGCAGTCTCCGAGTGCTATGCAGTCTCCGAGTGCTATGCAGTCTCCGAGTGCTATGCAGTCTCCGAGTGCTATGCAGTCTCCGAGTGCTATGCAGTCTCCGAGTGCTATGCAGTCTGAATATAACTTTGCTTCAGTAGCATGTGAAGAGGTGCTTCCAGTTTGATTATATTAAACACTTCAGGTTTTCTCCGTGCACTCCGCTTTCCTCCTGTAATCAATATTCCACCAATAACGGACGATCTTTATTGAACCTCTACAGAGAACAGTTTACACAAAACTGATAGAGTTATCCAGTACAAATAAATTTAGTTTAGTTTAGGTTTCCTCCTGTAGTAACACTGGACCAATAAGAGATAATCCTTACTGGACCTCTAGGAAGAACAGTTTAGAACTGATAGAACTATCAAGTATAAATAAAGTTAGTTTAGTTTAGGTTTCCTCCTGTAGTAACACTGGACCAATAAGAGATAATCCTTACTGGGCCTCTAGGGAGTACTGTTTAGAACTGATAGAGCTATCCAGTATAAAGAAAGTTAGTTTAGTTTAGGTTTCCTCCTGTAGTAACACTGGACCAATAAGGGATGACCCTTACTGGACCTCTAGGGAGAACTGTTTAGAAGTGATAGAGCTATCCAGCATAAATAAAGTTAGTTTTGTTTAGGTCTCTTCCTGTAGTAACATTAAACAAAGTAAAACATTTTCCACCAAATTCCAACTCACCTGGTTTTCAAGTCGTCAGCTGGTTGCCACGGCAACGAGTTACGATTGTACTCGTAGTAGGTGTCTTGAACTCTCTTCAAAAAATCTGGCAGTTTAACACGTTGAGCTTCGTCAGAATAAACGTACTTGTTGGGTGGTTGTGTAGAGTTATCTTAAACGATAGAGATAAAGCAAAGTTAGGGGCTGTACTGATCATTCTCTATTCCAGTTAAATGATCATTTAAGACCAGAGGAATAGTAGAAGGTGTTAGTAGATGGAATACTCGAACGGAAATTTATATACATTTTTTAGACCTAGCCAGGAGCAGTTGCGAAAAATGCAACTTAGGGCCTCTGGCTGCAGCGCTCTAACCAACTGAGCTACAGAGTCCAGTTGCTGAGCATTAACCGCAAGTTCGGTATATATGATGGGAGTGATGCCAGTATATGGTATATGGGTTAATGTCAAGATTTTTTGGGTCAAGACCAGCAGTGTTGTAATTAAATACTCGTTACTAAAGTAACGCGTTACTAATTACTAATTACTTTTTGAGTAATTTTTCGGTAATTTGTTACTTTCTGTACGAAAGTAATTTTGTAACGTAATTAATTACTTTTTGAAGGTAACGAGTAACATTTTTCAAAAGTAATTTTGCGTTACTTCTGATTACTTCTTCTTATTTTCCAACCTTACAAATTCCGCATTTAGACGATTTCGTCCATGTGTAATACAGTTTGTTTCGCTTCAATTGTTTTTATTCGAAGAGGCCTGCGGTGTTACTGATCAGCGATCATAGAACATGGTAAATACTTCATGACATTGTATTATTGTGTAGCAGTGCGAAAGCAACATGAATAAGTATGGATGAACCGGCTGAATAAAAATATTATCTTATAAATAAAAAGTAATCTGAAAGTAATTAGTAATTTGTTACTTTTGAAAGAAAGTAATTAGTAATTTGTAATAATTACTTTTTCGGTGAAGTAATTGTAATTTTTACTCATTACTTTTTTTTGGTAATTTTTACAACACTGAAGACCAGTTTGTTGTGTAAGTTGAGTTGTGGCAAATAATTGAAATTGTAATAACATATAGTCATTATATGTTTATACGTTCACGGCAACACGGTTTAATATCAGACATGTTTCGCTACTCTGGTGTAGAGGAATTCAGCCCCCAGTCGAATTACATTCACGATACAACGTTTCGATATTCTTGTCTAGAGTCTTCATCAAGGCATTCAGAGGTGATCTAATCACAACGCCGTATCTCCTAATATACTCAAGAATCAGCCAGTTCGAAGTGTCGACTGCGCATCCAAATGACGCGTTCTGCGTCGGGATAAAATTGCAGTTGAATCATAACATGCGGCTGAGACTGAAATAATTAAAATATGCATATCAACAACAGAACGTTGAAAAATACATATCTTTTGCACCAGCATATTTTGTCTTCTGTGTAAAGCAGAATAAAGAAAAGTGTACTTAAGGAAATATATTTTGAAATTTAAAGCGAGTCGAGCTAATTGTTCTTCGAGCAACCTTTGCATATTCAAATGATGATTCAACAGTTCAATAGTTTGATGTGCATATTTAAGATCTTCCAGTCTCAGCTACAGGCTATATTTCAACGCCAATTCTATCCCGACGCAGAACGCGTCGTTTGGATGCGCAGAGGACACTACGAACTGGCTATTTGCAAGCTACGCAGCTCAAATGTGACCGTGTTAAAGGTACCAGGGCACCTCCGATTGCCATCATGTAATCCATAGGCCATAAATAGAAATAGAGTCTCTATCCCGTGTGAGAAGGTCAGTTCCCGTGTGAGAAGGTCAGTTCCAGTTTGAGCAAACACTTCATGTTTTCTCCTGTAGTAACACTGAACCAATAATAGATGGCCCTTAGGCCTTACCGAACCTCGCATTTTAAAACTCCTATGCGACAAATGCCTCTCCCCCCTTCATTCGCGTTATAAATTCATATCCGCGTTTTGCACTTTCATCCGCGTTTAACACGTCCGCGTTTTATTCCCCATACCCGCGTTCCATGACGGTAAGGAGGAGGCAGCATTTTCACACAGAAACACTTAAACAAGTGATCATGTACGGGAAATTTTGAATCTCGTTTCAACAGAAGCTATTTCTTGTTTGGGCAGATTACCAGGATTACAAATCTGTCAAATTGGTTGTTTGTGAAAATTGAATACCACGAATTTTGCTAAATTTCACAGTTAATTAAGATTTCGTGTTAACATTCAAAATTTGCAAGTAAATTATAGCCACGGGCATACTAAAATATGAATTCTTCTTGTGAACTTCTGGTACTAACTTTATTTATGCCAGATAGCTCTATCAGTTCTAAACTATTCTCCCTTGAATTGCAGTAAGGGCCATTCCCTACTTGTTCTGGTTTTACTAAAGGTGGAAACCTAAACTGAGCCAACTCTATTCACATCGAATCACTGTATCAGTTCTAAACTATTCTCCCTTGAATTGCAGCAAGTGCAATTCACTATTTGTTCCAGTTTTACAACAGGAGAAAACCTAAACTAAACTAACTTTATTTCTACTGGATAGCTCTATATCAGTTCTAAATTGTTCTCCCTAGAGGTCCAGCAAGGATCATCCATTATAGGTCATGACGCGTTTATATATTAGTGACAGGTTGAGATACTCAGATACTATGAGATGCTATGAGATTGAATTCATTTTAGTTAGTTAGCAGCCCTCAGAGCACTTCAATAATACTGAGGAAATGAATGATCATTTGGATAAAATTTTCGCTCCCCCGAACGATAATGAGATAGACATCAACTGTCTAGCTAATGATTTTACAGAAACTATTAGCAAAGCAGCTAGAAAAATAATACCTTTTAAAAAACTGAAGAAGAAATCTAAAAAGGCAGAAACGAACTCAATACCAAAGCAGAAATGGTTTGATAATAACTGCTACCGTCTTAAAAAAGAACTACGAAACTTAGGGAAACTATTATCAAGTCAACCAAATAACCCTTTTATAAGACACCTGTTTTTTACTAAGAAAAAAGAATACAAAAAATTAACTAGAAAACTTAGGAGGAACTTTCATAGTAATATATTGGATAAAATTAAAATCTTGGCAGATAGCA
Source organism: Trachythela sp. YZ-2020 (assembly GCA_016169945.1). NCBI lineage: Eukaryota > Metazoa > Cnidaria > Anthozoa > Malacalcyonacea > Clavulariidae > Trachythela > Trachythela sp. YZ-2020. Next base: position 1,079,517 of record JADLSH010000365.1, on the reverse strand, counting down.
ATCCGAAAGAGTTTTGGAACCTTGTTAACTCCATTAAATCAAATCGCACTAGTGGTTCCAATGAAATATCGTCCGTTGAGTGGTTTAATTATTTCCAAGACCTAAATAAGATTAATTTTTCCACTGAGAGCAATAGTGCTGAATCTCAAATAGTTAGAGATGTTAACCTTTGGGCGACCTGTAGTGTTGACATTCTTGACAAACCTATTTCTTTAAAAGAAATTGGCGACATTTCTAGAAAACTCAAACTTAATAAGGCAAGCGCAAACGATACACTTAATAATGAAATTATTAAAACATCATCTATTGGTTTAGCTCCTCACTATGTGAAATTATTTAATAAAATTTTATCTAGTGGAGTTTTTCCAAAAATATGGTCGGAAGGCCTTATTACTCCTATACACAAATCAGGAAACAAAAGTGATCCTGGAAATTACAGAGGCATTTGTATTTCTAGCTGTTTAGGGAAATTTTTCACTTCAATTCTTAACGCACGTTTGAATCTTTTTCTGGAAGAAAACAGTATTTTGAATAAGTACCAAATAGGTTTTAGACATGGATTTCGAACGTCTGATCATCTGCTCGTTCTTAAAACATTGATAGACAGCTATAAATTAAGACGAAAGCCCATGTTTACATGTTTTGTAGACTTCAGGAAAGCATACGATAGTGTCTGGCGAGAAGGTTTATTTTTTAAACTGATAAACAACGGATGTAGCAGAAAATTTATCACAATTTTACTAAACATGTACTCCTCTGTTAAATCAGCGGTTAAGCTCGAACAAGGTGTCACCCCATTCTTTCAATCCCATATTGGTGTGAAACAAGGATGTAATCTAAGTCCAACTCTGTTTAACCTCTTCATCAATGATATACCTAAGTTGTTTAATACTACCTGTGAACCTTTGAAGTTTGGAAACACTGAGTTGAGTTGTTTATTATATGCCGACGATTTGGTCATAATGTCAGAATCAGAATCTGGGCTACAACAATGCCTTCAAAAACTTGAATTATATACTAAGAAATGGAAATTACAAATTAACCTAAAAAACCCGAAAATTCTGATATTCGGGACACAGTCCCAAAGACGACAATTTATCTCGTTCAAGTGGTACTTCGGAACTAATCTACTGGATTGTGTAAACGAATATACGTATTTAGGATTAACTTTTCATTATACTGGTAATTTTAAGATAGCGATAACAATGTTATACAGCAAGGCATTACGTGTTTACAATTGCCTAATGCACAAACTTTCAAATGCAGAGAATATACCGATTAAAACTTTACTAAAACTATTTTCTTCAATGGTGGTTCCAGTTTTATTATATGGTTGTGAAATCTGGGGTGTAGGTTTATTAGGTAAAATCTCTTCGTTTGAACTCTTCCAAAAGAGATTTCTCAATATGGTAAATAAACTGGAATCATTACAGTTGAAATTTTTAAACGTATACTAGAGTCCACTCTAAGAGTACAAACCTAGCAGTATATGGTGAACTGGGTAAAGTTCCTCTAATAGTACAGGTCTCTACTTTAGTGACAAAGTATTGGATACGAATTGAAACTCCGGATTATATGAATACTCTTGTAGGAGAGACAGCGAGTTTTAATATCCGATCAAATACTCAGGCTATTAAATTCACAAACTATGTTTTAAAAATGTGTGATTTGGAATCACTAAACGGTATTTCTCTCCCACTTGAAAGTTTACATAATCTAGGTAAATATTTAAAAAATAGGTTATTTGCCTACTTCACTGATTTCTGGAAAGATCAGATTGAACAAAGTCATTACAGTGGTAAATTAAGAACCCTCGCACAAGTTAAGAATAAATTTGTATTTGAAAAATATCTCCATGAAGTATGTAATGTTAAACATCGTCAAGCAATAACAAAAATGAGAATATCCACACACAAACTACCGGTTGAATATGGCCGATATAATAAAACGCCATACGATGAAAGGATTTGTACTGTATGTCAATCGAATGAAATTGGAGATGAATTCCACTATTTAATGTCATGCTCCAATAAAAAAATTGCAGAAACTCGAAACACTTTTTTAAATAATTTGTATAGTATCAATAGCTCTTTCCGCTTATTTGATACAAATAATTTGTTCTTATATATTTTAAATATTCACGATAAGTCCATTATGAAAATAATAGCAAAATATTTCCATGATATTCTCCTACTATATGATAAACAGTACATTGCGTAAACATGCATATTAGTATGTATAATATAAAGAGTGTGATATTTTATAATCTTACAATATTTTATAGTTATTATAACGATACGTTTTGTATCTTTTTCATGTAATTTCATATGTGCCTGTATTGGTATTTGATGAATAAAGATTATTATTATTATTATTCGTCAACACCCCAGTTGGGTCACCATTAAAAAATTTAGCCAAGGGCAAATTATTCTTATTTCACACTTGTTTATTATCAAAGCTAGTGAATAAGGGATTTATTTTTTTGCCCCCCAAATTAATAGAATTATAGAAACTAAATCTTATTAAAAACTCCAGAATCTGGTTAGAGTCCTTCCCTATATAGACTATATAATCGGTTTAGGGTAAAAGGCGGATTATGGGACGAGCGTATTAAAGCGAGGACAAGGATGAAAGGGTAGTTCCAGACCTCCATGGCATGCGACTATATTATGTGAGAAGAATGCCCCTGGTTTGATTGGCCAGGGATGCCCTTACTGGACCTCTAGGGAGAACAGCATATACCTCAAACATTTATATTCTTTTGATAGCACGGTGGCGACCACCCCTCTAAATAATTTCTCAAAGCCTTTGAACGATAGCTGAATAACTGTGTAACAAAGCTAGCTGTATCAATGATTTTACAACCACAAAAGCCTTTATAGGCTATAATATATCAGTAAATTTGCATCAAATTCAGACCAAAATAGTTTTTAAGAACTGAGATCCGCAGCAACAAAAGGGTGGTTAAATTTCGGCAACCCAACTTCGCAATAATTTCGCAACGTTTAGCGATGTTTTTTTGTCTGAAGTCCAGCTGCCTCGAAGAATAATATTTACCCAAGTAGTGTTGATTTTAACTGTGTAATGTTATGCCTTTAATATATGAATTTACATTATAGTAGCCTTATCATATCGATAAGTGTTAACATATGCTTCGGCGGGACAGGATCCAACCGGTCCGAAGGGTCTTTTTGTATAGTTCTGAAACAACTCTGTCTCTGAATCTGCCGAATTCAATTATATATTATGCAATTTTTGCTGCAACTCGCAACGCAATTAATTTACGACATTTGTCAAACTCTTTTGGCATTAGGCTCACACGCACTTCAGTGAAATAGGATTCTGTAGCTGAGTGGTCAGATCTCAGCACCAAAATTGGACAGTGCCGATTGTGTAATCATATAGATTTCATACCCGGGTTGAGCGTGTACATATATATTATAAAGGACGTCACGCATGTAAGACGGCAAATTGTGAGACGGCATGTAAGGACGGCAAAGCGACAACGACCGCCTCAACAAACTCTTTCATATTGATTATTGTAAAGATTCATGCATAAGATGGTTGTTAACCGGCAGTTATTAGAGTGAGAATGTTACCCCAATCTTTTTCATGACATATAACAGTGTTGTATTTGATGGCAAACTGAAATAAAATTGAGAAATTTAGTTCAATTTTCTTGCTTCACTAGTAAGTGTCAACATTTCTGAAGTTGAGCACCATCTAGTGTGCTGTAACGCTTACTGAAGCCCATCAATACTAAATAATTAACTGAGAAAATATTTACTGTAGGTGGGTTTGACTAAGTGGGACACTTGGACAGTGCGGCACATGCTGGTGAAACTATATCTATTGCCCTTGTGTTGGGTGGCAATTGAATGTAATGGAAGCATTTAGCATCATTTTAATTCTCGCTCTTATATATAAGTGCAATACATTTGAAGTTGACCACCCCTGTGTAGCACTATATAAAACGCTTACTGAGCCCCACCTATACGTATTGACCATGTGCATGTTTGGTGGCAAATACACGAAACATCTAGCATCATTTGCTGGCCCCCATAAGTGTCAATACATTTCAAGTTGAACACCATGTGTATAGTACCATAGCACAAGTTAAAGCGCCTGGGTACGAGGCTGCCATAGCACCATATAAAACACGTAACTCATATCTATCTATGACGACCAATATCTAAACAAAACTTACCTACGCGCCCACTAGTTGAAGAACTGCTAGAGCTATCGTCATCGGAAGTCTCTTTCGCCAACAACGCTATGAAAACAATACACAGTATCAGCAAAATACCAGCGACAATCAGTAAAATCTTTTCCATTTGAGTTCGGATTGCAAATTTCGCTCCTTTTGACGATCTGGTCAGGTTTTGTGAAAATTCTTTGTCTTGTGGTTTCATCTCGACATCTATGTCGACGCCTTCGTTGACCACAGCCATGGTGGATTCTTAGAGTTCCTTTTTTTGAAAATATTTGACCTTCTGTTGCACCAGTTAAATATGGTGAAGTCCTTCCTTCCTGTTATCCCAACGGAAAATACTTCTACTTTTTCAAGTGTACGCTCTTAGACTTAGACCCTGCTTAACGCTGAAACATGATACAATAGGAAAAACATCATTAAAAATAAATTACTATTCAACTATTGACAGCATTTCTTTCAAAATTTCTAAAAGAAAGTCAATAAGGCGCGAATTACCATGTTTTGAAAGTTCATTAAATAAACTGGATTCATTGAAGTTTAAAACCTGGAATCCGAAAACCTGGTCTCAAATTCCGTTCATATACGGCACAAGATAAGTTCGAACCATACCGTTGGCGTTGTTTTCAATCTTTTTACAGGTAGTTCAGGGTAGTAGCAAAATATAGGTTCATATTTCCTGCCTCTCATGCTGCAAGGAACCAATAAAACCCGTAATTTGCTCAAAAACTTTATTTCTTCTTTTGTGTAAACCAGCCTTATGTTGTGAGCCGGAACAATCAGCTATAAAGAACCGACATTTCCCCAAATTCTTTCATCGATATAAGGATATATGTTTCCCAATTACGGTTTATACAGTCGATTTCAACTAACTTTTCACTAAAATGTTCCGAACTTCGTTTCGAACGTCGGAAATTCGTTGCCAAGTTCAATGAAATTCAGAACCGGTTTGTAAACTGAGCATTTGATTCTCTAGTAACCAATCACAATATTCTAATATAAGTATAGTCCATAGCATTAGGTTAGTACAAACATTATTTATTGTGGTATGGCAAGTAGGTTGTTGATATCATTATTATTATTATTATTATTATTATTATTATTATTATTACTATTAAAGGATTGTTCGCTTTTAAAACTTTGAACCAAATGACAATTTTTAAATATTGTAAACCAGGACCGAAATATACATTTCTTTAAATAACGAATTCTAATCTAAAACCTAATTTTAATCTATGTAAATTTTTAACGAGCTATTATTATAATTATTATTATTCGATCCTCTCATTCAACTCCATATGGTCCTCAGTCCAAAGTAAACTTCCTAAGAACATATTTAACTTCACCATCCGGTATATAAATAACACGCTTCAATTCCGACTCGCAAAAACGACTTTTGTCGTTTTGAAATGGGGAATATGACCAACATCCGAATGCTCATTCTGTCTGGAACCCGAAGCTTTACTTCACTCGTCGCTGGCTGCAAGACCTACCTAAAGGCTCTTTTCCACTCATCGCAAAAACCAACTCGCTAGCTCGCACTTTTATCCAATCAAAATGCTCGATAGTTAATTTTAATTAGTAGAATCATACTAGTATACTATTGCAAATGCTGTAATTTGATTGGCTACGCTACTCGCTATCTATAATTGTCGATAGATAGCGAGTAGCGAAACAGCCATCTCCTCGGCGCGATTTTTAACGAATTTATTTCAATAAATTATGAAAAAAGTTTTGAAATACTGGTTTCTACTAAAACAATTAGATTATTCGCTCTCGATTTCTATGAGATGATAGTTCATTCGGGCTTCGCCCTCATCAACTATCTCCTCATAGAAATCTTGAGCTCATAATCTAATTGTTAATTAGATGCATGCAAGCACTCGCAGCGGGCTTGCGAGTTGGTTTTGCGATGAGTGGAAAAGAGCCTTAAATGTAGGACGTTTTACATTTAAGTAATGATTCTGTGCTTAACTTCATCATCCACACTTAAATCCGTACTACATTCTAACCTTTACGCTGACCTCCCTGGCTACATCAGTCCATCTGTTATCACCGGGGATAGATTACGTCCTGATCTAACAATTGAAAACAAATTAATGTATTTATATACTCGAACTTACTGTCGGATTTGAATCTAATCTGCTTACTAATGTAACCCGTAAAAGACAAAAATATCAAGAACTAATTAACGAACAGAACAAAAAATATGAAACAGTAAAATTTGTAAATTTATCTATCAGTTCACTGGGAGTTTTCAGTCAATCATCGCTGGACTTTATTGAAATTAGTGTTGAAAAATCTGAAGTTTGATGAGTAGTGTAGAAAGTACTATATTAGGAAAATTATTAACACTTGTGTCAGGTCTTCATATTATATCACGTAACAAAGAATGGGATAACCCACAACTAATGTCATACTAATATTTTTCTCATATATATAGAGTTAATTCAAGTAGACACTGGTAAACTACCAGTAAACGTAATTAATAAAGTTTCCATTATTATTATTATTTTATTATTATTATTTTATTATTATTATTTTATTATTATTATTATTATAATTTTAATTTATTAAGAAATACTTTTTGTTACAATCTATTGTTTAAAATTATTGCCTTCTATACATGACAAAAATTATACTAGCAGTTCTTAAAAATTGTCTATTGATAATGTTTGATCTTTTTATTAAATAATAGCATACGTAAAGTCATTGACGGCATAGCTGGCTTTCCGAGAAGCCAAGTTCTAGCTAAGTCCTTACTTTTCATCTGCACACGTGCGCATTTTCTTGTACCTCTGATACACGCGATCGCTGATCTTAAAAGGGCGAAGGAGCTAGAGGCAGCATCTCATCCATGCTAGAGTAGCACCATATTCTGACTTCCATTTAATCGCTAATAATTCAGCAATTCGCTATACGCAACTGTTGATTCTTTACTAAGACCACCATTGCTTGAAAAGATTAGGGGGGTAAAGGAACCAGGCTCAATTTCTCTTATTCTGTCACCATATTCTCTTCTTCTTCATCTGTTCTTGATTTCTGTATAAGGAGGCAATACTGGAGTTGCGATAGCTTGGCGCGTTGGGATTAAATACCCTTATATAAAAAAATGCACTTTGCTGTCGACACGAGAAGCCTTTTGCCTTGATATCTGATCTTGCTTCATCTTTCTTATTTCTGAGTGCCGATTGGGGAAATATACTTTCACCGGTAATAGGCTGCAGTTGCGGTTCTTTCTCAGTTTCACTGCACAGCTCACTCAACCAATCGGCAGTAATATCCCGAATCTCATTATGACGAATAATTGTCATACCACCATGTGGACAGATCATGGCATGGTGCGCAGAGAAATTTGCTCCACACACACAATGGTGGGCAATATTTTTCAACTGCCAATCATATCGTAGGCATAAAGCGTCGCGAAACCCACTTTTGTTCAAATTAAAACCATGTTCTTTCAAGGGGAGTACGGTAAGCCATGATGAAGATCCATTAACAAATCCATTGTCCGTTGTTTTGTAGTAGGTAAACTTTCTCTGATGATTTTGGTCTTATTCGCATGCTGATCTGCTTTCTGTTGACGTAGCTTCGCTTTGATTTCACACAAATCAGGTTTCTGTACGAATCAGACTGCTCGATTATCATTTGCTTCAAGGGCTCGGTGATCTTTCTAGATGCATCAAGTTGCAGACCTCCATATCGTGTTGGCAATGCCAGCAACTTTCTTTCTTCAATGGAGCAATGACTTCTGCCTATCAATGCAGGAATAAGATTCTCAGTTATTATATCTTCAATATAGGTTGGAATAAAGTACATATTCGCCAGCAAAGAGTTCGCAAGGTACTTTACTTGACCATGGTTCGAAGTCAGCTGGCTTATGTTAGTCAAGTGTGGGCACCCCAGACGGTCAACAACATCTTCACCGTTGAACGTGTGCAGCGACGTGCCACCAAATTTATTTTGTCATTGTCATACCAAACGGACATCTCATACAAGGAAAGATTGATCACCATCGGCATCATCCCTATATGTTACTGGCACGAGTTTCTCACTGTATCTCTACAAGTGCGTCATTTCCAACTCTGACAGTAACATCTCCATCAAGATTCCTGCTCGAGAAACACGAAATGCCAATACAACCAATGGCATTTTACTCGAGGTAGCCAAGTGCAAGACAGTAAGCTTCCAAAACAGCTACTACGTCAGAGTTGCCAATGTGTGGAACACACTCCCCTGTTCAATCAGAGAAACCAACAAAAACGTGGTTTCTTTCAAATCTTGCTTAATGGAACATTAATATAAGGATCTCACTAAGGAAATTTACAATCCTGAAGATCCAAGAACATTTAAGTCTGTTTGTGTGAAGTGTCACACAACTCGCCCATTGAGAAACTTATCGAATCGAACATGCTGTTAAATTTACTGTCATATAACTTGTCTTGTATATCGTTGTTTGTAATCCGTTGTGTTCGTTTGCATTGATCTGTTGATCTGTTGTCTGTCGGTTTGTCTGTCTGTCTGTCTGTCTGAAAGTCTGTCATACTGTACTTTTCAATGTTTATTTTGTATTTCGAATGTTTTGGAATCCCGTTATTGGAGAACTAATCTCTGCGTGGTAATTCCAGCCATGTAGTATATTTTGTATCTAATTTTATGTAATAGAGTGTATTGTGTTCAATGGCAAAATCTGTAAAATAAAATAAAATAACTTTCCAACATCAACTGTCCGCATGATAAATTGCCACTTTTCCTTTATAGAATGAATAAAGGCTGCATACGCTGCATGGGAATATATTTCTGCTATCTTAACCAGAGCTTCTATTTCCTCTTTCCACATCTCTACTTTAGCTGCAACATAGTCATCAACAAAACTGGGTGTACCAACAAAACTGGGTGTACCAACAAAACTGGGTGTACCAACAAAACTGGGTGTACCAACAAAACTGGGTGTACCAACAAAACTGGGTGTACCAACTGCTGCGCCCAAAATACCATGACCAGGGGCCGGTTGTATATAAGTCTTAACTACATTTTAACGACTCGTTTTGTAGTTAAATAGTAGTTTACTCTAAAATTTGCGATTCTGATTGGTTAACTTTCGCACTAACTATATAGTTAACTTTAACTACTTTTTTACACAACCGGCCCCAGCTGTTGTTCTATACGAATACCAGTATCTTGGAAATGGACATATTCAGCGTTAACTACGTATATACCAAGGTGGTTTTGCCTGGGTTTGGGTAATAACCATATCCATGCAGGTCCTACTACTGTAAGGCGTTGCCACCACCTTTTTAAAGCACTAAGCTTCCCTGCTGAAGTGGAGTCGTCTACAAACCATACTTGTTTCGCGTTATTAGGTACTTCTTGACTTAAACTTTTAATTAGGGGTGCTTTCCGATTTATAGTATTAAACGCATTTGTCGCATCGACCAACAACAGCTTCCGTTTGATCCATTGATTCAATTTCCTTCATCGCATGTATAGCAGCTTCGCAGCCTGGCACACGTTTGAAGAGTTCCAGCAGCTACCTTGACATCATCACCAACTACTTTAAGAATAGCCTTGGCAATAATTCGTCTTGGAACTTCACCGATGCCAATGGGTCGAACTCCTGGTTCATTGTTCAAAGGAATTAAACGACATGCGACGTAGGCCGATAAACCATTTGGATCAACAGATGTTGTACACAAGCGTCTAGTCACAGCAGCAAGGAGCATTACATAAGTCAGCTGAAGCACTTTTGAAGGATGAACATATGTAATTATAATTATTATTATATATAGCCTTATGTGATTTAAGTAGTCAATTGTAATTGTATATATCTAGTAAGAAAAAGTTATATCAATAAAGTTTTCATTATTATTATTATTATGTAGATGATCACGTAAAGCGTGATAATTTGAACACGATCGCTTCTTCAAAACAACCATTCGTGTAGGATTAAAGAACATTGAAAATACTTTAATAGTAATGTCGTTTAGGGGGTTTGGGCGGTCCCTCTTTGAGAACGGTCTGGCTACTGGTCTTCTTGGGCGGCTTCAAAATAACATCACACGTCGGACCTTTTAGTTTACCCAGGGTGCATTGCACGTACTTTTCCACATGTTTAACGAGGTAGGCCTCAGGTGCCGAGCCTTGGGAAAGAACCTGGTAGTGAAAATCTTGAATCTTGAATTTCTTATTGAGTGACGTCTTGGCATAGTCTCGGAGTTGTACGAGCTTTTGTTGACCCAACATGTACGCGGTCGCTTGACCGGGAGTGCCCTGGTAACGAGTGATTTCTTTTTGAGCCAAGTCGGAGTCATCCCAGGCGTATTCGGAGAAATACCATAATGCTTCAGTTCTATAAGGGCGAGTTATGGTGTCGGTTAGTAGAGCATAAAGTACGCGAACACAAGTAAAAATTTCACATCTTGTCAAGAAAATCTGGAGTTGGGAAAATAATCCTTAAAACGTCTGGAGATCTTGGGAAAAACCTGGAGATTTTTCAGATCAGCTACAATTGACTTTTTTTAAGAAACTAGAAATGACAAATGTGCTCCGGGAATATACGTTAATAACTGAGAAAAATAGATAAATTGCGTTTGTGTCCCTTTTAAATACGAATTGGTGACAAAATACAATGTTATGATTTACGAATGCAAACTTATAAGCAACTACAAATACTTAATAGAAAGATAAACTAATAGAAAGGCAAAGGTTTCCTGCCTATCTGATTGGCTACGCGAGCGGTCCGTATGAGGCCGAACGGACCGCGCGAGATTTAAATCCATAGAGCCAATGTTCGGTCCTTGAACCGAATGCTCGGGCCGTTTTTGAGACCTTGGGAAATATTTCCCTATACGGATCTCCAAGCCAGTAAATAACATATATTTATTAGTATTCATATTTTTAAGTTGAAAACTCAATAAAAATCGGGTAAACATGTCCTTCGATCGGGTGATCTGGAGATTTGCTAAATCTGGAGATTTGGCAGGTCTGAGATGTGTTCACAACAGGCTTGTAGCAAGCTTGTCAACAAGTTGTAACAATGTTGTCATTTTATCAAGTTGCTACAAGGTTGTCACTCACAACTTGTTAACAAAGTTGTTGAATTGCAGGACGATGAAAAGTTCTTTGGAAGAATTTGAGACAAGTCTGTCGAGTGAACGACCTTGTAACAACAAAACCCACAACGACATATAAAATCCCCGACAATAATATATAAAAGTGAGAAAAGTTTTATAGTAGCATGATTCGCTCATAGTTCCTGTTCGAAACGTCAGGATTTCAATGAGCGACGACTTAAGAAACATATGCGTAGACTTGAGAAATGGACGCATGACTTTGGAGAAATGCTGCGTTGCGTCGGTAACAATATTCGAATTTTATAGTCACATGAACAGCAACTTTTCACGATACTATTCTTTACTCTTTTATCTACTGATACAGTCTTTCCACTTTTTTACATATTATGATGTTTTATAAAGTTTGTTCTGATAAAAATATTTAAAAGATGATAAACTAATTTTTGTCATGGATCCTAACAAAAAAGGCACTCGGATTAGTTATAGTAACATACCTATTCATTCCTCGGTAATGAAGGCCTGTATCAACAATTAAACGCAAAGCTCTCCAAACCTAAAAGATAAAGGACACATTAAAACATTATTAGCGAAGAAAATATCAAATAGAAATTGACTCGTGTCCCAAATTGCATTGCAAGTTGAAGCAAAATTAGCTCGTGCAACATGGTCTGTTAAAATATTCAATTGATGCAAAGCTAAAAATTGCGGTTATTTAAATGAAGTGATATGTTCAAGACGATTACATTTGCCCTAAGACCTTGCCAGTCTGTCAGCACAATTAGTGCATGCGCCAACAATTATAGCTCAGGGAAAGCTCAAGTACCTTGATAAAACAAGGCGTTTATTCTCGTGTCCTGTTATGAAATATAAAATATGATAAGAACTTGAACTTTGGAAACTTAGCATGTGAACAACTGATGCAAACTCGGTCTAACCAATCAAAGAGTTCTCCCAAAGATAGCTGTCACCATCATGCATACAATGGCGCTCTTTGTACTAAAGGCATTTGGGTACAGTTTATGCGTCTGCTGCTCATTCGCAAGATTTCCTTCAGTGTGTAAACAGTGCTAGTGAAATTTTTCAAAGTTTGTTCCAAGGTATCAAACCTTGTATCACAAAACAAACCACCCACCTCCCCATAGGCAGAGCCGAGTACTGATCTATCAATTGAATTTACATACTCAAATATAATCCAAGATTATCTATACTTGTAAATTTGTAACTAAATTGTTCAAATAATTAAATAAAATAAATAATGGCAGAGAAATGCTGTCCACGCTTCGCCACGTGAAGTGCATTTTACAGGTCATTCAGGTCGTAAATGCGACCTAATGACCTGACCTAGAGACTCGATGGGTCAGTCATACATAGTTGAGTACCCTGCACCAATGGTTGGTCACTAAGTCCAACTAGGACTCAATTTCATACGAGCTGACTGACCTGAACGGGGGCCCGCCGTCTCCACCGTTATCTAGAGGCCCACAGTCTCCTACAGTTTTTGCATGCTCTGTCAGGTCTTGAGTGCCCTTACTGTCTCAGTATAACTAATGGTGGTCTCTAGACCATCAGGTCTCAACTCGCTGAACAACATGACAGAGCTGGCTCAACCCTCTGCCATCTAGATGACCTCTGTCTCGTCTAGGTAAAAACGTAGGTTCGCCAGAGCCTCTAGACTGTTCGAGCACTTCCTTGCCCAAAATATATGCCACAAAATGCGTCTGTTGTGTGCGTTGTCTTGCTGAATTTGCCAGTTGTCCAAAGTACTTTACAATATATTTCAACATATTAAACTTCATTAATTACAAATATACTTCATACCTGCCACTTGAGCATACCAAATTTCTGCATTGGTTGCTCTTTATATGTGTCAGTATCTTTAGCAATTACCGGATTTTCAGAGTACAAACCCCATCCTTCAGTAAAGAATGTGTAATATGTTTCATCATCTATCCATTTAGGCACTCCGCCATATTTGTCTTTAAAGTACTCCGTTTGAGCTAAACAAAATGCAGAAAAACCAGTGCATAAGAAACTAGATTTTAAGAAGCCGTTAGCCTGAGATTTCTCATGAGGATTTTGTGCAAGCTACTTGAAAAATATAACAATATCTTACAGACAAAGACCTTCGCTCGAAACGGTCAAAGTTTATAATATCAGACGGTGAATGAATGCAATCTCCGAACAAATTACATTCACGACCCAACGTTTCGACATTCCAGTCTAGCGTCTTCATGCAACCAGGTATAATATCAGACATGTTTCGCTACTCTGGTTTAAGTAAATTAATGCAATCCCCGAACAAATTACATTCACCACCCAACGTTTCGACATTCCAGTCTAGTGTCTTCATGCAACCAGGTATAATATCAGACATGTTTCGCTACTCTGGTTTAAGTAAATGAATGCAATCCCCGAACAAATTACATTCACATGCAATGCATTGAAGCGTGCACATAAATATTGATGATCATGCTTTGAATAGAGATGGTGCTAACTATCTACCACAAATGTATCTAGCTCCACCTTGTTGGGTGATGACGTCATCCCTAGAATATGGGATGGTCCTGAATGGATGAAGGAATGCTTAATAGTCTGATACTATATTACTATTCGTGATAGTCTCTTGACTCTCTTAGTTTTTAAAGCAGTCTGTACTCTATTGTCTGCTGATCTAATCTTCAGCACAGTAGTCTAATATATGCCTTTCTAGGGTGTACTACTACAGCACTGCATGAGTCAGAGATCTTACCTTGTATCTGTGTATGATGACCAGGCCACGACTCGTGAGCCGTTACAGACCACTCAGAAAACCTCGGTCCATGATTCCCCAAGAAGAAAGGCAGACCGAAATGTGCTGGCTTGGTACAATCTGCTCTAGTACCCTGAAAGAACTGCGCGCCTGAAGAGGGGTTGAAACTCGGGAGCATTTCAATCGGACAGTTAGGGACAGTTATTTTATCTCCAGTGTGGTAAAACAATGGTATAAGCTTCGGCGATAGCATACTCATAGTCTCTCTACAAGTTGACATCCACTTTAATAAGGATTTGTAGCGTTCTGGGCAATACTTTTTTGCTTTCTTCAAGTCTGTGCAGCGTTTGTGAGCCGTCCCGTTCGATTCGATTTCTGGGAAAGGCGCATCGTTGTAATAGGATGTTTGATTCGTGAGGATTTTACGGAATGCGGCAATTGCTTCGGTCTCATTGGATATTCCCGTTACGTTCTTTGCAATTTCTATCACCTGGTTTGAAAGAAATGAAGAAATATATCTGAAACGGTTACGCAAGCAAGCAAGCAAGCGAGCGAGCCAGCCAGCCAGCCAGCCAGCAAGCAAGCAAGCAAGCAAGCAAGCAAGCAAGCAAGCAAGCAAGCAAGCAAGCACGCACGCACGCACGCAAGCAAGCACGCAATCAAGCAAGCACGCAAGCGAGTAAGTAGTAAGTATGTAAGTAAGTTCAATGACTGCAAATCATCTTTTATTTCAACTGAGAACTGAATTGCAAAGCCGAAGGGACGCAGCTCGAACGTGACCGCGTCGAAGGTTTTCTATAGAAAGTCTCTGGCAGCCACGATACGACCAATGTCTGACCATGGAGCACAGTTACACACGTAAAAACGCACAAGTTGTAAAAAACCTGAAGCAGACTTGTACCAATGTCGTTTCAAGAACCTGTTTTCAGGATGTGTTCGCATTGCTTGTTCCCAGCTTGTTGTCAACTTTCAACAACTCGTTATTATCGTCCTGCAATTCAACAATTCAATGAACAGACTTGTACCAATATTGTTTCAACAACTTGTTATAAGGATGTGTTCGCATTGCTTGTTCCCAACTTGTTGTCAACGGTTTGTTGACAACTTGTTACCGTCCTGTATTCAACAACTTGTCGACAAGTTGTGAGTGACAACCTTGTAGCAACTTGATAAAATGACAACATTGTTACAACTTTCAAGCTTTCTATACAAGTCCGTTACGAACACATCTTGTTGACAAGATTGAGATTTTTACGTGTGTAGCAGGCTTCAGCGGTAAGAAGCGGCGCATTTGGGAACAGCCAGGGTAGCAGCTGCCATTCGATTCGGTCACGCCGTCTGAGTTGCGCCATTCCAATTCAATACCCATATAGATACCTGAAAAATATCCATACCTGTGGATAAAGAACTTTCAATCTTTCATGTCCTATTTCGTTAATTCTTTCAGGCGTGATATCACTGGTAGTGAAGTAAGGCAAAATATTCTTGTAAGATTTCTTTCCATCTAACAGCTCACCAGTTATAGGCAAACGCTTTGTCGTACGATTCTTTGTTGCATTCTCATCCTCATAGATAAAGTCGACTGGAAGCTCTGCTAGGCCGCTTGCCAAGTCCCGGGGCAGACAATGTCTAAGGTGGTCCTTCTCCATGTAATTGATCAGATCAACAATAGGCTGGCCAATTCCTGGAATGATTCCAAGACTTTTAGCCCACTGGCACTGTTCTCTCTAGAGGTCTAGTAATTGTCATCGCGAATTAGTCGAGCGTTCTTGCAAGAGGAAAGCTAAACTTTATTTATACTAAATAGTTCTATCAGTTCTGTTCCACCACACTCTCGCCACGTTCTTAGTTTAGGTTTCCTCCTATTGTAACACTGGATAACTAAGAGACAACCCTTACTGGATCTCTAGGGAGATGAGTTTAGGACTGATAGAGCTATCCAGTATAAATAAAGTTAGTTTAGTTTAGGTTTCCTCCATTGTAACACTGGATCAATAAGAGATCAATAAGAGATGAGTTTAGGACTGATAGAGCTATCCAGTATAAATAAAGTTAGTTTAGTTTAGGTTTCCTCCATTGTAACACTGGGTAAATAAGGATGGTCCTTACTGGACGTGTAGGGAGTAGGATATTAAAATTGATATACATGTAGCTATGCTGTATTAATACGATTATAGGTTAGTTTTATTTCTTTAATATATATTTTTTACCTTCTATTATACTTTCATTCACAGATGTCATGAACGTTTTACTATATTTAGCCTGCCATTTGTCTCTGTCCTCTTTGGAAAAACTTTTCGTAAACTCAGCTTTAATGTAATGTTGCACAAACCACTCGTTCACCACTTCAGAAGGTTCGTTTTCACTTGCAATCTTCTTGAAATATTGCTTAAACGCATCAATACCAGAAATACAATTGAATTTGGAACGAACCATTCCAGTTCTTACACCAAGCTGCATATTGGATCTAACAAATGAAAACAGAGAGCTCAAGTTTTGTTTCGTAACGTTTCAGTGAATCAGTGGTGGTTTAGCACGTTACTAAAGAGAGCGTTGATGGCCGTCCCACTATACTAGAATTAGGGCCTGTGTATATGGGGGCGAGTTAAGCCCCGTACAGACGAGCAAGTTTTCCTTGACTCAAGTTCCTTGTCGAGTTTACTTGTTCGTGTGTACGGCAAACAAGTTTTTTCCCATCAATTTTTCCTTGACAAGTTTTGCGAGCCCGTGTATTAACGACACAAGTGAATACTTCATGTTTATAGTGGCAATGGCCGCTCAACTAGATCGAAAATAAGTGTGCAGTGACGTACTGCGCATTTCCTTCTCAAGTTTTCCTTGTCGGCCGTACACACGAACAATTTCCCTTGTTCGAAAGCTGGCATGACTAGCTTTTGAACAAGGCTCCCGGTCAAGGAAAACTTGTCAAGGAAAACTCGTCTGTACGGGGCTTTACCCGGCAAGGCGAGTTAACCGGGACAAAGAAGCGACCTGTTTATATGGAACCGAGTTACCGTGTATTTGACCGCCGAATACATTGTAATTATGCCTCTGTTATACACTTTTGAGGACTAGATTGGGCTATGTTATTTATCAAAGTAGGAAAACAAAGGAAACATGCATGCTCTGTTGGCGAGTTACGCGGGAAATATGTTTACATGGGAATATATTTATCTCGCCTAGGCGAGATCCCGCCTTTTTCTGCCGGGATCTCGTCATGCCGAGTTATCCGGCTGTGTCATGTAAATCACAATCTCGAGTTGTGACGTCATTTGAACAAACCAAATATTAAATGTTATTTACGTTTTAGTTTTGACTCTGTGAATTTGTTTAATATGCAATATTATTCAATCTATTAAACTCTTACTTGTATTGTAAGATGGTCTGCTTATTTGACAAAATTTTTTCAATCATTTTTTCAGCTTCGTCAAAGTTCTTCGGTTTGACAAGGTAAGCATAAACATTGATATCATAACCAATTCCACAAATAGCTTGCCAGCAAAAATGATTTGGTCCTAACATCCAGTCACCGTTGTAAAAGTTTTCATCATATGGTGCGCCAAACACCGTCCTCAGGAAATGTTTAACCTTAAAATAAATTAATGTTGTTGATAAAAGTTTCGAAAATAACAACAACAACAGCAAATTGTTTGTTTTGTGAAAAAGAAAGGTTTACGAATAGAAAGCTTTGTGATTTCTGTCACTACAGCAACAGCAACAGCAGCGACATGGTTTTGATTTGTGCATTATGCAAAGTGGTAAGATTGAAAATCATTTCAAATAGATGTAAATCCAATCTACGTCAGACTATTGGCGTTGTAAAGGCAAATTAATAACAGCAACAAAATTGCTACAACTTGCAAGAAAACCTTATTTCAACACATGTTAATTTAAAATGCTCACGCATGTAGGTAACAAAACATGAGACAACATTCGTAAACATTTCTGCTTAACATGTGTTGAAATAAGCTTTTGTTGCAAATTGCAACAACTTTGTTGCCAACCTCGTTCCCAGGCTCTTCCCTCTTGTGGAGGAAAGACCCTGGTAGGAGTTCTTCATGTGATCTGCAAAAATCTAGCAGATTTATAGTCATTTAGAGTTGTTATGTCATTTTTCTTGGGTCCTTTCCACCCCTCCCCAAAACAACACAAGTGAAAGCTAATTAAAAATCTGCTAAATTTCAGCAGATCACGTGACCAGCTCCTACCAGGGTCTTTCCTCCACAAGAGGGAAGAGCCTTGGAACGAGGTTGCTTTGTTGCTCGTATCTAAACTAAAATCTGATGTGAAACAAACCTGCTCGAGAGCTTTAACTTCTCGAGGTGTCATCTTGTTTTCATCCAAAACTGTTGAGTTGATCTCATTCAATAGTTTAAATGCAGCGTCTGTTTTAGCTTTGAGATACGCTGGAGTGGCATCGTATGAAAGATGTCTGAAAGAGAGAAACTATTTAGTTAGGGTATGTGTCTTTCATTTCTGTGACCGGCTTTCAATCAATGTTTGTTTGTTTGTTGGTTTATTCGTTTGTTTGTCTGTGAACACGATAACTAAAAAAATATCCAACATTTTAATACGAAAATTTGTGGAGTTAACGGCCATAAGCCAAACACAAATCGTTTAAATTTTGGTTCAATTTGGGTGAAAATTTGATGAGAAATTTACAAAAGTGTGTTTTGCTTTCCCGGGCTGAAGAGAACTGAATGCGTAATTAGTGCATGCATAATTTATGCATGAATACCTGACTTAATTTACTAACGGTGATATGCAGTCTCCGAGTGCTCTGCAGTCTCCGAGTGCTCTGCAGTCTCCGAGTGCTATGCAGTCTCCGAGTGCTATGCAGTCTCCGAGTGCTATGCAGTCTCCAAGTGCTCTGCAGTCTCCGAGTGCTATGCAGTCTCCGAGTGCTATGCAAGTGCTATGCAGTCTCCGAGTGCTATGCAGTCTCCGAGTGCTATGCAGTCTCCGAGTGCTACGCAGTCTCCGAGTGCTCTGCAGTCTCCGAGTGCTATGCAGTCTCCGAGTGCTATGCAGTCTCCGAGTGCTATGCAGTCTCCGAGTGCTATGCAGTCTCCGAGTGCTATGCAGTCTCCGAGTGCTATGCAGTCTCCAAGTGCTATGCAGTCTCCGAGTGCCATGCAGTCTCCGAGTGCCATGCAGTCTCCGAGTGCTATGCAGTCTCCGAGTGCTATGCAGTCTCCGAGTGCTATGCAGTCTCCGAGTGCTATGCAGTCTCCGAGTGCTATGCAGTCTCCGAGTGCTATGCAGTCTCCGAGTGCTATGCAGTCTCCGAGTGCTATGCAGTCTCCAAGTGCTATGCAGTCTCCGAGTGCTATGCAGTCTCCAAGTGCTATGCAGTCTCCGAGTGCTATGCAGTCTCCGAGTGCTATGCAGTCTCCGAGTGCTATGCAGTCTCCGAGTGCTATGCAGTCTCCGAGTGCTATGCAGTCTCCAAGTGCTATGCAGTCTCCGAGTGCTATGCAGTCTCCAAGTGCTATGCAGTCTCCGAGTGCTATGCAGTCTCCGAGTGCTATGCAGTCTCCGAGTGCTATGCAGTCTCCGAGTGCTATGCAGTCTCCGAGTGCTATGCAGTCTCCGAGTGCTATGCAGTCTCCGAGTGCTATGCAGTCTCCGAGTGCTATGCAGTCTCCAAGTGCTATGCAGTCTCCGAGTGCTATGCAGTCTCCAAGTGCTATGCAGTCTCCAAGTGCTATGCAGTCTCCGAGTGCTATGCAGTCTCCGAGTGCTATGCAGTCTCCGAGTGCTATGCAGTCTCCGAGTGCTATGCAGTCTCCGAGTGCTATGCAGTCTCCGAGTGCTCTCTAGTCTGAATATAACTTTGCTTCAGTAGCATGTGAAGAGGTGCTTCCAGTTTGATTATATTAAACACTTCAGGTTTTCTCCGGGAACTCCGCTTTCCTTCTGTAATCAATATTCCACCAATAACGGACGATCTTTATAGAACCTCTACGGAGAACGGTTTACACAAAACTGATAGAGCTTTCCAGTACAAATAAGTTTAGTTTAGGTTTCCTCCTGTAGTAACACTGGATGAATAAGGGATGACCCTTACTGGACCTCTAGGGAGAACTGTTTAGAAGTGATAGAGCTATCCAGCATAAATAAAGTTAGTTTTGTTTAGGTCTTTTCCTGTAGTAACATTAAACAAAGTAAAACATTTTCCACCAAATTCCAACTCACCTGTTTTTCAAGTCGTCAGCAAGATCGTCATCTTCTTTATCTGGTTGCCACGGCAACGAGTTACGATTGTACTCGTAGTAGGTGTCTTGAACTCTCTTTAAAAAATCTGGCAGTTTAACACGTTGAGCTTCGTCAGAATAAACGTACTTGTTGGGTGGTTGTGTAGAGTTATCTTAAACGATAGAGATAAAGCAAAGTTAGGGGCTGTACTGATCATTCTCTATTCCAGTTAAATGATCATTTAAGACCAGAGGAACAGTAGAAGGTGTTAGTAGATGGAATACTCGAACGGAAATTTATATACATTTTTTAGACCTAGCCAGGAGCAGTTGCGAAAAATGCAACTTAGGGCTTCTGGCAGGAATTGAACCTGAGGCCCTGCGATTCCGGTGCAGCGCTCTAACCAACTGAGCTACAGAGTCCAGTTGCTGAGCATTAACCGCAAGTTCGGTATATAAGATGGGTGTGATGCCAGTATATGGGGTATGGGTAAATATCAAGATTTTTCTCGGCATCTCGTTCGATGGGATTAATAGTAGGTGTTAGTAGATGGAATACTCGAACGGAAATTTATATACTTTTTTTAAACCTAGCCAGGAGCAGTTGCGAAAAAGGCCACTTAGGCCCTCTGGCAGGAATTGAACCTGAGGCCCTGCGATTCCGGTGCAGCGCTCTAACCAACTGAGCTACAGAGTCCAGTTGTCGAGCATTAACCGCAAGTTCGGTATATAAGATGGGAGTGATGCCAGTATATATGGTGTATGGGTTAATGTCAAGATTTTTTGGGTTAAGACCAGTTTGTTGTGTAAGTTGAGTTGTGGCAAATAATTGAAATTGTAATAACATATAGTCATTATATGTTTATACGTTCACGGCAACACGGTTTAATATCAGACATGTTTCGAATTCGTCACTCTGGTTTAAGTAGAGGAATGCAATCCCCAGTAGAATTACATTCACGACCCAACGTTTCGATATTCTGGTCTAGAGTCTTCATCAAGGCATTCAGAGGTGATCTAATCACAACGTATCTCCTAATATACTCAAGAATCAGCCAGTTCGAAGTGGGTGACTGCGCATCCAAATGACGCGTTCTGCGTCGGGATAAAATTGCAGTTGAATCATAACATGCGGCTGAGACTGAAATAATTAAAATATGCATATCAACAACAGAACGTTGAAAAATACATATCTTTTGCACCAGCATATTTTGTCTTCTGTGTAAAGCAGAATAAAGAAAAGTGTACTGAAGGAAATATATTTTGAAATTTAAAGCGAGTCGAGGTAATTGTTCTTCGAGCAACTTTTGCATATTCAAATGATTGAACAGTTTAATACTTTGGTATGCATATTTAAGATCTTCCAGTCTCAGCTACAGGTTATATTTCAACGCCAATTCTATCCCGACGCAGAACGCGTCGTTTGGATGCGTAGAGGACACTACGAACTGGCTATTTGCAAGCTACGCAGCTCAAATGTGACCGAGTCAAAGGTACCAGGGCACCTCCGATTGCCATCATGGAACACAGTTAAGGTGGAAGGGTTAGTTCTTGGTGAAGGAAGAAAACCGGAGTACCCGGAGAAAAACCCTCGAAGCACAAAAGGGAACCAATCACAACTCTACTAACATGAGTTTTCAAGCACACCTCAAGTCAGGGCAGAGTTACCCATCAAGTAACAATATCATACCATACCATACCATTACTCTCAGTTGGCAGGGCGGCAGGCTTAACCCAATGGTAAAAATCTGCCACTAACTTTGTCCCTGCGACTTTAGCGGATTTCTACTGTGTAACAAATTTTCTGCACCAGTGAATAAGGAGTTACGCTATCTAGCCATATTTGAGATCAGTGGTCTTACCTTTAATCTTCACTTCACACCGCTCGCCAGTAAAACCGCTGGCGCAGGTACACGTGATTTGGTCATTATTCTCGTGGCAGGTCCCATTGTTAACACAGGGTTCAATGGAGCATAACGAAGCTACAGAAATAGAAATAGTTATCTATTTAATGCCGTTTACACAGGGGCGATCAGTGACGTAGCGAAGCATCTTTAGTGTATTGATCTAGAAAACATACAAAATAATCAGCTTTCCAGCTTTCGTTTTTAAAGGGGATGTAAAGTCCCGATGTAAACAAACCGGCAACGTCCGTTTGTTTACATTTTAAACACGCTATATTTAAAAAATTATGATGTGTTCTGGTTCGCTATGCTTTAAATAAATACAGATTCAAGTTTCTGATTTAGAAGATGTCCAATTTTAGTCGAAAAAACGCGAAATCTGGGCATTGTTTACATCGCGGGGCCCCCCCATAGCACATGCGCAGAACGGACTTTACATGGTCTTTAATATATTACAAATTTTGTGACGCTAGATAAAACCCCTCCATACGAGGAAAAAGTTCGGCAGAGTAAACTGCGGGATAATTTCTCAATACTGGGTTAAAAGTTGCGTTGCAAAGTTGCAAACGTGGTCTTAAGCAAATAGAATTATCTACACGAGTGAATAACTCGTATAAACAATTCTAATAGTCTCTAATGCTTAGTTCCTTTGTTCTGTTCTATGTTTTCTTAAACTAGAACAACAGTAACTAGGCACGCGAGTTATTAAATGTTGTGAAATGGGTTTAGAAGTCTTCGAACAGAATTTGAGTCTGCGGTCTTGCGATTCCAGCCCAGAGTTCGGACTACTGAGCTGCAGAGTCCAGTTGCGAAAAACGTTCAATCCGTGATTTGGCTAGAACTTGATGAAGAGGCTAAATAGAAAATCGAAAGCGATAAAAGCGTTTAAATTATTATTTCTCACAGCAGGCCAGTGTAATTTTTTGCGATATGTCCGGATAATTCAATTAAATCACTCCAGGAATACAAGTACTCTAATGCATCTCTCTTAAATGACCTTGGCAAGTTAATGTAGAATTGTCCTGATGTATACCACCAAACTAACGATATTTATGCTGCATAGTTCTATCAGTTTTAAACTGCTCTCCTTGGAGGTCCAGTAAGGACTACCCCTTCTCGATCCAGGGTTTACTACAAGAGGAAACTTAACTAAGCTAACTTTATTTATACTGGATAGCTCTACCAGTTCTAAACTGTTCTCCCCTAGGTCCAACATGGACCATACCTTTAAGATCCAGGGTTACTGTAGGGGGAAACTTAAACTAATTAAACTAACTTTATTGACACTGGATAGCTCTTTCAGTTCTAAACTGTTTTCTCAGACTGATTGAGGTATCCAGTGACCAGTATAAAAAAAGTTAGTTTAGGTTTCCTCTTGTAATTGAGGTATCCAGTGACCAGTCTAAATAAAGTTAGTTTAGTTTAGGTTTCCTCTAGTGACACTAGATCGATAGGCCGATGACAGGAGGAAACTTAACTAAACTAACTCTATTTATACTGGTCACTGGATACGTCCGATCAATCAGTTCTAGAGGTCCAGTAAAAATGTTCCTCGTTTCTCATGCAGGTTGCAGAGGCGAAAGACACATGCGCAGATTCAAACCCGTGCGCACATCCCTGTCATGATCTTCCTCGATGAGCTTCAGCTCTTGAAGAAAATGATTCCAAATATGTTTAAATAAAAAAAAATAAAAAAAAAATACTCAACTGATAACATACAGCGTTAGTTTCTTCGGTATTTTCGCACAAAAACATTTAATTAAGAAATAGTTTAGTTGCCATTTACACACCGGCAATTTCAAATAGAGTTAGCAAACATATTTAAGAACACGTAACAATGAAAGTAAACATTTTAACTTTTTAGCCAGTGTTTGCTTCTATTATTAAACGCGTAAAACAGTCACAGATTATAGTCATAGATACGCAATATACACCACAGATGTGAAAATTAGTATGGCACAGACGTAGACTGGAATTATCGCTCATTGCCATTGGGATCATGGAATCATGAATTAAAATGGAATCGTTGAATTTAAGGCATGATTCAAAAAAGCTTCATATTGTTGATATTCTTGGTCTAGTAACTTGAAGGGTTGTGTGGCACAGTGGGTAGTGCATGCGGATGTCACCTCTGTGACCAGAGATCGATTTCTCCAATATGTTAGCCGTCCTTCGATATTCTGATTATAATTTCACCTCGGCTCAGTCCCGTGTGAGAAGGTCAGTTCCCGTGTGAGAAGGTCAGTTCCAGTTTGAGCAAACACTTCATGTTTCCTCCTGTAGTAACACTGAACCAATAATAGATGGCCCTTAGACCTTACCGGACCTCGCATTTTAAAACTCCTTATGCGACAAATGCCTCTCCCCCCTTCATTCGCGTTATAAATTCATATCCGCGTTTTGCACTTTCATCCGCGTTTAACCCGTCCGCGTTTTATTCCCCATACCCGCGTTTCATGACGGTAAGGAGGAGGCAGCATTTTCACACAGAAACACTTAAACACACTGACTTAGCTGTTGAGTGATCTACAAGGACGAAAAAAGCGATAAGTGATCATGTATGGGAAATTTTTAATCTCGTTTCAACAGAAGCTATTTCTTGTTTGGGCAGATTACCAGGATTACAAATCTGTCAAATTGGTTGTTTGTAAAAATTGAATACCACGAATAATTTCGCGCTAAATTTCACAGTTAAGATTTCGTGTTAACATTCAAAATTTGCAAGTAAATTAGCCACGGGCATACTAAAATATAAATTCTTCTTGTGAACTTCTGGTACTTACTTTATTTATGCAGAATAGCTCTATTTGTTCTAGTTTTACTACAGGAGGAAACCTAAACTGAACCAACACTATTTACATTAAATAGCTCTATCACTTCTAAACTATTCTCCCTTGAATTGCAGCAAGTGCAATTCACTATTTGTTCCAGTTTTACAACAGGAGAAAACCTAAACTAAACTAACTTTATTTCTACTGGATAGCTCTATCAGTTCTAAATTGTTCTCCCTAGAGGTCCAGTAAGGTTCATCCATTATAGGTCATGGCGCGTTTATATATTAGTGACAGGTTGAGATACTATGAGATTGAAATAATCATTGAATTCATTTTAGTTTGTTAGCAGCCTTCAGAGCACTTCAATTTACTAAGGTATCAACTATCAACCACATATATATATATATATATATATATATAGTCAAATCTGCAGACATGCATGTTTCGCCGTTCAACGGCTCGTCAGTGCAGCTTGTAACGCAGTCTAGATGCGAGTGACTTCGTATTTATACACCATACTCTTGCCCTCACCAAGCGCATGTGGTACAATACTCAGACACATGCGCATCCAGACATGCGTGAAGTGTCTTGGGGCCAGAGTGCTCAAACGACCACAAGGGAAGTGAGCTTTTGCATTATAGCATATATATATATATGGGCCAATTTCAATGGCATATTCAAGAAGGCATATATTTCAAACATGAGTCACGCGCTGTCATATTCGTCAACACCCCAGTGGGGTCACCATTAAAAAAATTGATGTTACGATTGCGAAAATTTAGCCAAGGGCAAATTATTCTTATTTCACACTAGTTTATTATCAAAGCTAGTGAATAAGGGATTTATTTTTTTGCCCCCCCAAATTAATAGAATTATAGAAACTAAATCTTATTAAAAACCCCATAATCTGGTTAGAGTCCTTCCCTATATAATCGGTTTAGGGTAAAAGGCGGATTAAGGGACGAGCGTAAGCGAGGACGAGCCTAAAACGCGGATGAAAGAGTAGTTCCAGACTTCCGTGGCATGCGCCTATTATGTGAGAAGAATGCCTCTAGTTTGATTGATGCCCTTACTGGACCTCTAGGGAGAACAGCATATATATACCTCAAACATTTATATTCTTTTGATAGCACGGTGGTTTAGCTCAATTCCAGAGCTATAATCATAGGTCATTTGCTATAAAGTCAGAAAAAATTCACCAACGTGCTAAAAATTACATTTCTGCATAAGAAACAGTGGCGGATATCTGAGGGGGTGGGGGTGGCGACCACCCCGCTAAATAATTTCTCAAAGCCTTTGAACGATAGCTGAATAACTGTGTAACAAAGCTAGCTGTATCAATGATTTTACAACAACAAAAGCCTTTATAGGCTATAGTATATTCACATATTCACATCACTGCATGTATTCGATCGATTTTGACGTATGCTTGCCAAGTCTTTCATTTCAATCTACCAGACTGTTTAAGTTCCGCTCTAGAACAAATCCAAAAACGGGCACTGAGGATTATTTATGGACATACCATACTGTGCCGCCCTTGAAAAATCAGGACTTCCCAAACTCTCTGACTACCGACTAAAAATGTGTGACGAATTCCTTGCTAATATTTTAGCTAATCCAAAGGATAAACTTTTTAATTCTGCTTCCATACAATAAGCAAACAATGGATTCCTTGAGGAGAACAAGACATTTTACTGTTCCTGTGTGTAACACGGACCGTTTTAGACTATCCTTTATAAACTCAAGCGCCAAACGATATAATGATTTGAATTAGATAAAATTTAGTAAATTCTTAATACCTTCAAAGTTTAAAAGATTAAATATTTCTTGTATTCATAGTCATACTTATTATAGTACTTGTACATATACTTTTAAAACTTATACCTTAACAATTCAGTTTTCAGCTGTAACAAGGTTATTTAATAAACGATCTATCTATATAAGTAAATTTGCATCAAATTGAGACCAAAATAGTTTTTAAGAACTGAGATCCGCAGCAACAAAAGGGTGGTTAAATTTCGGCAACCCAACTTCGCAATAATTTCGCGAAGTGTCCGTCACTGAGAAGAAACAGACCCCGAATAATAAGGTCATCTTGAAACACAATATATGAATTAAAACAATATATACAAGAAACTGTAAATTTTCTGCTTTATCTGGACGACTTTAAAACAAATCGAAAATTTGCAGTTTCAAAAATAACACTCGTTTTGTTTTAATTCAATAAGTTCATATATTCAACTTATATTTCCGAATCTGTTTCTTCGCTGTCAGCGGCCGTGGTTTTTGTTCATTTTTTTTATTTCAACGTTTAGCGATGTTTTTTTTGTCTGAAGTCCAGCTGCCTCGAAGAATAATATTTACCCAAGCAGTGTTGATTTTAACTGTGTAATGTTATGCCTTTAATATATGAATTACATTATAGTACCATTATAGTATTTGGCGAGTCTACCGACATTATTATACTTTTTCAAAATGGTGAAACGTTAAAAACTATAAGTGTTACCATATGCTTCGGCGGGGCAGGATCAAACCTGTCCGAAGGGTCTTTTTGTAGTTCTGAAACAACTATTCAATTATATATTATGCAATTTTTGCTGCAACTCGCAACGCAATTTACGACAATTGTGAAACACTTTTGGCATTATTAGGCTCGCACGCACTTTGAAATAGGATTATGTAGCTGAGTGGCCAGATCTCAGCACCAAAATTGGACAGTGCCGATTGTGTAATCATATAGCTAGATTTCATACCCGGGTTGAGCGTGTACATATATACTATAAAGGACGTCACGCATGTAAGACGGCAAAGCGACAACGACCGCCTCAACAAACTCTTTCATATTGATTATTGTAAAGATTCATGCAGAAGATGGTGGTCAACCGGCAGTTATTAGAGTGAGAATGTTACCCCAATCTTTTTCATGACATATAATAGTTTTGTATTTGATGGCAAACTGAAATAAAATTGAGAAATTTAGTTCAATACTTGCTTCACTGAGCGGGACAATTTTCTGCAGTGACCATTGCCATTGAACTGGTGAAACATGAATGTCTGGAAGCATTTAGCATCATTTTAATTCTCGCTCCTATATATATATATATATAAGTGCAATACATTTGAAGTTGACCACCCCTGTGTAGCACTATATAAAACGCTTATTGAGCCCCACCTATACGTATTGACCATGTGCATGTTTGGTGGCAAATACACGAAACAATTAGCATCATTTGCTGGCCCCCATAAGTGTCAATACATTTCAAGTTGACCACCATGTGTATAGTACCATAGCACCAGTTAAAGCGCCTGGGTACGAGGCTGCCATAGCACCATATAAAACACGTAACTGAAATCTATCTATGACCAATATATAAACAAAACTATCAAAGACACTTACCCACGCGCCCACTAGTTGAAGAATTGCTAGAGCTATCGTTATCCGAAGTCTCTTTTGCCAACAACGCTATGAAAACAATACACAGTATCAACAAAATACCAGCGACAATCAGTAAAATCTTTTCCATTTGAGTTCGGATTGCAAATTTCGCTCCTTTCGACGATCCGGTCAGGTTTTGTGAAAATTCTTTGTCTTGTGGTTTCATCTCGACATCTATGTCGACGCCTTCGTTGACCACGGCCATGGTGGTTGTTAGAGTTGACCTTCTGTTGCACCAGTTAATATGGTGAAGTCCTTCCTTCCTGCTATCCCAACGGAAAAGACTTATCTATCCCTACTATTTCAAGGGTACGCTCTTATAGACCCTGCTTAAGGCTGAAACATGATACAACAGGAAAACATCATTATAAATAGATTACAATTCAACTATTGACAGCATTTCTTTCAAAATTTCTAAAAGAAAGTCAATAAGGCGCGAATTACTGTTTTGAAAGTTGATTAAATAAACTGGATTCATTGAAGATTAAAACCTGGAATCCGAAAACCTGGTCTCAAGTTCCGTTCATATACGGCACAAGATAAGTTCGAACTATACCGTTGGCGTTGTTTTCAATCTTTTTACAGGTAGTTCAGCAAAATAGGTTCATATTTCCCGCCTCTCATGCTGCAAGGTACCAATAAACCCGTAATTTGTAAACCAGCCTAGCTTATGTTGTGAGCCGGAACAATCAGCTACAAAGAACCGACATTTCCCCAAATTCTTTCATCGATATAAGGATTCGTGTGTTCCCCAATTACGTTTTATACAGTCGATTTCAACTAACTTTTCACTAAAATGTTTCGAACTTCGTTTCGAACTTCGGAAATTCGTTGCGAATTAAGTTCAAAAGTTCATAATGAAATTCAGAACCGGTTTGTAAACTGAGCATTTGTTTGGTTCCTTTTTCTCTAGTAACCAATCACAATAATATTAGGTTAGTACAAACATTATTTATTGTAGTATTGTAAGTAGGTTGTTGACAGGTGAAGAGCCACTTTGTGGATACACTGTAAAAAAAATAATAATTATTATTATTATCATTATTATTATTATTATTATTATTACTATTATTATTATTATGGTTATTATTATTATTATTATTATGATTATTATTGATAATAATGTATGGTGATTAAGCAAAGCTAAATAATTTAAACACGATCGCTTCTTAAGTATGATAAAATAACCATTCGTGTAGGATTAAAAAAACATGCAAACAACTTCAATAGTAATGTCGTCGAGGGCTTTTGGGCGGTCCCTCTTTCAGAACGGTCTGGCTACTGGTCTTCTTGGGCGGCTTCAAAATAACATCACACGTCGGACCTTTTAGTTTACCCAGGCTGCATTGCACGTACTTTTCCACATGTTTAACGAGGTAAGCCTCAGGTGCCGAGCCTTGGGACAGAACTTGGTAGTGAAAATCTTGAATATTGAATGTCTTATTGAGCGACGTCTTGGCATAGTCTCGGAGTTGTACGAGCTTTTGTTGGCCCAACATGTACGAGGTCGCCTGACCGGGAACGCCCTGGTAACGAGTGATTTCTTTTTGAGCCACGTCGGACTCATCCCAGGCGTATTTGGAGAAATACCATAATGCTTCAGTTCTATAAGGGCGAGATATGGTGTGTTACATAAGGTACGCGAACACAAGTAAAAATCTCACATCTTGTCAACAAAAAATGTGTTGCTGTCACTCACAACTTGTTTATTAACAAGTTGTTGAATTGACGGTGACAAGTTGTTGGAACAGTTTATAACAAGTGTGTTGAGTCAACAACTTTGTAGCAAGTTGCCAACTAGCCGTTGACAATTTGTCAACAAGCTGGGAACAAGCAGTGCGAACACATCCTGAGAACAAGTTGTTGAAACAGCATTGATACAAGTCTGCTTCAGGTTCGCTACAACTTGTGCGATTTATACGCGTGTAGTTGGTGGTGTTTGTAGTGTTTGTAGCACAGTAGTTGGCTTGTGCCTTTCATCTCTATGCCCGATGTTTGATTCCAGCAATATCTCAGGGATTATTCTAAGAAAAGTTTACAACTCCAGCAAATTAAAAAATCTCAAAAAAATAAAACATTCTATATAGCATAAGTCAGTTTAGGATTGTTGGGGCACATTTAATACACATTTACCCGCATTAATGATTGGAGAGGTCTTGCGGTCATTTCCAAGTAAAAGTGCCACTGACCCCAAAATTATTTTCGTATATGTGTAATATTTGTATCATGCTGAGAAGAAATGTAATATCTTTATAGTAAAAATCCTCATCTTGATCAACTTTTTCACTGTCAAAGTTTCCGCATATGATGTCATTAAATTAATTTTAGCATAAAAAAACAAAGGAAACTAATTTACAATTAACGTTAAGTCTATAAAAAAGGGAAATAAATAGAAACCTCTAAATTGCTAAATCAATTATCTGCATTGTTAATATTATTGCTTATATTATTTATTTTATTTTGTTAGAAATTTCATAACCCTATGTTCTCTTTGTGGTGTTAAGGTGGAGTTACACGAGCATCATTGCTATAGCTTCCTACAAAAACTGATTTCAGTGCATGTTAGTTAAAAATGTTTACGAATATTGCCTCATGTTTGGTTACTTATCTGTGGACATTTTTACTTAACATGCGTTGAAATCAGATTTTGTTGAAAGTTGCAGCGATCTTGTTTCACGTATTAAGGCCCAGAAACACCGGACACGATTCGGCAACGCGACGCGATTTTTCAGTTTTCAGAAGCAAATAGATTTGGTCCTGATATAACATTTTTCAAAATTACTTAACGATAATACATTTTGACTCGTCTGGTGTGCATAGCTTTGAAAAGTTCCTTTCAGGGACAGTTTTTTCGCTTCAAAAATTCAGAAAAATCGCGTCGCGTTCCCGAATCGCGTTCGGTGTGTCTGGGCCTTTACTTCGCCTATACATACCTGTTCATTCCACGGTAATGCAGGCCCGTATCAACAATTAAACGCAAAGCTCTCCAAACCTGCACAAATATAGAACACATTGAAACAATACATATAGCAAAGAAAATGCCAAATTAAAATAAACTCGCTACAAAAAGCTCAACACAGCTCGAATTTATGAGAAATGCACAAACAGAAAATCAGTGAACATAGCCCGCCTTTCACTTCACCGCATTCATAACTAGGGGGGGGGCTCTCTAGACGAGAATATTACCAAGTGTGAAAATATTTGAAAATAAATGTATGACGTCAAAAGTAACCCCAATCTCATGACTGATAACATGTTTTTATACGATATTCATGCCTAAGATAGTCATAAGTGATGCTTGGTACATTGCCTCGTGTGACGGCATAGCCTTAAATTACAAATATACTTCATACCTGCCACTGGAGCATACCAAATTTCTGCATTGGTTGCTCTTCATATGTGTCTGTATCTTTAGCGATAACCGGGTTTTCAGAGTACAAACCCCATCCTTCAGAAAAGAATGTGTAAGATGTTTGACCATCTATCCATTTAGGCACTCCGCCATATTTGTCTTTAAAGTACTCAGCTTGACCTAAACAAAAAGCAGAAAAACCCATGTATAAGAAACGATTTTTCATTTAAATGCTTTTCACATGAAGCTGTTTTAAGCTAAAACGAAGTCATAACAGTTTAAAGTTATAATATCAAACATGTTTCGCTACTCCGGCTTAATGAAATGAATGTAATATACTAACAAATTGCATTCACGATTTCACGACCCAACGTTGGTAATGAATGTAATTTGTTCGGGGATTGCATTCATTTAAATACTTAAACTAGACGTTACCACGGGAAGGACGTGCTGCCGCAGAAGCTTTCAACCACGCAAAGCTGTGACCAATGTGCCTCTATATACTATAGTACTCTGTGTAAAGAGAGACAACTACAGGGCTTAAAGGATCTCGCTTATGTAAACGGCTTATATTAATACAAGCTATGACCAGCGTCATATATCGTTGATATGATAGTGATTGTATCTCAGCTGTTTGACGTCTTGGCTTGAGTTAACGATTGCGTATTAACTTCAAATATAAAGTGATTTTAGATAGAGCTGCGAACGAATAAAACCATCGCTGATCGCTTGTTACGCATCGATTTCAATGCTGAGTTTAAACGTTTAAAGGTTTATAAATTTGCGCCAAATTTCAAGATTCTGTAACCAGAATGATTTCGTCTTTACTATTTATTAGTGAACATATCCAGATTTATTGCTCAAAGGTCGACCACTTTGACCTTTACGTGAAACCTGATACACGCGCTTACGAACTACAGTACTATTATGTTTTGCTCTTTTTTTTATTTTTTTTATTCAACTTCGCCTCAATGGCAGGGAGTCCAGTGGTAAGAGGCAGCGTGCTAACCGCTTCCGCCACCCGTGCTCTGTTGCTATTCCTGTAACACTTGGCTTAAATTTGTGCAAACTAAAGCTGTAAAAGTAAATCACGCACCAGGCTGACACTCTACATATTGAGTCCCTGTCATCTTTTTCCACGTATGTGAACACATTCTCGCGATGGCACAGGCCACAGTGTTTCAATTCTACTGTTTCTACATAAGATTTGGTCCTGTGCTCAAATCCAGAGTACATGGAACAAAATATGCGCGCAATTCAATTTTTCTCGCCCTCTCCCCCCATTTTAAAAATTCACCTTGAGCTCGACTTTCTGTTCGGAATTACGACAACTTACTGACAGACGCAGACGCAAGATCCAGATCTCGACAATACATAGGTCGGCGCAAAAGACTGGGTTGAGTGAACTCTGGAGAAACCTTGCCATGTCAAGAATAGTGTGCTGCCTCGCTGAGGCTCGGCAGCAACAAGTGTGGCGAAACATGTCTGATATTATACCTGATTGCATGAAGACACTAGACTGGAATGTCGAAACGTTGGGTCGTGAATGTAACTTATTCGGGGATTGCATTCATTTACTTAAACCAGAGTAGCGAAACATGTCTGATATTATACCTGGTTGCATGAAGACACTAGACTGGAATGTCGAAACGTTGGGTCGTGAATGTAACTTATTCGGGGATTGCATTCATTTACTTAAACCAGAGTAGCGAAACATGTCTGATATTATACCTGGTTGCATGAAAACACTAGACTGGAATGTTGAAACGTTGGGTCGTGAATGTAATTTGTTCGGGGATTACATTCATTTTCTTAAACCAGAGTAGCGAAACATGTCTCATATTATACCTGGTTGCATGAAGACACTAGACTGAAGTGTCGAAACGTTGAGTCGTGAATGTAATTTGTTCGGAGATCACATTCATTTACTTAAACCAGAGTAGCGAGGCATATCAGCTATCTTTCAGAGACATGGTTGCCTTCCTTTGGCCCTCTATGACTATGGTGCATGCAAGGCATATTTTAAGAAATTTACAGTGGTGGGCCAAAACCAAGATTAGGGCCATCAGGCCTGCGTATTGATTACGATTGTGTAACATCGAATGCTTCCTGCACTCATTGAAAGATTGAAATGCGATTTTGTATTTGTGTTGTATTTGAGTCAGAGATCTTACCTTGTATCTGTGTATGATGACCAGGCCACGCCTCGTGAGCCGTTACAGACCACTCAGCAAACCTCGGTCCATGATTTCCCACGAAGAAAGGCAGAACGAAATGTGCTGGCTTCGTGCAATCTGCTCCAGTACGCTGAAAGAGCTGCACGCCTGAAGAGGGGTTAAAACTCGGGAGCATTTTAATCGGACAGTTAGGGACAGTTATTTTATCTCCAGTATGGTAAAACAATGGTATAAGCTTTGGCGATAGCATACTCATAACTTCTCTACAAGTTGACATCCACTTTAATAAGGATTTGTAGCGTTCTGGGCAATATTTTTTTGCTTTCTTCAAGTCTGTGCAGCGTTTGTGAGCCGTCCCGTTCGATTCGATTTCTGGGAAAGGCGCATCGTTGTAATAGGATGTTTGATTCGTGAGGATTTTACGGAATGCGGCAATTGCTTCGGTCTCATTGGATATTCCTGTTACGTTCTTTGCAATTTCTATCACCTGGTTTGAAAGAAATATATCTGAAACGGTCAAGCAAGCAAGCAAGCAAGCAAGCAAGCAAGCAAGCAAGCAAGCAAGCAAGCAAGCAAGCAAGCAAGCAAGCAAGCAAGCAAGCAAGCAAGCAAGCAAGCAAGCAAGCAAGCAAGCAAGCAAGCAAGCAAGCAAGCAAGCAAGCAAGCAAGCAAGATTTTGACGTGTGTAGCAGGTTTCAGCGGTGAGGGGCAGCGCACTGGGGAACAGCCAGGGTAGCAGCCTTCGACTAGGTAACGCCGTTTGGCGTTTGTCAGTCTGGGATGGTCTTGCATGGAGAAGGACTTGTTAACAAAATGCAGAAATTACAGAACCGAGCAGGTAGAGTCATCACAAGGTCGAGCTATGATACAACTTAGATCATCTCTCACTATGACGTAAAAAACTTAAGGCAACTCTAATTTTTAAGATACTAATAGGGGATGTGCCATCCTACCTAGAAAATATTTTCTCTATACGCGGCACAGGGTATAGTTTAAGAAATTCCGAAATAAAACTGAATTTACCCAAGCCACGTACTAACTATTTAAAACGAAGCTTTTGTTATAGTGGGGGCAATACTATGGAATAGTTTGCCTGAGAATATACGAAAGATTCGTTCATTACCATTGTTTAAGAAAGCTTTAAATGATTACTATAATAATCCATAAGTGACTCCCACACGGCAAACTTGTAAACCAGTTAAAATTAATTCATTAATTGTAACTAATTTATCTACTGAAGTTTTTACCGTGACTAAATAAAATTTTATTGTATTGTATTGTATTGTTTGAGTTGCGTCCTTTGCAATTCAATACTTAGCTACAAGAAAAAATATCCATACCTGTGGATACAGAACTTTCAATCTTTCATGTCCTATTTCGTTAATTCTTTCAGGCGTTATATCACTGGTAGTGAAGTAAGGCAAAATATTCTTGTAAGATTTCTTTCCATCTAACAGCTCACCAGTTATAGGCAAACGTTTTGTCGTACGATTCTTTGTTGCATTCCCATCCTCATAGATAAAGTCGACTGGAAGCTCTGCTAGGCCGCTTGCCAAGTCCCGGGGCAGACAATGTCTAAGGTGGTCCTTCTCCATGTAATTGATCAGATCAACAACAGGCTGGCCAATTCCTGGGAATGATTCCAAAAATTTTAGCCCACTGGCACTGTTCTCTCTAGAGGTCTAGTAATTGTCATCGCGAATTAGTCGAGCGTTCTTGCAAGAGGAAAGCTAAACTAAACTAACTTTATTTATACTAAATAGTTCTATCAGTTCTGTTCCACCACACTCTCGCCACGTTCTTAGTTTAGGTTTCCTCCTATTGTAACACTGGATAACTAAGAGATAACCCTTACTGGATCTCAAGGGAGATGAGTTTAGAACTGATAGAGCCATCCAGAAAAATGAAGTTAGTTTAGTTTAGGTTTCCTTCTGTAGTAAAACTTGATCAATAAGAGATGTCCCTTACTGGACGTCTAGGGAGGACAGTTTAGAACTGATAGAGCTATCCAGTATAAATAAAGTTAGTTTAGGTTTCCTCGTTACTGGACGTGTAGGGAGTAGAATTTTAAAATTGATATACAGTAGCTATGCTATATAAATACGATTATAGGTTAGTTTTATTTTTTAATATCTGATACTTTTTTACCTTCTATTAAACTTTCATTCACAGATGCCATGAACGTTTTATTATATTTCGCCTGCCATTTGTCTCTGTCCTCTTTGGAAAAACTTTTCGTAAACTCAGCTTTAATGTAATGTTTCACAAACCACTCGTTCATCACTTCGGAGGGGTCGTTTTCACTTGCAATTGCAATCTTTTTGAATGATTGTTTAAACGCATCAATACCAGAAATACAATTGAATTTGGAACGAACCATTCCAGTTCTTACACCAAGCTGCATATTGGATCTAAATTTGTTTTTGTTTTATAACGTTTTAGTGATGGTTTAGCACGTTACTAAAGAGCGTGTTGATGGCCGTCCCACTACTAGGATTAGGGCCTGTTTATATGGGGGCGAGTTACCCAGCAAGGCGAGTTAACCGGGACAAAGAAGCGACCTGTTGATATGGAACCGAGTTACCATGTATTTGACCGCCGAATACATTGTAATTATGCCTCTTTTATACACTTTTGAGGGCTAGCAGACCGCAGGTTCGATTCCTGCCAGGGACCTATAGTTGCATTTTTCGCAGCTGTTCCTGGTTAGGTCTAATAAATGTATATAATTTGCACTCAATAATTTTCCATCTACAAAAACCCAGTTACCGAGTTACCCAGTGACGTCATTTGAACAAACCAAATATTAAATGTTATTTACGTTTTAGTTTTGACTCTGAATTTGTTTAATATGCAATATTATTCAATCTATCAAACTCTTACTTGTATTGTAAGATGGTCTGCTTATTTGACAAAATTTTTTCAATCATTTTTTCAGCTTCGTCAAAGTTCTTCGGCTTGACATGGTAAGCATAAACATTGATATCATAACCAATTGAACAAATAGCTTGCATGCAAAAGTGATTTGGTCCTAACATCCAGTCACCGTTGTAAAAGTTTTCATCATATGGTGCGCCAAAGACCGTCCCTAGGAAATGTTTAACCTAAAAATAAATTAATGTTGTTGATAAAAGTTTCGAAAAAACAACAACAACAACAACAACAACAACAACAACAACAACAACAACAACAACAAAATCTAGCTAAATCTAGCATATTTATAATTAGAGTTATGTAATTTTGCTGGCGACGAGGTTAACAAAACTATATACCTAGCAGAGGTCAGCTAGTCCGTTCCACTCTTCCTGAAAACGACTCAAGTGAACGCTAATTAAAAATCTCCTAGATTTTAGCAGATCACGTGACCAGTCCTGCCAGGGTCTTTCCTCCACTAGAGGGCCTGGGAACGAGGTTGCTTTGTTGCTCGTATCTAAACTAAAATTTGATGTGAAACAAACCTGCTCGAGAGCTTTAACTTCTCGAGGTGTCATTTTGTTTTCATCCAAAACTGTCGAGTTGATTTCATTCAGTAGTTGAAATGCAGCGTCTGTTTTAGCTTTGAGATACGCTGGAGTGACATTGTATGGAAGATGTCTGAAAGAGAGAAAATATTGCATTTGGTGGCGGCAGTAGTCCGGGTATGTGCCTTTCATTTCTATGACCGGCTTTCAATCCTTCAATATGCAGTTATTATTCCCGACAGGAAGTTATGTTTTCACATGGGTTTGTTTGTTTGTTTGTTTGTTTGTTTGGTTATTTGTTTGTTTGTGTTTGTTTGTTTGTTTGTTTGTTTATTTGGTTGTTTGTTTGTTTGGTTGGTTGTTGGTTCGTTGGTTGTTTGATTGTTTGTTTGTTGGTTCGTTGGTTGGTTTGATAGTTCGTTTGTTTGTTTGTTTGTTTGGTTGCTTGGTTGGTTGGTTGGTTGTTTGTTTGTGTGTTCGTTTGTTTGTTTGTTTGGTTGCTTGCTTGCTTGCTTGCTTGGTTGGTTGGTTGGTTGTTTGTTTGTGTGTATGTTTGTTTGTTTGTTTGGTTGGTTGTTTGTTTGTTTGCTTGTTTGTTTGTTTGCTTGCTTGCTTGCTTGTTTGCTTGTTTGTTTGTTTGTTTGTTTGTTTGTTTGCTTGCTTGTTTGCTTGTTTGTTTGCTTGTTTGTTTGTTTGCTTGCTTGTTTGCTTGTTTGTTTGTTTGCTTGCTTGTTTGCTTATGTGTGTGTGTTTGTTTGTTTGTTTGCTTGTTTGTTTGGTTCGTTTGTTTTTTGTCCGTGAGCACGATAACTAAAACTCCGGGCACTCCAGGCGATCCTTATTGAACCTCTAGGGAGAACAGTTTACACAAAACTGATAGAGCTATCCAGTATAAATAAAGTTAGTTTAGTTTAGGATTCCTCCTGCAGTAACACTGGAAGATTAAGAGATTGCCCTCACTGGACCTCTAGGGAGAACAGTTTAGAACTGATAGAGCTATCCAGTATAAATAAAGTTTGTTTTGTTTAGGTCTTTTCCTGTAGTAACATTGGACTAAGTAAAAGATTTTCCACCAAATTCCAACTCACCTGTTTTTCAAGTCGTCAACAAGATCGTCATCTTCTTTATCTGGTTGCCACGGTAAATTGTTACGATTGTATTCGTAGTAGGTGTCTTGAACTCTCTTCAAAAAATCTGGCAGTTTAACACGTTGAGCTTCGTCAGAGTAAACGTACTTGTTAGGCAGCGTAGTGTTATCTGAACGATAAAGATAAAGTAATGTTAGGGGGTGTACTGATCATTCTCTAAACTGATCAGGGGCTGATTATTCTCTAAACTCTCAGTAGCAGGCTTAACCCAATGGTAAAAATCTGCCACTAACTTCGTCCCTGCGATTTAGCGGATTTCTATTGTGTAACAAATTTTCTGCACCAGTGAATAATGAGTTGCGCTATCTAGTCAATTTTGAGATCAGTGGCCTTACCTTTAATCTTCACTTCACACCGCTCGCCAGTAAAACCGCTGGCGCAGGTACACGTGATTTGGTCATTGTTTTCATGGCAGGTCCCATTGTTAACACAGGGTTCAATGGAGCATAAGGAGGCTACAGAAATAGAAAGTTACTTTTTTAATGCCGTTTACACAGGGTGCGACCAGGGATGTAGCGGAGCATCTGGAGTTGGGGGGACTGAGGATGTCAAATAATTTTACCTGAAAATTGAACTTCAATGTTAAAATTTACCTGAAGTGTAGTGATTATAATAGGCCTTTTTCTGATTGATTGATTATCATTGTAATACTGAGTTGTTGAAAAGACAGGAAGGTCTGGGGGTCCTCCCCCAGAAGATTTTTATATTCTTGAGGCTCCAGGACTGCATTTCTGGCATTTTCTGAAGCGATTTTGTAAACGAATTGCGTCCAAATTAAGTGTATACAAACTTTTAGTTATGTGGAGGTTTTTAGGAGATCAGGTTCTTTCAAGTAATTTAACATTAAATTTTAGTTATCATTTTACAAAATATAACGACTTTATCCCTCGAATAACTCTCCGTTTAGCCGTTCCCTTGAGAGACTGCATGTTATTATTGCGTAGAGAATACCCTGAATTGAGGAATGACAAAAAGGAGAATTATCACCGGAAAGTTAAATCGGAGAGTTACGATTTCGGAGAGTTAAGTTCTTAACTCTCAACTCTCTTCCCAAATTCTTAACTCTCAATGTTTCTTTGAGCTAACATGAGAGAGTTAACATAAGAAACTTAATTGATTTAACTATTCCGTAAAAATGGGCATATTGTAAACAATGGACTGGACTGGGTTTGGACTGGACTTTGACTGGATTTTGGACTTTCAAATTCTATTTTGTTTTCCGATTTTCGCACAATTATAGTTAACTAGTGATCCAAGGATAGTGCAAAGTTTTAAAAGACAAATGCAGTGAAATGCTATGTTACATGGTTTATAGTGCGTACGTAATTGTTGTGCATGATTATGTTTAGGTTTATATCTTTGAATAGCGAGGGATTCTTGGAAAAGCAAAAGGGACAAATGGTTAGATTTATCTACGATAAAACATGTTCAGCCATTATACATCTGGTTTGATTAGACTCTGCGTCATGAATCCCTCGCTATTCAAAGATATAAACCTGAACTTAATCATGGAATTAATATATTGCATAAAGCTCGCTGGCAAGTCAAGCGATTGGCGGTAACACGTTGGCTACCTCGTTGCCTTCTGCTTGGATTAAATAAAGCTCGCTGGCAACTGAAGCGATTGACGATAACACGTTGGCTATCTCCTCGTCTTTCTCGTTTTAATAAAGTCCTCTGACGAGTCAAGAGATTTTCGCTGTTCTCGCAAGTCATTTTCATCGTATAAAACGCGACACAAACGCGGCGCTTTCTGTACTAATAATCTGTTTACGCTCTACTGATCTCAATTTTCTCTCTGCGTGGCATCATGGTGGCATTCATGCACGAGCCAATCATATTGAATTCAGCAGCGTGTTGTTCACGTGCGGGTCACGTCACCTTAGGCAACCTTGCTCTGAACCTTTAATCATTTCCATATTTAGATTTTAGAGAGCCAATCACTGTAACAGTTGTTTGACCGGTTGCGGTATATAAATATAAACAACCGCTCATATTTGCCCCGTCCTTTTAAAAGTTAAAACTGCCAATGCCTTATACTGCGATAGACGTCTATGATCATTGAAACTTTGCTTTTAGGGACCGGTCATTATTTATAGAAGGGGGGGGAGGAGAATTTTCTATTTTGTAATTTTTTACAATTGATGGCCCCCCCCCTTCACATTAGAAAATTTCTTGTTGACCCCCCCTCTTTTTCATAGATAATTTCTCCTATTCATAAATACTTGCCGATGGAGATATATTCCCAGACACTAAATATACATGGGATTAATCGATAAGATATCAAAGTGAACCAACTCAAATATAACAGCAAAATGACATTGCATTGATATGTATATTAAATCAAGGACGCCAAATGCCATCATTGGGACTGGGACGATAACAATGTAAACACAGAATAAATATTAAACAAAGTTGGCCCCGCCCCAAAACGACTGTAACCCACCTTTAAATTGTTCCTTTAAAATAAAAGAGTAATGCAAAATTCAGATTTCCATTTGTTCTTGACAGTTGTTATAACCATGTCGAATTAGTGGATTAAATCCACTATACAGGCCATTTTAATTCACTGACCATAACTTAGTTGCAATATTTACCACAATAAATGCTAATATGGAAACCAGCTTTAGTGTAATCAAATTACTTCAATTTTTTTAATTTAATCGCATCCCAAATTTTGACCCCCCCCTTTTCAATTACCCTTAAAAAATCAATAGCCCCCCCCTTTAGCTATTTATTTATACCTATGGCCCCCCCCTATTTTTGCCCAGCCCCCCCCCCATCCATAAATAATGACCGGTCCCTTAGTAAAAAAAAATTATTTGTAATCTTGAGAGAGGACAAAGTTATCGAGGCAATGAATGTTGTGGATGAATAGTTGCAGACTTGCAGTAAATATTACGTTGTCGTTGTGTACTTGTGTTAAGAAAAACATTCGTTAATCGTTATGTTTATGACTTATACTCAGTATTAAGTTATAGAAGGACAAAGAGTAAAGAGTAGTTACATGTATGATATAGTTTAGTTTTGTAAATATTACAGGGTTCATATTATTATTAAATGTTGTGTTGAAAATTTTGTTTACAGTAATATGACTCTACTGTATATGTCTGTACTCTATAATTCCGGACTGTCACTTCAAATTTTGCACATGGGTGGCTATTATATATTAGCCCAAGTTAAGTAAGTCCAAGTCGGAAATCTGAATTGTTTGGTGAAATAGTATAAAAATTAAGGGTGTATAGTCGGCCACTGCCTTCAACTAGAACACCCACACAATTTTAAGGGGATTTTTTCAAAGCGGAAATTCTGTTTAACTTTCGTTTTCCTAACAATGTCAATGACAATGCATATAAACAGTACTGTTGTTTACGTTCACACTTCAAACGTAATTATTTATATCACAGAAAATCAGAATTATACATCCCAATCCAATTATATCCCATCAATTTAAGGTATACAGTAAAGTTTAAATTAACACGACTATTGGGACTGCAGGCTTTGCAGCACGTTTATACACGTATGATCCCGTTTTATACCATAGAGGTTATAATATAAATCGGATACTATAGTCTGCACTGTTTTGATAGTTCATAATACAGATTACAGATCGAATACATGCAGTATACTATATATATCCAGCCATCGACTTGCACAAGTTTATTGACATTGGCATTGTCCCTATAGTTCATAAGGCTATAGTTGTATTTGCAATAATATAGCCTTTAAACTGCTACCACATTTACCTTCCTTATCATTTATATAATCTGCAAACTCGCATTTGAGATACAGTCTTTAAATATTTTGTCATAATCATATTCTCGAAAGCAAATGTCAAATAATAATGCTCGGGAAGCGAAAATAAGTGAATTTCTACAATCCTTCCTGTTGATTATCCAGTACTGAAGGCACGTTGGTAAGTCAGTTATAATGACTGATTTCTCTCCGGTTCATCGACATATAGTTATACTATATATTGATAATTTGATATAATTATGTCTTGTCGCTAGACTCGCTACACCGCACGTGTACGAATCTCGCAGTCACCTCGCGGCCACGCACTTGATAGCGCACGCGCATTTGTGATTGCACAAAAAATCGCGTGTTCCGGGGGAAAGTTCGCCAATTTAATGTCAATTCAACGTCTTCAGCAAATGTTTCAAGTTCAATATAAAGACTCTAATTCAGCATAGTTTGTGTAAAGTCGCCATAAGATCAAAACAATATTTAAAGAAAAATGTGAAGTCCTGTCTTGAAGGACTAAATCACTAAATGTTAATGAATTTAAAAAGAAACATAAATTGTATGCACCCCCCGGAAAGTTTACACTATGATTGAATGAATGAATGAATGAATGAATGAATGAATGAATGAATGACTGACTCGTTTGAATTTTCGCCACTCACCACAATATTGCAAAGTTTCGAAGAAACTTTGCACTAAAAACGAAAACGAGCTCTAATCAATGCCTCGAAACTCGCCTCGAAAGGGCAACTTGCCGTAACGATTTTTTCTATTTTCGACTGAATCTTTGCCTTTTGCTTGTAAATGTTATTCAACCACAATAACCAATGTTAAAATTACTTGCTTCCAACCAGCAACAGGATAGACATTTGCCCAACTGTAAATAGGCGACTACCTTTAAATTTAATTGCAAAAGTAGAGGGCGTTATAGGCCGTGTTTTGAATACCGCAAATCAAATCGAATATAAAGACCGAGGGGTGTATCACTCCAAAAAAGTGTACGAGATTTTTGGGATTTTGAAAATCCTGTGGGATTTTGATTCGAGGTGTACGAGACTTTTTAGAGTGATACACCCCTCGATAAACAACGTAATTGCTGCCTA
Organism: Trachythela sp. YZ-2020; assembly: GCA_016169945.1. Lineage (NCBI taxonomy): Eukaryota > Metazoa > Cnidaria > Anthozoa > Malacalcyonacea > Clavulariidae > Trachythela > Trachythela sp. YZ-2020. The sequence goes on along the minus strand of JADLSH010000365.1, from coordinate 1,036,189 downwards.
CTAGTACTACGCGCGGCTCTACCAAAAGCGGCCCAAGGCCAAGCTCTGTTTGTAGTTTGGATATCGGAGAAATAGTAAAACTAAATGAAACAATGCCTAAAAATCAAATTGATCCACTAGTATTTATTCCATCCACTACTTCGGACCAGTCCAAAATTAATGTTAGTCCGACAAATTTTGGAAATCAATTTGATTTTTAGGCGCCGGCATTATGAATTTATTTCACTAGTTCTCGATATCCAAACCACACACAGAGCTTGGACCTCTTTCGTGCCCTTTTTCGATTTGATTTGTTGTATTTTCTACTTTTACGGATAAATTTAATTAGAAAGGTAGTTGGGCAAATGTCTAAATGGTTATTGTGGTTGAATAATATTTAGAAGCAAAGCAAAGGTTTCGAAACGATAGAAATAAGTAGTAGCTTAACCTGCCTAACCACCGTCGGAAGTAATTAGTATTCAAAATGGCGTCGCGTGCGTCATATTGGGAAGTGACGTCATAGTTGTACGTACGCGTGCGTACAGAGCGTACGTACCACAGATAATCTGGGAGTATAAATTGAGGAGGCAGATATTATTTAGCATATTGTTTACACAGCTTTCGGACGTCATTTTGCGTACGTACGCGTACGTACAGAGAGAAAATAAAGAACAACAGAGAGTTTTGTGTTGGATTTTATTTAAATTACACACAACAATTTAAATGTTTCTTCTAATAAGAGTCGTTTTATAGTTTTGACTTTATTGTTCGATAGCCATGGTTTCTTTAGACTCATCTTCGTGCAAATTCACCCACTTCATTGCGCGTTTTTCGCCATTTTCATTTGTACCCGGCCCACCCATGTAAAAAAATGACAACTAAAGACAGGTAATTGAAAACCATTTTGTTAAATGACTCGAAGTTACATGCTGTGTTTATATTGGTATGTTTTTACATGTTAATATTGTATGAATTGATGACTTCAGTCCTATATTCGGCCTATTAAAAACCGAGTTTAACTTCTAATCATCATCATCATTATTCTCTTCATCGTTTTCTCCAGTAAAAGCGTAACCCTTTAAAAGCCTTCTTATAAGAAACTTTCTCTTATCAACAGCTGCTTGCAAAGCTTCTTCTGGATCAAAGTCATCGTTTTCGACAAGTGTTTCCTTTGTCTGCATTATTTTCTTATGTACTGGATCGTTCTTTAGTTGTTTCATCCACGTCAGGTTATCCATGTAGACATCGGCCAATTCATTTTGCAAAAGGGGTAGAATTTTGGCAAAGGCTTTCTGTTTCGCTTCACTTTCCTCATGACCCCACATGAGAAGTGTTTGCAAGATGTCTTCGTACTGTGCCCGAACCTTGGATGCTGCGTCGTCGATCAATGTAGCCCAGGGATCGATTTCCTCTTCGGAACTGTCTTCATCACACTCTCCAGTCGTGATGCTACATTGCTACTCTCATCTTCGGTATGGCTTTCATCTTCGGTATGGCTTTGGACTTTCCTCATGTTCACTGGTGTCGTCGTCATGCCCTACAAGGCTATAGCTTCCGTAGTACTGACTGTTCATTTTAGTGCTCGTCTTACGAATGTTAATGTAAAATAAGCAAATTCTTTGCTATACACGACTATTTATACACAAAACAAATCCTAACGATGGTGGGGGAGATTTAATGATCTTTAAAGCACGCCCACAAACCTATTGTGAGAGCTCCACAGAAGTTTTACAGAAGTTTTACAGAAGTTTTACAGAAGCTCTACAGAAGCTCCACAGACGTTTTACAGAAGTTTTACAGAAGCTTCACAGAAGCTCCACAGAAGCTTTAGAGAATTTCCAGACAACTGCTACAAAATCTCACCAAACCCTTCCTCAAAGCAACGATATATTATATATAGAACCGTGTTTCTATGTAAACTTGAATCATTTGCCACAGCAGTCACGCAGAGACGATTACGCCGGACCTGTCCGCTTTGCGGTCGGCCTAATTTGAAGAATATCAGTACACATCTTTTGCAAGTTCACGGCTTATCTTCCGAGAAGAGAAAACCTTATCTTAAGCAAGCCAGGGTGTCGTCATGGCAACCCTACATCGACAAATCTCCGCATCATTATATGAACATCGACAAGTCTTCTCGTCCGTATATGAACATCGATAGGCCTACAGCAGACGAAAGGCGACCTCCTCGAATTACACAGCCAGCAAAGAAACCAAAAGCTACAACCTCATCTTTAACCACCAAACCTACGATTTGATGGCTGAAGCGACAGACAGTCCTGTGGTATCTCGATTGTTTACCCAAGGCCGCCATCGAAACGCGAGCGTTATCTTATTGCTGCAAAACATGTTTCCAAAGGGGAAATATAATACGGATATCAGCCGAAATGCCCAATATCTGGCTCTCTTCCGAAGTCCAAGCGATAGGAAACAAATTAGTATTGTTGGAGAACGCATGTTTGATAAGAACAGAATCCATTTTATGAACGCTTATTACAAAGAGACCGAAAAACCGTTTGGATACTTATTGGTGGATAACAAGCCTGACACACCAGCCAATAATCAAGTTCTTGGAGACCTATTTGGCGACTGCCATGTTTATCCCTTCACCACCCAAACTAAAGTGACTACACCCACACCGGTCTCTGGCGTCGAAACCAAGCCTGGAAGAAAACAACCTAAACATCATCGGTATATCACCTGGTCGGATGCAACTATCCCCGAGTGGCTAAAATACACCGACAAAGCCGATACCGTTCGTGTCATTCCCAAAGGATATGCTATCATAGAGATGTATAAATCGTCGCGCAATAGTGTTTATCCTAGCCGTCCGGGTGTCTACAGCAACGGCGAACATTATTGGCCTGTCAAAATAAGGCACCAATCTACAGGCCATATAAAATGGGTGAATCTGCACGAAGACGAGTCTACGGTCCGAGACTTTGCTAAAGAAACCATGGCTATCGAACAATAAAGTCAAAACTATAAAACGACTCTTATTAGAAGAAACATTTAAATTGTTGTGTGTAATTTAAATAAAATCCAACACAAAACTCTCTGTTGTTCTATATTTTCTCTCTGTGAGTACACGTACGTACGCAAAATGACGTCCGAAAGCTGTGTAAACAATATGCTAAATAATATCTGCCTCCTCAATTTATACTCCCAGATTATCTGCACGTACGCTCGGTACGTACAACTATGACGTCACTTCCCAATATGACGCACGCGACGCCATTTTGAATACTAATTACTTCCGACGGTGGTTAGGCAGGTTAAGCTACTGAAATAAAATCGGCCTATTACTGACTACTGTATTAGATACATTGCGCTCATGCATGTCATTGACATTATATACGTTAATCTGTGGTTGAAAATATATGTGGTTACGAATTTACGGTATATAAGTTGTGAATGAGTGGCGAAGCCGGTTGAAAATATATTCGTAATTCGGCAGACAGATTCAAAATTTTCAAAATTCTATTTGTCGTTTTAAAATATTCTAAAAACACTTTTGAATATTATCAAAACTAAACAAGTAACTAGTATACAGTTTAATAGTTCAACAAAGTTTATAGAATGTTTTTTCTCATAATTCATAAATAATAAAATACCGCCAAAGCGTTTACTCAAATTGAATATTAAAACGTTTAAAGCACTCTTTGTTCGTGCATTATCGTGATTTACAAGCACTCGTTCACGAACAAGGAACTCGAAGTTTAATACTGCACTCGACTGCGTCTCGTGCAGTATGAAACTCTCGTTCCTTGTTCGTGAACTCGTGCTTGTAAATCCCGATAATCGTGCACTCACAGAGTGCTTTAATCCTTAAATAGCACCATATAAACACTTACCCAGGCGCCCACTAGTTGAAGAACTGCTAGAACTATCGTTATCCGAAGCCTCTTTAACCAACAACGCTATGAAAACAATACACAGTATCAGCAAAATACCAGCGACAAGCAGTAAAATCTTTTCCCTTTGAGTTTGGATTGCAAATTTCGCTCCTTTCGACGATCCGTCAGTCAGGCTTTGTGAAAATTCTTCGTCTTTTGGTTTCATCTCGACATCTATGTCGACGCTTTCGTTGACCACGGCCATGGTGATTCTTAGAGTTCCTTTTTTTGAAAATATTTGGCCTTCTGTTGCACCAGTTAAAATGGTGAAGTCCTTCCTTCCTTCCTGCTATCCCAACGGAAAAGACTTCTACTTTTTCAAGGGTACGCTCTTATAGACGCTGCGTAAAGCTGAAACATGATATCATTATAAATAAATTACTATTCAACTATTCACGGCATTTCTTTCAAACTTTCTAAAAGAAAGTCAATAAGGCGCGAATTACCATAATTGTTTTGAAAGTTGGTTAGAAAATACTGGATTAATAGAAGTGTAAAACCTGGAATCCGAAAACCTGGTCTCAAGTTCGTTCATATACGGCACAGGATGAGTTCGGAACGCAATTGTTCCGATCTTTTTCCATGTATAGTTCAGAGTAGCAGCAAAATAGGTTCATATTTCCCGCCTCTCATGCTGCAAGGAACCAATAAAACCCGTAATTTGCTCAAAAACTTTATTTTTTCTTTTGTGTAAACCAGCCTTATGTTGTGAGCCGGAACAATCAGCTACAAAGAACCGACATTTCCCCAAATTCTTTCATCGATATAACGATACATGTTTTCCCAATTACGGTTTTTTAATATCCGCACTTTTTCCTACTACTTTTACACTTTTACTCCAATGCTCTCAGCCCTTAGGGATATGTCATTTCCAATAGATTTCAAAGCACAGTATAGATCATGCGTTAATCGTAATTCTTCATTCATAATTCGTGAAGAAAACACAAACGAAGTAACGACCGTGAATGAGCTTGTATATATTGATGCAATTTTAAGTTCATTTTCCCCACCAAATATCATTCATGTCTTTAAGATTCTTGAAAAATACGAATGTTTTCATCAAGACGAATCACAAGCTTTATACAGCATTCGCTTATGGCTATGTGAAAGAATTAAAATATGTATAGGGTGCATAAAAAAAACGGAGCCATCTTTTATACTTAATAATTTTCGGAATACTGGACCATACAACGTGATTTAGGTCTTATTTTAAAGCCTGTTCTTTTCTCTTTCGAACAAGTCGTCATTGGTGTTCTTCGTGCAAGTAATAACTGAATAAGAAAAATATTTGTAGAACTTATCAGTTTTAGATATCGCATATAATTATGCAATTTTACTAATGAGTACGTAATGTTTAATATTCCATGTCGCGTGTCAAATTCTTGAATTTCGTTGTTTAAAGCATACAAAGTTTGTAAATGAACTCAAAGTAGTGCATGGAAAGCCGTAGTTATTTGGTTTTGATGATTCATTTTATCGCTTTGTTGATAAATTTTAGATTCTCCAATCACATCACTTAAAATATTATTATTCGCAAACCAATCGTTCAAATTTGAAACAAAACCGACCGTTAGAAAGCTGAATGGCTACGCTTTAAAATGAATATAAACATGAACATTTACTCTAATATAGTCTTTTCAAAATTTACATTTGAAGCGAGGACTCCGTTTTTTTATACACCCTGCATATCATAGTACTGAACTGTTTAATTAAAATTTGTGTTTTACATATACTGATATAGCGCGACAATATATAGAACTGTCATTAAATAATTTTTGTACAAGCATATTTTGTCTTCGGTGTAAACCACATATAAGAAAAGTGGACTTACATAAGGGAATATAATCAATATATTTTAAAAATATTAATCGAGTCAATCGTGCGGAAAATAATTGTTTTTCGAGCAACTTTTTACATATTCAAATGATGATTGAACAGTTGAATACTTTTCCATGCATTTTTAATTCTTCCATGCAGTTTCAGCACTGTATATACATGTTATGATTCAACTGCAGCTTTATCTTGACGCAGAACGCGTCATTTGGATGCGTATAGTCGAAACTCCGAACTCATGCCTGGCTATATACTGCCACTCGCCTTCAAATATGTAACGTATATATATATTATTTATAGATGTCTCATTACCAATACATTTAAAGTACAGTACGGATTACGTGTTAATAATTAATAGAACTACGTGCTACTTACCAACTAGTTGTTATTCCTGTATCCAGAAATACTTTTTTCTGTGGAAATTCGATGTGTCGGTCTCCTGATTTGTTGACTGTGTCTAAATTACAATATTCAATAAGAATGTTATTTTGAAATTTCGCCCGATTTCTAAATTATTTTCGCATATGTTTTCGATCATCGATTATTGGTAATGTTAAATTCACAAGTCAACTCGTAGCTTGCAAACTTTGCTTCAAAATTGAAGAAAATTAAGTTTGATAATTTAATAGAAAGGCATTCCCGACTATCTGTTTAATCAAGTGTTTTCCATATCTCCAAATCAAAATGATGTCTAGAAAAAATAATTAAATTCTTTGTCTACTGAGTTCTTTGTCTACTGAGTACTGAGTACTGCTCAAACAAAACAAGACAATCCACTGTGAACAACATCTCTGTTGATTCATTTATGATAAATAACGAATCGATTTTGAGCACGATTAACCGCTGATCGAATCGATAGACACAGTTACAGCCGTATGGCACCTGCGCGAATTTGTTCGCGCAAAACGACTTTTTCCTTTGTCGGTATCGCTTGTCACGTTCGCCTGCACAGGTAAAAATCTCACATCTTGTCAACAAGATGTGTTCGCAACAGACTTGTAGCAAGCTTGCCAACAAATTGTAACAATCATTTTAATTCCAAACTTTATATAATTATGAAGGCTACAAAGTTAATAATCTTGATAAGGAAACACACCTTTCAAGGCTTAACAGTTTATCTCATACCTAGCGTAAAAGCAGCTTTCCTATTGGCTCCGAAGAGGTACGTTCAATCCAGAGCCCACCTGCTGACGTATGTTAAGGAGGTGGGTTTGGGATCGATGTATTTTCAAGATGGCCGCCGAAATTTGTTCGCAGGTTCATAAATCTTGGCAATGTTTTCGCAGAATGTGTGCATTTTCTCTTTTCACGAATAAGGGAGTATTGTATATATTTTTTTTAGCTTCAATTTAAGCCTAAGTTTTTTGTTTGCGTGGTATGTTGGCGGCTAAAATGTTCGTTATCCAAACAATAAATTATATACTAAAATGCGTAATTTCTTCAGTACTTTTTCCCGAAATGGCATGAGATAAATAAAGCAAACATACTTGCAGGGAGGTGATTCCGGGATTTGACGCACCGAGGGTGGCTGGTAGCTGTCCCAACCTACCGAGCGAAGGTAGGTTCGGACAGCTACCAGCCACCCTCGGTGCGTCAAATCCCGGACTCACCTCCCTGCAAGTATGTTTGTTATAAAACACTTTGAATTTCGAATTGACATAAAACCTGCATTTAGAGTATTTTTGGGCTGGTCGCGTAATTTCGAAAACGGGTGTAAATATAGATCACGATCTAACTACCTGAAATTAGTAAAAACAAACAATCTATTCTTATTTTTCAGGTACTTATAGATCCTTAAACCACCCTCGCGAAAACTCTTCATCGTTACCTAAACTGAAACGTACTTACCAATTATTTTTTCTATATCCAGCCAGAAATATTTTCAGCCTAGAAACAGAAAACACTCCTCAATATGAAATTCAATATACCGCCTTTTGAGTTTTGTTCTGTTGACCGTCTAAAACAACGAGTCATTGATTTAAGGTACAGGTATTTAACCGACCAATCGATATTCTTCTTAAAAACCGATTCGACAAAAACGTCAAAATATCAAATTCACAGGTCAACTCATAGCTACAATCACTTTCAAAAGTTGTTGGGACACCTGCAGTTTTAGATCATAGGTCAATCTGTACACTTGTAACACACATTAATCTCCCTTCCCTTCCCCCCCCCAATCAATGTTGGTTTCCCAATTATAAGACCATACCGCATCAAATATGATAATATTTTGGACACAACATTGAGTAGGGGGCGGGGGGGGATCGAAGTTTGTCAATAATAGGTATTTGGGGCATCTGTCCCAACACATTTGAAAAGGATTGTAGCAAAGTTTGCTTCAAAACTGACGAAAATTTATATAGTTTGATGAATTCATGATTTCTGAATGGCTAACAGCCAACGGTGGATATCAACTCATATCAACTCAATGGCTACCAAATATGGAGTTGTATATAACATCATATCACACGATTTGACGTCATAACGTGTGATATAAAAAAATAGTAGCACACGCTGTGACGTCACGCCAACTAAAAACAAAAGACTAAAATAAAAACAAAAACAGCGACGAAAGGCTCTGCAATATTTTTTTACGTATATTTGAAAGAAAAGAGCGCACATTTCCTGCAAATATTATTTTGAACAATTTAACTCGCAGGCAAAGGTGCGGATGGCTTTTATATATTTTAATAAGACAATTATTGAATTTGGTTTTCACATTAGATGAAGAATTATCAAGGCCTCTGTTCGTGTTAACCGCCTCAGCTTTCAGCTTCGGAAAATAACACAAACTACGGCCTCGATAATCCTTCATATTACGTTCAAACTCATTCAATAATTGTTAAAAAGCATTCCAATCTCTATACATTCACATTTTAAAATCAAAGCGATGTCTAGAATTAGGATTATCTATCCAGGATCAAGCAAGTAAAAGAACAGGGAAATGCGTTCGAAAGGACAACCCACTTTGAAACTGCGAAAGTATCTTAATTTATTGATTTTATGTACGAGTGATCGACTATTAATCTACTACGCAGCTAGTATAATTGAAGGCTTGTACTTAAAGGGCTCATATAACCCTATGTTAGAGAAACTATACCTCTAAAAGTCCAGTATGACCTATCTAACGAAGACTACGAATGCCTATGGATTATTTTGCGGCCGAAATGGCTACCTCGATCGACATCAAGAATTGCTGTTGCATGCGTTTATATTCCTCCCTCTATAGACCAGGAGAACTTGAACAGGTTTTAGGAGTACTTTTGTTATTGTTAAGATATGTTGAAAACAGAAAGCCCAAATACGTCAATCATAGCTGCTGGTGACTTTAATCCTGCTGGTGACATTAATAGACAATGTCATCTGAAACATGTCATCAAAAAACCTACCAGAAATTCGGCAATTCTTGACCTCATCTTGACAGACATTCATAAATTGTATCAAGTCCCACTTGTATTAGCCCCAATCGGTACCTCAGACCACTGCACAATTATATGGTCATCACAAGAACAATTGAAGCACAAGCAAAAGTCAAAGCGGATAAATGTAAGACCGCTGAAATCCTCGTCGCTGCAAGCCTTTGAGCAGTATATCAGCGAATATAATTGGTCACCCGTGTTGGATACCTCTTGTATATTGAAACGACAAAGTCAACAAGTTTTTAGAAATAACAACAGAAATGGTCGATGCATTCTTCCCTTAAAGTCAGTCAAAATCCAAGAAGACGACAAACCTTTTATAAATGGAAGAATCAAACAATTGATGCAGAGACGATATAAGGCATACCAACTTGGAACTTGGAAGATTCGAACAATCCAAGTTACTGCGGAACTTAATTGTTGCAGAGAATACTCTATGAACAAAATATAAAACCCTTTCACAACCAAAACCCAAAGAAATGGTGGGAAAACGTAAAACGGATTGTTGGAAATAAAAGACAGAACTTTGACTTAACAGACCCTCTATCGGATGCCCCAATGAGCGATAAACAAACCGCCGACTACATAAATAGTTTCTTCACGAGTTTGACCAAAGAGTACCCTTTTAGTAAAAGATGAATGGTTGTCATTCGAAAGTCAAGATCCTCTACCACCAATTAGGAAAATTTCCAATGTATGCAGTGTCCCGAAATCAAACCCATGTTCGTCAGTGGAAGAACTAAGGCCAATTGTATTGACTAGCGTCCTTTCGAATCTCCAAGAGTCATATGCTGTTGAGTGGATCCTAAATGATACTGACAAAATTAGCGAATCCCAATTTGGAATGTCTGCTGTCCTTGCATTAATCTTCCAACTACACAAGTGGTATCTAGCGATGGAGAATAATAAGAAAATTGTTCGAGTTACATTCCTCGATTTCCGAAAAGCCTTTGACTTAATTGAACATAACCGACTTTTGCAAAACTTCAACGACATTGGTATACGTCCAGGCTTGATTGGATGGTTCGCATCGTACTTACAAGGACGAACACAGATGACTTCACATCATGGTGTAAAATCGGAGCGAATGGAAATTAATGGGGATGTACCCCCAGGTTAGCAAATTAGGTCCAGTCGCTTTTATCATAAAAATCAATCAACTCCCCTTAGTTACAAGTTGGGAATCGGTCGAAACAACCAACCAAAACGATACGGATGAGGGAGAAAGAGTAATGGGTACGAGGTTGGATACGACCTTAATTATCTGAGGTGATAGAAGTATCAAATCACACTTCCGGGACATCGATGGAAAACCCCAAGAATATGTGAACAGTGTAATTCTGTTTGCAAAACATGAAAACTAAATGTGAAGAAATGATTCTTGATTTCAGAAAGAATAAAACAACCATCCCACCAATTAACATCGGCGACCAACCCATTGCTCGGGTAAAGTCATAGTATAAATTGTTAGGAATTTGGCTGGACGATGATATGAAGTGGGCCACAAATACTGAATTTATTATTAAAAAAGCGGTTAAGATCCTTAAGAATTATGGCGCGTGCAAAGATGATCTAAAGTCCTTTTATTGCGCTGTCATAAGGTCCACCCTCGAGTATGGAGCGCAAGTGTGGCATGGAAACCTGACCCAAGATCAAAGCAACAACATCGAAAGAATCCAAAAACGGACACTTAGGATTATCTACCCTGGACAGGAATACAATGAAGCCTTAATAGAAAGTAAACTGAAATCACTAAAAGAACGAAGAAAGCATCTGTGCATTGACCTCATTAGGAATATGGTTCAACCCACCCATAAACTACATGGACTGCTACCTGATAAACATTCTAACATAAAAGAGAGAGAAACAAGAGCGAATAGTATAATATAATCTATAATTTTACTTGTAGAACGGAACAAAAGTAGTCCTTTAGTCTATGCGATTGATAAGTTAGTTATTATTATTATTTAACTTTGCCAGGCGACACATTTACATCAGAAAATAACAAATAAAGTTACAAACACACAAAAAAAAAACACTATACCGGGTGGGGCAAAATAAAGTACGATTGTTTGATTTAGTGGAACTTAAAAACTAAAAGAGCTATTACACGCATTCAGCCATGTCTAACTTAAATTTTGATACGTGCCATGTGCATTTTCATACAATATTGACCGAGGTAGCTGCGTTTAAACTTGAGTAAACATTTTTGGAAGTGTCGAGAATTAGCTAAAAATGGCCTATTAAATAATTTGATAACCATTAGCATTTTACGCAAGTATTCGTTTCAATGAAGTGAAGTTAGAAGGCCAAATGTTAGAATAAAAGAGAATATCTATTCAAGAAACATTTCTAACTTCAACTTCACTTCATTTAAATAATACTTACGATAAAATGGTAACGGTTATCAAATTAGTTTAATAGGCCGTTTTTAGCTAATTCTCGACAGTTCCAAAACTGTTTAGTCAAGTTTAAACGCAGCTGTCTCAGTCAATATTGCATGCAAATGTTTCAGTGTAATAGCTCTTTTAGTTTTTAAGTTATACTAAATCAAACAGTCGTACTTTTTTGTGCCCCACCCGGTACAACACAAGAATTTTATATCTAATCTATTTGTTCCCCGTGGAAAAACACTACGACCATTCACTTGAAAAGTGAAATGCTCTGCTATTGATATGCGATTAATGAACCATTACATTACCATTACATTACCATTACATTACCATTACATTACCATTACATTACCATACCTTTACCATAATAAATATATAGCATTATAAATGTTACTTATTCACGAGCTTGAATGATTGAAATCTTCGTTCGAAACCGTCGAAGTTTTTCTATATTTTTCAGGCAGCTCGCGTGAATATTGTTTATCGCTATACCACTGTACATTGGAACTAAAACACACGAGATAAATGCTGCTTACCAAGTTAATTTTTCTGTATCCAAACCGAATCTTTTTCAGCCTCGAAACCAATGGATTTGTGGCCTTCGTCTATATACAAAATAACGAACTGGACTTTTGTAAAATTGAACCGTATTCATGTTTGAAAACGACCTATACAAGTAATACGGACCTGTGTATAATAAATATGAAATTTAAAGCAACTTACCGGGTTGTTTACGTGGTGAATAGAGGAAATACCGGGCAATATATACTTGTGTTTTTAAGTATCTGCAAGCTTCCTTGCTGCACACATAAGTATACATAACCCCCTTAATTGGAAGGGGTATAGTTAAACCTTTCATATGATTACGCGTAACTGCATCATTAACAATTATGAAGTACACTTATTCAAGTGTTAAGAGCAAATCTTTGGCACTTTCTCGTAAATGCACAAATCCAAATTGGCAACTATATGTAGTTTATTTCTAATACCCTTCTTTATCCTAAACCTAATTCCAACCGTAAAACTATAATCCTTAACTTAACCCTTAAGTCCCGGCTAATCCAAAAGAGTGTCACGGAGTGGTCTAAGAAATGTCGAATATTTGAAGAGAGAACATTTGGGAAATTATAGACCATGGCCATGTATGTATTGAGTGTAGGTCGATCCAGCAAACATATCACAAAAGAGTAAATATTTTGATCACATTTGTCAGTTACGTAAGCGGTCTAAGAAATGCTGGAATGATGCCAATTCATGCATGACAACTATATCAAGAATCAAACTTATGAACATTTTCGTATGACTTCATATATTATTTGTCGGAAAAAATTGTGTTTGTCGGGAAAATGCTGCCTTTGCCCCCCCCCTAAAACATTGGATCCACGACGCCCCTGGAGTTTAACGACATGAATTGGTAAAACATCAAGCCAGCGGGGGCAGATGTGATGTGGTGTAACCATATTATTAGCATCTAGGAAATGCCATTTATTTGACTCGTACAGCATACTGTACTCCTCGTATAAGCTCTTCAGTTAAAAACACTTTAATCTATATAGATATATATTGCTAGGTATTTGAATCCAAGTTCAATACAGACAAAAACAAATACCAAACAAGCATGTATACTTTAAATGCCATCACGTTTTTAGTCAGTAGAAGTACACAAAAATGAAAATAAAGCTCATGTTTAAAATCAAACGCGACAATTACTTCTCCGTGCATTTCATGAGAAGGGCATGCACAGTATTCGTGAGATAGTGATTAGTGCATGGCTGAAAGTCATACATGCACTTCGACGAGAAGTCCAAAATCCGTAAAAGTCCCAAAACTCCATGTAAATATACTTGATACTTAAAATTCATAATAAATACACGTCAAATCTAAAACATACGACTGAATTGAACTGAAATCCCAAAAATTTGAAAGAATACGTCGGAATCGACATTCTCTTTCATAAATATGTGATCTACTTTATGTAATTCTATCCTGAAGTAAAGTATGGATTCTGGCAACTACTCTGGTACGTTTATGAACGTATTGAAGAAAAAGCGGAAAATATTGCTCTATTTCCAACAAAGTCCGAAAAAGTCTGAGAAATTCCTAAAAGTCCGACAATAAAATTCCCGGACTTCGAAAGTCCAAAAGTTTGGTACAATTTTTAGGAGTGATTTGCCCCTCGGAATAACTTCCATTGTAACTAACCTAAGACAATGTTTTACAACCATAAAAGCCTGGTATAGGCTATTGTTTAGGTAAATACTTACAATTTACTTCAAATTTACTTCAGATTTACTTCACTTCAACTTTATACTTCCAATTTTGGCCAAATTAAGAATTCGTAATGAGATTTTAAACTGTGAAACCAGCGCTCAACAACATCAGTTAACTTTATAACTAGCTTTAACAATGTTTTTTACAACAATGAAAGACTGATAGGCCAATATTTAAGGATGTCTTGAAGTGATCTGAGTTTCGTCACTGCTGACGCAAAAAAGGCGAAACCATATATTGGCAACTGAATTCGCAATTCCAAATAGTTCGTGAAGTGATCCCTAAACTGATCGTTTGAACAACACCCGCGAACCGCAATGTGCGTAGATAAATATATTGTAACGAAGAAATCGATATCTGCATGATCATGCATTTAGTTTATCGGAATATTGCATAAAACCGATGCGGTATTAAATAAAATCACCTCTTGAAATGTCACAATTCACAAGCAGTTTAATACGTCAGTCTGTCATAGAGTTATCGGTCGTATGTTGGCCTGATCACGCTATCTGATTCTCATCTTGACGCATGTGATTTACTGGATTTGCTAACAAGAGTAAGACTATTGGCTCATACCTGGCGAAAAGTGCAGTTGTTACTGTATTGTGTGAAATCACATACGTCAGGAGAATCGGAATCGACAAACACGCCTTCACAATACAAAGTAATGTTTTCCATTTAACCATCGCATTGTTTACATTTTGCTGGCAGACAAATTCAGATTATACAACAGATTATGTTCCCGTTGTGATTCAACAATGCATATCACAATAACGCACCTGCAATCCTTGTGAACATACATATAGACTTGGACATTGAAACGTGTGGAAAAGCCCCATACCAATTGCTCACTATAAAATACTATACTAGTATCTACAAAGTAGTACAACTGTAAATCGCTAATGTTCGAGTGAGATAAAGTTTTTATTGAAATAAAGGCGAATCTTATCTGAGCGAAACTAGTGCATTTAAGGCTTGTTCATGCACACGATCCAATTTATCGGATCTTATTCTCATCTTGACGTATGAAATTTACTGGATTTGCTAACAAAAGTAAGGCTATTGGCTCATACCTGGTGAAAGGTGTAGTTGTTGCTGTATTGTGTGAAATCACATACACGATCCGACAAATTGGATCGTGTGAACAGGCTGTGGCTGTGCGTAAACGTCAAAAAATTAGTAACTGGATGATGGCATGGGTGTTCTTTGTCAATGCCCGCGATCACAATTAGGATTATCAGCGGTATATGATGATAACATTGAGTGTTTCCAGAGGAGTGTTTCCTTGTGTTTCCTAATGTTTCCTTCTGATCCTTACTCCTACCTCATTGCCTAACCCTAACCCCTTTCCTAACCCTCACCAGTCTTAGAAAGTTAACATTATCGAGAACAAAAAAAAGAAAGAGTGTTGGGCACGGGCTTGAACGTACAATACAGTTAGCCCCAGCAAACGCACGCCCTAACCCGCTACGCCACAGGCAAGCTCGCTGAAAAGAACGGCAAAAAATACTATTTATATTAACTTACTACATTATCAAAATATGCCGGACTAGATTCCTGTCTTTAGCTGCAAGTTCTGGAAACACTCAATGTTATCATCATATACCGCTGATAATCAGTGGGCGCACTGACAAAGAACGCCCGGGATGTATTAAAATCCGATGGCATGGAGAACGTTTGTTGATACAACGTTGGATAACTCACATGCCAGTTACTATTGTTCTAGTTTGCGAAAACATAGAATAGAACAAAGGTAACTAAGCATTAGAATGATCTAGAGAAGTGAATAGCTCTTATACATAATTCTAATGCTTAGTTACCTTTGCGCTATTCTACAGGGTGTCCCAAAAAACCCCAAAACTATTGAAATAACGTATTGTTAGAATTTGAATGCCTCAGCACTCTGCTGAATCCACGAGTGCATAAAAGCTTAAAATTAAAGTTTAAAAAGAAAAAGTTAAGAAGTAAGAGAGATTTATGTAATAATAATTACGCAATTATTTTTTTTTTAGACAAACGAAACTAACCTAAACTAAACGTAAACACAATGGAATCAAATTTTATGCATGGAGAAGTTATTTGAAAGTTGTTGGTTTCGTTCAACATATGATTATGTGCTGATTGATTTTATTAACGCAGCGCTTGGCCTAATTGAGCCAAGAAAATTATGTGCATCAAACAAAGGATATTTTAATTTCTTAATAAGTCAATATTTAATATATTCGTTCAGCTTAGTGCTAGGGCATTCAAATTCTAACGATACGTTATTTCAATAGTTTTGGTTTTTTTGGGGACACCCTGCATGTTTTCGCAGAATAGAACATTTAATAGTAACTAGGGCATGCGAGTTATGCAAGTTGAGAATTGGGATAGCAACGATGTAAACCGCGTTAGCCAAATTTGTTTATTTGCTAACCTATACAGAACATTTACCGGCCAAGTCTGAAACACATGCACTATAGCAAACATTAAAGCCTACTTTTGAAGCCTATTTTTCACACAGTTCATACCATACCAATAGAGTTCACTTTCCAACAACCAGGGCAAGTAAAGCCATACGAACGTACATACCATACTCTGCCTGGCGGAAATATGCCGCACGAGGGTCCGTATCTATTTCAGTGCTGAAATAGAAGAGAAAAATTTCATCACTCAGAAACATGTAACATAATTCAAATTCAAATTCTAATTCTAATTCCAATTCTAATAGGATGTTTCTGTATATTACGTAACACGCGCTCAAAACTAGTGAGTATAATGCCATTTGGGTTATGAATACATTTCAAAATTTCCAATTTTTGATACGTTTCTCAATTGGCAAACAAACTTAAAAAGTATGTGTAGTGCATAATCTATAAAATAATGCAAAAATAAAGAAATTTTATATGGTATGCCAAAGAGAAAACGATGTTTGAAGTTCAGCAAGTTTTGCTTATATATTGCTGTAAATATGGCATCAATTTTATATAGCATCATTAATAAATAGTTGTATTTAAATTTACAACTTTTTACTATTTCTTTAGACTTTATGTTTCTCAACGGCCAGTGATGCATTTAAGCTAAAAAACTAAAACAAAGTAATTTTGGGATGTACGCCAAAAATATTTTTGGTTTTGAACGCTTTTCATCGCAAATATACGCGACATAGAAAAATATGCCACTTAATAATTCATGAGAAAAAAACAAGCTTGTATTACTGATAAAAAATCCTGGTGATCTAAACAAACTTTAAGTTAATTTTTCTAACCAAATATCATTCATGTCTTCACGATCCGATGGTCATGATTCACGATCCGATGGTCATGATTCACGATCCGATGGTCATGATTAGTAAGTAAGGGGTGTGTGCTTATTATCCTTACTTGCAGCTGAGAGCTAAGCTGAATTGCGAAGGACACAGCTCAACGTGACCAAGTCGAAGGCTTTCTAGGCGCGCATATGGCAGCCACCTTTTGCTCGCCATCACGGAGCACAGCTACGATGGAAGGGTCAGTTAGGGGTTAAATCCAACCCACCCTGTCAACATTCCCTGTGGGAGGAAACCGGAGTACCTGGAGAAAACCCACGACTTTCGGCAGAGCGTTGACCAACTCTTTTCACATAGCTACCATAAGTCGTCCCCAACGGGACTCGAACCCACGATATCAGAGGTGAAAGGCGCGTGCTCTGACGATTGCGCCACCGAAGCCCCTTGATTCACGATCCGATGGAAAAAGAGGTGGCGAAATCACATTTTCCACCTTTGCAGGGAATTAAACGTCCTTCGAATTTTCGACCGTTTACCCAAATGATGGTTGCCTCTCTGTCAGCATGTTTCAACCACCAAATTTCGTTGTTAAATCGCGATTTGAACCTTCTTTAAATTTACCAAGACTTGATAAATAGCCTATGGGTTACGCCAACTTGTTAATATTCTTAAATTTGAATCCGAAATGAGAATAATTTCAAGAGGCAGACAATAGCTTTGCACTCAACTCCCAATGGTGGAAAAATGCGTTTTCGACCGGCAATGTTTAATCGCGTCGTATTTGACCATTTTTTATCGCAATGACACAAAAATGATATCATTTGACAGCTAAAAGATTGATTTTTATTGGTACGAAAAAGGTAAATCTATCAACTAAATAATAAACGCACAACACGCTAAACTTGGATTACCATATTTTGTATACAGCCTGTACATTATACATACCTTATTTCATTAATTCGAGGCAAAGGATGCATAACGACCATTTTTTCTTTCGCTTTTGTAAGAGTCTCTGGCGTTATAATGTAACTATCACACACCTACATTGTATAAGTTCGAAGTATAAATATATTTAGTAGGAATATTGGTAGCATAATTGTGATTACTATAGTATAGAAGTCTCATCAGATACCGTCTTAAGCCCCGGTCAGACGAAGATGAGAGTCGATGATAGTTGCAACTCTCGCTCGCGTTTGACCGCCAACTCTCATCAACTCTCATGAACTCTCACCACATGTTAACCGGTTTTAATTTTGGTGAGAGTTAATGAGAGTTTTTGCTACGCATTGTAATATCCAGTCAACTCGTTTGACCGGGGAATGAGAGTCGTCAACTGTCATCAACTCTCATACTCGTTTGAACAGGGCTTTACCAACCTTATTGTACTCTTCAATGTTTTTAAATCGTTCTTTTTGAACTCGTGTAACATAAAGCACATCCGTATCTGGCAGAACTTCGTCAAGACTTGTACATTCCTCCTGTTAGAAACAGAAACATTTATTATTATTCTCTTCAAAAGATAAAGTTCTCAATATCCTGATTTATAACTAGAGACGGATCATCCGTCTTAGTGTATACACAATCCAGACGAACTAGCCGAGAATAGCGCGATCTATACTAAGCCGGAATAGACTTGCTCCAATATTCTCTTTCATTGTTTTTATGTATCGATCCACTATAGTGTAACTTATGTTATTGATATTATAGTAGAAGATGCTTGTAGATGGAATATTCGAACGATAATTTATATACAGTTTTAGACCTAGCCAGGAGCAGTTCCTGCCTCTGGCAGGAATTGAACCTGCGGCCCTGCGATTCCGGTGCAGCGCTCTAACCAACTGAAAAAATCAACAACTTGATATTTATACAGAAAGACAATAAAAGAGAGACTCGAAGCAAGTCTAGGCGCTTCGGTTCAGGTTTGAACCGAGATTTTCCGAAGTTGACAAATCTCTCTTTTTCGGTCCGCCACCCCTCGCCACGTCACGTTATTTACACTATAGTGAATCGATACAGAAAGACAATGAAACAGAAACTTGGAGCATGTCTATACTGACAATAGTCCGTCTAATGTCGTATTTATACACATAGACGGATCATTCGTCAAGACGAGCCACGATCAGAATTGAGGCCACAATTGTACATGCTGACGTGCACTGAAAAAACTAAATGCACAAACCAATATTACGTGACTCAAGCATAAACACTTTAAACTTACAATTTGAGCCTTATTTTGTTCTAAATAAGTCAAAGTAAAGCAAAACAAAAAGCGCGCGAAAATTCTTGACTAAGCCCACGATGCCATGCAATGAATGCTCAGCG
This sequence comes from Trachythela sp. YZ-2020, assembly GCA_016169945.1. Classification (NCBI taxonomy): domain Eukaryota; kingdom Metazoa; phylum Cnidaria; class Anthozoa; order Malacalcyonacea; family Clavulariidae; genus Trachythela; species Trachythela sp. YZ-2020. The sequence goes on along the minus strand of JADLSH010000365.1, from coordinate 1,016,829 downwards.
ACATGGCCATTTTTCTGTGCAATTTTCGGAGGTTACAGTTGGGGGACAAGCATCGAACACAATCAGATATAACGACTTATTAACTCTCTTGTTACAAGTTTGTGACAGGCCTGTCTTTATCACAAAGCTTTTGGCCATTTGTAGCCCGCTATTTGGAGCCCCGGCTGTAAAACACGACAAGTTTTCAAAGCAATACCTGTGTAATCCCGCGCTGGGCAACATATTCTTTGACCTCGTCAGGCATTTTCAGGCATTCAGGCGAAACATATCTGAGATTGACTCGATACAGACTGAGTAACCTGGCCAGAGAATGCACTGTACGGCCATGTTTTAGATCACCAATCATTGTTATCTAAAAGAAGAAAAAACAAAGGCTTATGCCACATGTTTATGCACGAACGTTGAAAAGTTAAGGTACAGACATTGATGCAGCCTCATTCAAGAAGGATGGATCGGACAAATATATTAAATAGTTTCCTTAGGATTACCTAAGTAGTATTATAGGGGCCAACGATCGACCCTGATTTTAGGGTGGTGCACTCATTAGTATGCAAGGGTGGAGTAGGGCGGAGTAACTCATTAGTATGCAAGAGTGGGAGTTCTCAGTATTATGCATGACGTCATCATTAGTATGCATGACGTCATCATTAGTATGCATCAACGTGCACATAAAAGTACGATTTTAGATCGATGTTCGATAGACTTCAAGGATCTTAGATTACGGCTCATATTGTATCTTCAGTGTTTATTCACATACAAGATAAGTAAGTAATCATCCTTACTTGCAGCTGAGAGCTGAGCTGAATTACGAGGGACGCAGCTCGACTTGATCGAGTCGAAGGCTTATTAAAGGCGCCTCTGGCTGCCACCGTATGACTCATGTCTGATCAGGGAGCACAGCTACGATGGAAGGGTTAGTTTGGGCTTATCCAAACCCTGTCAACATTCCCTGTGGGAGGAAACCGGAGTACCCGGAGAAAACCCACGACTTTCGATAGAGCGTTGACCGACTCTTTGCACACAAGTGTCATGAGTCCGCAGCGAGAATCGGCACTTGCTCTGGTGCAATACACGGTTCTCGTATATGACATATTCCTTGTCTTACCGTTAAACCATTCACTGTGCCAATTTCCTCCCGTATTGTAAACACATCAAGCAAAGCCTGGGTGGGATGTTCCCCAACACCATCACCTGCATTGATCACTGGTTTCAGAGAATTCTTTGCCGCTTCCTGGAAATTACAATATGATAGTCTTGATTATCTCCGCGAGATGGATATGGGGGAATTGTGGGGTCTTGGTGACACAGTGGTTAGTGCATATCTTTCATGTCTGACCAGGGATCCATTTCTTCAATATGCAGTTGTCTGATTATAATTTCATCCTAATCGCATGCGAGAAGAGTGCTTCCAGTTTGACTCTACCAAACAGCAGGTTTTCGTCGGGTACACACGTAAAAATCTCACAACGTCAACAAGATGTCAACAAGTTCTAACAATGCTGTCATTTTATCAAGTTGCTACAAGGTGTCACTCACAACTTGTTAACAAGTTGTTGAATTGCAGGACGATAACAAGTTGTTGGAACAACTTGTAACAAGTCTGTTGAATCAACAACCTTGTAGCAAGTTGTCAACAAGCCGATGACAACTTGTCAACAAGCTGGGAACAAGCAGTGCGAACACATCCTGATAACAAGTTGTTGAAACAGCATTGGAACAAGTCTGCTGCAGGTTTTTTACAACTTGTGCGTTTTTACGTGTGTACTCCAGTCTCCTCCTGTAGTAATACTGAACGCTAATAAGTGATAGAGTGATATTATAGTACTGTATAAACATTGATATCAGTGGACTGTATATGAAAGTATCAGGTCGTATGGCAAATACCTCCACAGCACCAGGCGTTGGATGACGTAAGATTACAACATCACAGTAAGATTGCATCATCTGTACACTATCTGTAAAACACAATTTATAATGATATCTTGAAGTTTCCATAACGCTAAAAAATTTTATGACGAGAACAATTTAGGCAGATTTGATAGAGTTATCCAGTATGACTAAGGTATGGTGGCCTTAACTGCTCCTCTAGGGAGAACAATTTAGAACTGATAGAGCTATCCAGCATAAATAAAGTTAGTTTAGTTTAGGTTTCTCCTGTAGTAACACTGGATCAACAAGGGATGACCCTTACTGGACCACTAGGAAGAACAGTTTAGAACTGATAGAGCTATCCAGTATAAATAAAGTTAGTTTAGTTTAGGTTTCTCCTGTAGTAACACTGGATCAACAAGGGATGACCCTTACTGGACGTCTAGGAAGAACAGTTTAGAACTGATAGAGCTATCCAGTATAAATAAAGTTAGTTCAGTTTAGGTTTCTCCTGTAGTAACACTGGATCAATAAGGGATGGCTCTTACTGGACCTTCTAGGGGGAACAGTTTAGAACTGATAGAGCTATCCAGTATAAATAAAGTTAGATTAGTTTAGGTTTCCTCCTGTAGTAACACTGGATCAACAAGGGATGACCCTTACTGGACGTCTAGGAAGAACAGTTTAGAACTGATAGAGCTATCCAGTATAAATAAAGTTAGTTCAGTTTAGGTTTCTCCTGTAGTAACACTGGATCAATAAGGGATGTCCCTTACTGGACCTCTAGGGAGAACAGTTTAGAACTGATAGAGCTATCCAGTATAAATAAAGTTAGTTTAGTTTAGGTTTCTCCTGTAGTAACACTGGATCAATAAGGGATGGCTCTTACTGGAACTTCTAGGGGGAACAGTTTAGAACTGATAGAGCTATCCAGCATAAATAAAGTTAGTTTAGTTTAGGTTTCTCCTGTAGTAACACTGGATCAACAAGGGATGACCCTTACTGGACCTCTAGGAAGAACAGTTTAGAACTGATAGAGCTATCCAGTATAAATAAAGTTAGTTTAGTTTAGGTTTCTCCTGTAGTAACACTGGATCAATAAGGGATGGCTCTTACTGGACCTTCTAGGGGGAACAGTTTAGAACTGATAAAGCTATCCAGTATAAATAAAGTTAGTTTAGTTTAGGTTTCTCCTGTAGTAACACTGGATCAATAAGGGATGGCTCTTACTGGACCTTCTAGGGGGAACAGTTTAGAACTGATAGAGCTATCCAGTATAAATAAAGTTAGTTTAGTTTAGGTTTCTCCTGTAGTAACACTGGATCAATAAGGGATGGCTCTTACTGGACCTTCTAGGGGGAACAGTTTAGAACTGATAGAGCTATCCAGTATAAATAAAGTTAGTTTGGTTTAGGTTTCTCCTGTAGTAACACTGGATCAATAAGGGATGGCTCTTGCTGGACCTTCTAGGGGGAACAGTTTAGAACTGATAGAGCTATCCAGTATAAATAAAGTTAGTTTGGTTTAGGTTTCTCCTGTAGTAACACTGGATCAATAAGGGATGGCTCTTACTGGACCTTCTAGGGGGAACAGTTTAGAACTGATAGAGCTATCCAGTATAAATAAAGTTAGTTTAGTTTAGGTTTCTCCTGTAGTAACACTGGATCAATAAGGGATGGCTCTTACTGGACCTCTAGGAAGAACAGTTTAGAACTGATAGAGCTATCCAGTATAAATAAAGTTAGTTTAGTTTAGGTTTCTCCTGTAGTAACACTGGATCAATAAGGGATGGCTCTTACTGGACCTTCTAGGGGGAACAGTTTAGAACTGATAGAGCTATCCAGTATAAATAAAGTTAGTTTAGTTTAGGTTTCTCCTGTAGTAACACTGGATCAATAAGGGATGGCTCTTGCTGGACCTTCTAGGGAGAACAGTTTAGAACTGATAGAGCTATCCAGTATAAATAAAGTTAGTTTAGTTTAGGTTTCCTCCTGTAGTAACACTGGATCAATAAGAGATTACCCTTACTGGACCTCTAGGGGGAACAGTTTAGAACTGATAGAGCTATCCAGTATAAACAAACTTAGTTAATACAGCATACCAGACAGAGTTTCACCCTTCATCGCAGACGAATCAGAAGCCTTTAAAGGAATGACAGAACCTCCTAATCTTTGCATGGCTGCCGCGAAGGAGCAGAATGTCCGTGTACTTGCTTCGAAGAACATGGATCCCATGATACGACCCTATTGTACAAAATGAAACAAATATATTGTTTCTGTAGTGATGTTCGTATTACAAGGGAGGGCGCTTGGCGTTTGGTCACATACTTTTGTTCGTGAGTCCACTCATTTGCATCCGTCAGGGGAGAATAATCGCCGACAAAATTGCTAGTGTGAACCATAGATATAGGAGACATAGATTGCTGACTCGTAATACGTCACTATATTGACAAATGCGCCAAAATTCAAACAAAATTTGCCCGGTTGAGCAGCCATTTTGTATGATGGCGCCTCAAGTGACTCGATGAACGAAGCTTAATGGGAGCATTTGCTAGATAATCACAGCATTAATTTCACATTACCGTGGAGTGTATTCAATATAGAAGTGTTGTGGACGGTTTTTCTTTGGAATAACAAACATTTGGCTGGTTTCAGTGAGCTCACGGATTGACGTTTTGCAATATTTTTGCCCTTTGGAGCAATGATGTCTAATAGAAAGTTGAAAGAGTTATTCCTGGATAATTTCTAAACAAAATAAAGTGGATTCAGGGCGACAAACTTGTGTATTACGAGCTGGCGGCTTAAATATGTGATTTCGCCGAACTTAAATCAGCATAAATCGAAGGTAATTTGTAATATTTTCCCTGTCAAATTGATGTGTTTATACGTCCACAAGGGCAATAAACATATTAAAAGAAGTATCTTTTCGTGAACGTTGCTGAAAGCGACGTACGTTGACTAGGTCACTTGATGTTTTGACCGGTTCAGCCGCCATTTTGAATTCTTCATGTTGGCGCGTGCCGTGACCTCGAGTCAGCAATCTATGTCTCCTATATCTATGGTGTGAACCAGGCTTAAAGAATATATTACACACGCTAAAGCGTACCTGAAGAATAGAAACATAGCCATCCCTTTGCACAATCAGTCTCATCTCGTGAGCAACATTGAATAGATGGCGTAACTAAAACACAATGAAGGATCATATGTTAACAGCCCCTATATATACCCCTGGCTACATCCGTGACAAGTGAAGACCTTTAGCTTACTTTAAATCCTCTTTATTTAACTACTACTTCGACCTTCTAAAACATATTTACAATCCGGACACCCCCTGCAAGAACATTTAAGTCAGTGCGCGTCAAATGCCACTCCACTCGACCTCTCACTAGTTTACCTGTAAGAACATGTTGTTGACATTTTGCAATTCTTGTATTCGTGTAGAATTAATGTTAGTTTTTGTTGGGGACCCGTTACTCGAGTTTATCTCAGTGGTCTGTCCCACTGTTTTGTAAACTGTGTTATGTTTTTTGTGAAATTTACGTTTGTTGTGCCTGGTAAATCTTGTAAATAGTACATATAAATCACGATAGCAATTTGGAGTTGGCCAGCAATTTGGAGTTGGCCTATAACTCCAGTATTCTTGATTCAACTAAGTTTTGAAGTGCACGTTTTGAGTTTGGAGTTAGTCCCTTAGACTATGGAGTCGCTCAATGGCTCCCTAACGTCTGCAGCCTTGCGACAGCTTATTGTAACTAGGTGATGTGTAGGGAACATTAATGTCTAGGCCTACCTGTGTTTTCGTAAAGCTCTTTACAGTAAGCACGTGATGTTTATGCAAGCCATGATATGACGTAGGAGGTAGCAAGAATTTCCGACTGCTTGGCGGCGAGTGACGAAGTACAGCGGGAACGGATGCTGGCGTTGGATGCGGAAGATCCAACGAATGAGCTGGGGTGGCGGCGTCTGAAAAGAAAGACAAAATTTAGTAAAATTAAGACAGATTTCAATCATACAAAACATACAAAGATGAATATTTAGTTTTAATAAACGGGTGGCAGATGCGGTTAGCGTAATGCTCCTAACCGCTGAGTTAAACCCATTGAACTATAACAGACTGGAACGCTAACGCAGGGGGGGAATTGAAGCCAGCTTAATTCAGTTTTTCTGAGGTTTGAGTTGAAATACTTAACGCCGAACATTGGGCTGTCTATGAAATTGAAGCTATTAAAAAGTTATATTTTATATAAAAACTTAAAGACTTTAGGTAAAAGGGAAATACTTAAAACTTTGAGGGAAAATTTGCCGTATTTTACAAAATTGCGGTTGTTTTTGTATTTTTTAAGTATTTCCATTTTGCCTAAAGTCTTCAATTGAAGTTTTTATATCAACTAGAACTTTTTAATAGCTTCAATTTCATAGACAGCCCAATGTTCGGCGTTAAGTATTTCAACTCAAACCTCAGAAAAACTAGCTTGGTTTCAACGAATCATAGGACTTGATCATAGGAGTTAGCGTTCCAGTTTACTTAGAGTTCACTGGTTAAACCTACTTCCATAGATCGAAGGTAGCGCCTGGTATTTACTTGATGAGGCGTGATGTGCTTCAAAACTTATCTAAGTACAGTTGTGGTTTGTTATTTTCTGTGCTTCACGGATTTTTCTCCGAGTACTCCCGTTTTTATCCCGCACCAAAAACTAACCCTTTCACCTTCGCTGTGCTACACATGGGTCGTAGAGTAAGCCTTCCACACGACCCGTCAGCACTGCGATAAGGAATGATCGGCATCCCCTAACGTATTTTGGAACAGGAGCTCCCAAAGATGAGCTACTGTAATTATTCCTTTTGGCCAGGGCTCGCAAAATTTTAGAAAAAGTGCCATTGCCCTTGGGCAGGTCACACCAAAAATGTGGTTGCCCAAAGCTATTTTCTGGCTTTCCCACCTCAATTAAGTGAAAAATGAACCACAACAATATATGCATGGCGACCTGGAAGCTGCGGCCATGTTTTATCTAGCGAGTTGCGTGATGTATTGAATTTACCCCTCGCGATTAACACACGCTCACTGAAATAGAACAAATAGCGTACGAGGAAATTTGTTTTATCGCCCATCAATTAACGCTTTGATATCAACAATTTTTTGTTCAAATTTCAATACATTTGACAAATCAGCTCTTCACACGGCTTTATTAAATGCATAGACGAAATGACAAGACTTGTAAAAGTATGTTTTTAATCGTGGACTGGTTGCCCGTCGGAACATAAGTCAAGAGATTTTGGTTGCCCGACAGAAATGTAATGATTGTGGGTTTTGAACTCGGGTGAATTATATTAGATAACGTTACTCTGAGTCGCTCCACATCGGGCCGCGGGAAATTGTGTGAGATTAGCTAATAATAGATTGACATTTTAACAGTAATAGGTGTAGGAATGTAGTCGCATTCCCGAATGTTTTGACACGAAAACAAGGCACGTTATTTCGAGCGACAGGAAGCATCTGCGGTTTTAGTAATATTGATATCGAAGGAACTAGACTCAGTTACGAAATATCACCCACTTGAACCGACTTGACTTTGTAGCTCAGTTGGTAGGGCATTGGACTAGCAAACCGAAGGTCGCAGATTCGATTCCCAACGCGGTAAAGATCGGTCACTCGGAGTAACTTCATATACCGGGTGTCCCCAAAAAAGTATCGCTGTTTGATTTAATATTTCGTAAAAACTACAACAGGTATTTTACTCAAATAAATTTCATTATATTTAAAAAGGGCTAACTTAAATTTTGGTATATAACATTTGAATTTTGATGCAATATTGACCGAGCTACAGATGTTTGAAGTTGAATAAGCATTTTTTAAATTGAAATAAAACGGCCCGATCAAAAATCTATTTGGTTAAACTTGATAAACATTTCTATTTTGGTCAAAAGAACGCATGCACAACGTTATTGTTCCAAAGATCAAGATTTGATCATCTGGAAAAGCTTGTCCGTGAGCATGAATACATCGTCTATTCGTCTTTCTCTGGAAACCATGCAATTTTGGATCAGTTCTTCATCCAAAGTTTCACATGCCAAAACAATTATTTCACGAAGCTGTCTTCAATGTTTCAACTAAATTTTCTGTCAATGTCTATTATTATTATTATTCCATTTTTATTCGGCAAGGGTTACAAAAGACTATTATACAAAATAATAAATCTACTAGGAAATAATAATAAAGTTAAAGTTAACTTCATTGAAATTGACAATACTCGTATACTCGTGATAAAATAACAACTGTTTTCAAATCAATTTAATAAGCCGTTTTTTCTCGTTTTTTCACTAATTTTAAAAGCGTACGGCAGCTTCAAACATCTTATTCGAGTGAAATACCTGTGGTAGTTTTTGCGCTACACCCGGTATATTAAAATACGTATATAAAAACACATAATAACTACCTAGTCGTGGCGAGGCATGATCCCCAGAAGAGAAAGCCGTTTCCAAACTGCGCTGTACAGTTGGAGGAAATCCCCAACGTTGTTCAGGCATCTTTAATGGACTGTTAGGAGCTGAGCCCACAGTTTGAGGTTTCACCGGTGCTGACCCGAACGGCACGAAACCATGGCAACGAATGTCTTCACCATAACCAGGCTCAGCTAACACCTGAATATGAAAGAACACAAATGTTTAGGAGAGGGCTTGGTCCACTGAATGTGCAGGTCCACGCGTATATCATAGTCTATGAAGATACAGTCTGGAAACTCGACCAAAATCTTTCTAATTTTTTTAGGGACAATAGGGACATTAAGATTCACGTCGATAAACGAAAGGCGAAGAAAAACTTTGCGCTTTTAGGCAATAAAAGGAAAATGAACTTCCTATTTTAAAACTGTGATGTATGAGGATTCTTTTGAGATACTGTAAGAAAGAAAATATGAAGCGAAGAAGTTAAACGAAAATTCTGGGAAGAAAATTTGACTCTGTCGTTTGCCGTTGCTGTCAAACGTGAATCTTTTGCTGTGGAAATATTGATAAGCAAAATTTCGAAAGATTTGTGCACGTTATAGACGCTTTGAAGTTTGTCATATTTTAAGACCCATATTGGACACAGCGCAGCAAACCGGGAAACTCACCTGAGTGAGATCCGCATGTCCTTATTAATGGGTATAGAAATCATTGTGTGTTCATATGAGAGACGAGCCAGCTCTGTTAGGTGAGATCTCACCTTGCACTAGGTGGGATCTTAGTCAAGTGGGATAAAATTTTCCATATGAATGCTTCATCCCACCTGACCGGGATGGACATTTCCCCCCGATTTTTACCTATTATTGAGCAACGTAGATGGAAAATATAAATGAGACCTATATTATAGACCTATAATGAAATATATTATAGACCTAAGAAAAGACCATTATTAAGAGTCTTAATACACTGTGCAGTTTGTTCAATCACAACAAAGATATTTCGAAGGCGCCATGTTTTCGTAATTTCGTCCCACCGATGCGGGATATTAGATGGGATTAAAACGGTCATATATATGAACACAGAAATAGTTCACCCACTTAGGTGAGCTTCCCGGCCAACCAAGCTCATATAAACGGGCCCTAAATCGTTTTCACTCAAACCTCTGGATTGAAAATTCATGCGCTATAAATAAGAACTCTGTACTATACATATCATTTGCTAACCTTGCCATCAACCATAGCAATTTGTCCTCTCAAATACACACGTTTAACCGACCCATAAACCTTCATGCCCGCAAACGGCGTCCACTTGGACTTCGTGTATCGCATAGCGTCTGGTATTATCCATTCCGAGCCAATCTCGACTTCAATGTATGTATCAGGCTGTTCAGGTAAGCCAAATATACGTCTTGGATTGGTGTGAAGGCGGAGTATTATATCCTATATATTCAAAAAACGCAATTTGCAAGACATATATGTCTGACATTCTGGCAATGTTTGGAAGTCATCATTTCAGGGCAAAAACGTTTTATGTCTCCGACCAGTTACTAAGTTATGGTGCATGTATAGTGTGAAAGAGCACACCTTAATCTATCAAAAAACACTAAATTTACCATTTGCATATTAAGGAGACAAGTTAGAGATTCGTTCAAAAAACACAACTTCCTGTAATAACAATATATCAATAAGGGTTGACCCTTACTGGAACTCTAGGAAGAACAATTTAGAACTGATAGAGCTATCCAGTATTTAAGTAAAATTAGAACTGATAGAGCTATCCAGTATTTAAGTAAAATTCGCTCAGTTTAGGTTTCCTTCTGTAGTAACACTGGATCAATATGAGATGGACCTCTAGGAAGAACAGTTTAGAACTGATAGAGCATAAATAAAACAAATATCAACACACTTACCTCAATTGTTAATCGTTTCTGATACACAGCTGTGAGTAGCAACGGCAACATTGTTTCCAATCCTGGAAATCCTGGAGGGGCATTTTCAGAATCTTTCTCGGACACAGAATGCGGAGCTAAATTTAGAAGAAAGATGTAAATTATCCTTTACAATCGCTTGTAAAATGATAATAGAACTGTAAAGCAACTTCTGTGTAGACTAGAAGGAACTCAGAGACTGCACACCACCGCCGGCAAATATAGTCAAGTAATCATGCATAAATTATACATGCATTAATTACGCATTCAGTTCTGTTCAGCGCGGGAAAACAATGTTAACTTTTGTAAATTTCTCATCCAATATTCATCCAAATTGAACCAAAATTTAATCGATTTGTCCTTGGCCTATGGCCATTAGCTCTACAAATTTTCGTATTAAAATGTTTGATATTTTTTTAGCTATCGTGCTCACAGGCGAACACGCAAGCAAGCAAGCAAGCAAGCAAGCAAGCAAGCAAGCAAGCAAGCAAGCAAGCAAGCAAGCAAGCAAGCAAGCAAGCAAGCAAGCAAGCAAGCAAGCAAGCAAGTGGGGATGTTAATCATCCTTACTTAAAAAACTCATTAATAATTCATGAGGAAAAGACAAAGGAAATCACTACCGTGTCAGTGGTTTTATATGTGATAAAAAATCATGTTATTTTACATAAACTTTAGCTTTGGTTTTCTCGGCTTATAAGACAATGTTTATTTTTAATATTACTTCGCCAATGAACTCATAAGATGGGTCGTTTTTTAAGCCATTTAAAACACGAGCAGGAGTGCTTACCACCGTATGACTCATGTTCGATCAAGGAGCACAGCTACGCTCAATACCCCCTGTGGGAGGAAACCATGAGGTGGAAGGCGCTTGCTCTGACGACTGCGCCACCGAAGCCTCTTAGAAGTTAAGTACTTCATGCTATAATTTTGAAAGGCACCTACCATGATCTGTTGCAAAGCAGTCAATGATATCCATGTTATCCCACAATGCCTGTTGGTCTTCAGCGGTCACAAGGGGAGGTTTAACTCGGCTTCTGGTTGGCCCAATTCTCTCTACGTCATCTTGTGTCAAGAATAGATGATGAGGCGCGACCTCACATGTGACTGGGAAACCTTTTTCTTTCATTGCTCGAATAACCATGATCTAAAGAATGAAGAAATTCTTCCAGTAGACTCATAACTCATAAGAGAAGATTGTTTATCTAAAAATACACTTTCTTTATCTGGAAACTACCTAAAGCCGAGCACAGACGCTACGATTTTAATCGGCCGATTTATAGTTTAGGTGCATGGTATTTAGCGAAGCCATTGTACAGGAGCGAGAACAATGAGTCCACAAATCATACCACTGACTGTTTCTCGTTTTAACATGCATCTAAACCATAAATAGGTCGACTAAAATCGTAGCGTGTGCGCCCAGCTTAAAGAAACCTAAGGAAACCTAAACTAAACTTATAACCTCATCTGTACTAGCTCTATCAATTCTATACTGTTCTCCCTAAAGGACCAGTAAGAGCCCTTTGTTGGTCCAGTGTTGTTACTACAGGAATCCTAAACTAAACTTTATTTGTCTTATCTATTCATGTATTCTGGAAAGCTTTGTCAGTTCTAAACCGTTCTCCCTAAAGTTTCAGTAATGAATATCTCTTATTGATCCAGTGTTACTACAGGATGAAACCTAAACTAAACTAACTTTATTTACACTGGATAGCTCTATCAGTTCTAAACTGTTCTCCCTAGAGGTCCAGTAAGGGTCATCTCTTATTGATCCAGTGTTACTACAGGATTAAACCTAAACTAAACTAACTTTATTTATACTGGATATCTCTATCAGTTCTAAACTGTTCTTCCTAGAGGTCCAGTAAGGATCATCTCTTATTGGTCTAGTGTTACTACAGGAGGAAACCTAAACTAAACTGACTTTATTTATACTGGATAGCTCTATCAGTTCTAAACTGTTCTCCCTAGAGGTCCAGTAAGGAATATCTATTATTGATCCAATGTTACTACAGGATGAAACCTAAACTAAACTAACTTTATTTATACTGGATATCTCTATCAGTTCTAAACTGTTCTCGCTAAAGGTCCGGTAAAAGCCATTCCTTACTGGTCCAGTGTTACTGCAGGAAGAACGTGAAATACCTGTAGAAAGACTCTGGTGTTCTGTAGAGTCAAACTGGAAGCATCATTCTCATATGTCAGACAAGTAAAAGGCCCATGCTGATGCATGTACTTCAGTTTTACGTAACATGCGCTCAAAACTCATGCACAATCTTCATGCACAACATACTAACCTCAGATTGTCGAGCAACGTGACAAATGTGTACCGGTCTGTCACAAAGTTCTGCAAGCAACAAAATGGCTGCTGTAGTTTGTCCCTCTGCATGGCAGCAGATTGGAAGTTGTTTTGGCCAGTTCTTTAAATGCTGCAAAACATACAAAGTTGAATTCAAAATTTAAGAATTTCACACGCAACTATGAAATAACATAGTAAAACTGTATTATTAAACGGCATCTAAAAATGATGGGTTATACTAAATTTTCTCTTGTGCAGTTATTACTTGTACTAAAGACACCAATGACCACTTTAATCTTTAAATCTTTAATCAGATACTCCTAAATCAGCTTACACTATACTAGGAGAAACTTATATATGTATATACTTTATAAAAAATAACTATGTGAACTTTGAAAAACTTTAAAAGGTAAAAATTGTACAATAAAAGTATCATGCCAAATTTATACAGATGATCTTAATGCAGCACTTTTAAAAGTGTTGATATTCGTAGGCAGACGAATTTCACCACTTGTTCGAAAGGAAAATACAAAGCTTTAGAATAAGACTAATATCACTTTAAATAAGGTGTAGTATTCTGAAAATTATTAAACATAAAATATGGACTCGTGTCCAATCTAAACAGCACCTTCATCCATAAGCTGCAGTCATCCATTTTCAACGTCGTGAACGTTTCGTTCAGGTACATCTTGAGACCAATGGCTTGTCTTGCAAGTTGCGGAGATATCGTAGTGTTCGTAGAACTGGCGCCATAATATAGACCATAATCACAGCGTGAACCTTGAGCAGCCGCCTAGAAAGGGAAGAGACATTCAGGACTAAAAATAACGGCCGGTAGGTCGCCGGTCAAAATGACTGGTCAACTTGATTTTAGCTCGGTCAAGCTGTGTTTCTGATACAATATTCGTGATTTTCCAATTCATTCCATATGCAGTGATGTGTGTGTGATGATGTTATTACATATCATATCATCTTAATATCTCAAGAACGAAGTGGGATATGGAAAAGCTCCAAACGTCAATCTTCATAACTTCAAAAGTTCTCTTTAATAAGAGAGTTTCACTCGAACCGAATTTTCGCTGCATAAGCCCTTTAATTTAATAAGCGAGATATGATTTTAGACCGTCTGCCACGCAGGCTACTATTTGTCTTGATAGCTCGTCTTCTGTTTACAGAAGATCAGAGACGTTTACAGAAGTTTACAGACGATCCGTCAGATGGATGAAAGGTCTTGCCGTCCGGTCGACCATGGGCAATCTGGTTCGCTCACCCAAGTATCGAAGACGAACTCCTTCTTAAAATGAACATCATTCGGACATCTCTTTAACATGAATTACTCCCTTAAGACGAGTTTACAGGCCTGACCTGACACAGACTGACCAAAGACCTAAATTTCAGGACACCTGAACTTCGACGTTTCGAGCGAAGGTCCTTCGACTGGAAATACAATACAATACAATACAATACAATACAATACAATACAATACAATATTTAATTGAACGTTTTTCAGTGACAATTACATAGTGACAATTACAAATATAAATAATATACATATTAGATACAATGTATATGGCTATATTATAATCTACTATATGTGACATTGCATGCGTTATGAAAAAAAAAATAAAGTAATTTTATCTTTATTATATTTGAATTCATTGATATTACTTTACTAGCTTTAAGTTCTGAGCACAAATCATTCCATAGTTTGACCTAAATAAAAAAAAGGGCCTGCCTGACGCTTTTAAAGGAGTGGTAAAGTGGAATGCGGTTATCTGGTTCTTCTTCCACGTAAACCACTCAAACTGCCTACTGCGAACTTAGATACTTAGGCACAGTTCCCGCCATACTAAAAAACATGATTGCTCGCGATATAATATTTAAGTTTTTTACAGGTATCCATCTTAGATCCTTTAATACAGGAGTTGTATGGTCGCATTTCCTGGTTCCACTAACGATACGAGCTGCGAAATTCTGTATGCCTTGAAGTTTTCGTATATTCAGATCATATCAGTGAATATTTATTTACTTCCAGACGAAGGGCCTTCGCTCGAAAAGTCGACGTTCTTGTTATATTTCTCAGGTAGTTTGATCCTCAAACCCTCAGACATCTATCTAACAGCCTAACATACCGTTACCTGTTGTGCAACTTGAAACGAAGCTTGATCAATGATAGCAGGATTTGTATTAGGCATCGCCAGTACCATGGTAATACCTCCAGCCAGGGCAGCCGCTGAACCAGAGGAATAGTCCTCCTTGTAGCTCGCGCCAGGCTCTCGCATGTGTACATGTATATCGATCAAGCCCGGTAGACGGTAAGCTTGGAATGAAGATAGACAGTCGATATGGGTCTTGATAGCTGGTGATCCACGAACTCTTCGGAGAGCCTAGAAATTAAGACTTGTATGTTAGTAGAGATTTGGATATTAAACTAAACTAATCTATTTATACAGGGTCATCCCTAAATGGCTCAGTGTTACTACAGGAGGAAACCTGAACGTGACTACATCTATTTATGCAGGATAATTCTTTCAGTTCTAAACTGTTCTCTCTAGAGGTCCAACTAGGATCATCTTTTATTGGTCCAGTGTTGACTACAGGAGGAAACCTAAGGAACAGTTCATTTTTTTATCTGGGAGGATGGCTGGTGGAATTAGGGGGTGGACCAGGGTGGCACAATTGGGCTCAGCCTTGCAACTGTTGCTTAAATAAATCCTGACACATCTTGAGCAAGATATTTACAACATAGTTACAACTTGTTCTACCTGTTTATAGATATAACTTGAAAACATATTACCACTATTACAATGAAAAGTCAGCCAATGATCACAAAGCTTTTTGCTTACAAAAACGAGTTTTTAAGGTTACATGTACTGTGGAATTTTTAGGAGAGAAGGTGGGTTGAGGGGGGGGGTCATCTGAAAAAGATCATTATTTAGGGGTGGGCCACTGGGAAAAGGTTGGGTATGAAGGGGTGGGCCATGCTAAAGATTTAAGAGCCCTCACTAAATTCCACCAACCCCCCCTCCCAGATTAAAAATGAACGGTCCCTAAACTAAACTAAACTAACTTTATTTATACTGGATAGCTCAGTTCTAAACCGTTCTTCCTAGAGAGCAGTCTAGAACTGGTAAAGCTATCCAGTGTAAAAAAGCTAGTTAATTAAGGTCAAATGAGGATGATAATTGATGAGAGTTGGCAAGCGAGAGTTTGCATGATAATTTCATCAACTCTCATACCCCGTCAAACGAGAACAAGAGTTGCATGAGAGTTGACTGGATATTACCACGCGTGCTGGTCAAACGTGTAAAAACTCGCATCAACTCTCATGAAAATTTGAACCAGCTCTAAGTTGATGAGAGTGCATGAGAGTTGACCCTCATCTCAACTCTCATCCACCAGGGCTTAACTTTATCTTTTTTACCTCAATGAACAGTTTGGCACACTTGATATCAGTAATCAAAGGTATTGAGTAATCAATAGCCATCCGTCTGGTCCGATATCCATGAGTCAAGAATGACGACGACCTTCTAGCGCCGGAATTTCTCAGAGGAAGATTAATGACCATGTCAAATTTATATTGTGTTAAATAATCAGCTATGTTCTTCTTTTTGTTGCCATTACCACATTCTTCAAACGGCCAATCAACTGGTTGGACCTGGCAAGGACAAATTATTGTCTTATGTCACCAAAATATTGCAGCCCTTGTGTTGCTGCATTCAATTCACAATTTTGGATAACCGACATGCCTAGTTACTGTTGTTCGAGTTAACGAAAGGATACAGTAATTAGAATTGGTTCTGTTCTGTTCTGTTCTGTTCTGTTCTGTTCTGTTCTGTTCTGTTCTGTTCTGTTCTGTTCTGTTCTGTTCTGTTCTGTTCTGTTCTGTTCTGTTCTGTTCTGTGCTGTGCTGTGCTGTGCTGTGCTGTGCTGTGCTGTGCTGTGCTGTGCTGTGCTGTTCTGGCATGAAGATTTACAATTTGCAACGAGTATCTGGAGGTTTCAATTAGCTCAACAGATCGCTGTTGGCCAGTTAAACGTGACAGATTGAAACCTTTCAAATGCTCCTAACAAACCTTATAGTTTCGCACGGTATTCGTTTTACGGTACATTCAAAACCTACCCAGTGAGCTCTATATATATATATCTGGAGCGAAAACTTCAGTCATTCTGCCTATGAGAAAAGTGAAGAATTGACGTCCAAAATCTGTGAAAGTCCTTAAAGGTTTTCATACCATTTTCCCAAGCTAATTCCAGTTTTTCCTGACGGATCGTATCGCTAATCAAGTTATCAGTTCATAAAACCATAATATTATTCTTTAAATGGAAGTCAAAACACGAATTTTGGCACGCTCTTTGCAAACTTGCCCTAACCGCGTCCTGGTACTGGACGTCAATTTCCGCCATCTTTGGCTTCACTTTTTGAACGAGAGTTCATACTCCAGATATATATGGAGCTCACTATTCAAAACCTACCTCGACCCCATGTTCAGAATAGAAGTCAGCAGTGCCCAGACTAGCATACAGTTGAAAGCCCAATTTCTTCAATGTCTTTACGCTAGATAACATTTCATTCTTAGCCTTGAAACTTCCAATGGACAACAAGATGCTTTCCTTCGGTACAGTCATTCCAGTGCTGATCAAACCTTTGAGATACGCCTCATAGCGATTCTCACCGAAACACGCCACTTCACCCGTGCTGGCCATTTCTACACCAAGCATTGCATCTGCACCGGACAGTCGAGCAAAGGAGAATTGTGGCACCTATAGAAAGAATAAAATAGCCTCGTGTAACATGGCTTTAAGTACCTGTAGTTTAAGTAGAAAAACCTGAAAAACATACCTTAACTCCAACACGGCCATTGCAGTTCAGTTCCATCGGGGGCTCAATATCAGCATTGCATATCACACGTGTTGCCAGGGCAACGAAATCGTGATTGAGTGTTTTGGAGACGAAGGGAAATGATCTTGACACCCTGAGGTTACATTCAATAACTTTCAGTTCGTTGTCCTGCAAAAACATATACAGCTTAAGATTAAGAAAACGCTAAACTACGTAACTTATTCAGAATAGTTCTATCAGCTCTAAATTGTTCTCCCTAGAGTTCCAAGTAAGGGGCATCCCTTATTGATCCAGTGTTACTACAGGAGGAAACCTAAACTAAACTAACTTTATTTATACTGGATAGCTCTATCAGTTCTAAGCTGTTCTCCCTAGAAGTGCAGTAAGGGCGATCTTTTATTGATCCAGCGTTACTACAGGAGGAAACAACCTACACTAAACTAACGTTATTTATACTGGATAGCTCTATCAGTTCTACACTGTTCTCCCTGGAGGTCCAGTAAGGGCGATCTCTAATTGGACCAGTGTTACTACAGGAGGAAACCTATATTTATACTAGATAGATCTATCAGTTCTAAACTGTTCTCCCTAGAGGAACGTAAGTGCCATATCTTATTGGTTAGTGTTATTACAAGAGCAACCGTAGTACTCGTAGACTCGGCAACCGGTGTTTGGTAGAGTCAAACTGGAGGCACGCTTCTCACATGCGACTCAGGGGAAATTAGAATCAGACAACTGAACTGCAGAAATTGAATCACAGAAGTGAAAGGCATATGCACTAACCACGGTCCTATACCAACACCCCCAGGGTGCCCCCTCTTCCAGTATCCACCACTACACACAGCCGAGTTCATTCCTACCTTAGCGATCAGTTGCATATTGAAAGGCCCGCTAACCATCAACGCCTTGCCAATGGCATAACAGATATTTCGTATTTTCTCCATGGTTTCTTTGTTAATATCCTGAGCAGGCAGAACCAATGTGGCATCCCCTGAGTGAACTCCTGCATTTTCAACATGTTCAGAAACAGCAAGAGCAAGGACTTCGCCATTGCAAGCTACGGCATCCACGTCGATTTCCTAAGAAAATGGTTTTAAACAGGACTTCTCAGCATGATTACGTAAATCTGTAGTAAAATCACAACACGGTATTTTAATAGTTTAACACTCTGAGGTGGACGGAAAGCCTTAACAGGTTTTGCAACCCAATTGACAAAGGTTCCGAGAGTTAGTTAGTGGTTAGTGCCTAAGAGTTAGTTTTTAGTGAGGGAGGAAAACCGGAGTACTCGGAGAAAAACCCTCGAAGCACAGGAGAGAACCAACCAATCTCAACTTACATGAGTTTATCAAGCGCACTGACGTCACCCAACCGGAGTAAATCCACCCCCTCGACCTGCTGTACAGCCAGCTTAACTCAGAGGTAAGAGACAGCGCGCTAACCGCATCTGCCACCCGTGCTTTTCATTCTGCATTGTCAGTTAATGCATAGTTTCAGTAAGCGTTACGCCGTAACTTACGGGACAGCAAACGGTGGTTAACTTCAGAAATGTTGACACTCATAGAAGCAAACAAATTGAAGTACACCTCTTAATTGGGGTCTTAAAAGGATATGGCAATAAAAATTTAAGTTTAATTTAGGTTCATTATGAGCCCAAAATTATTCTTCGGTCACTATTTCAAATAACAAATTGACTGACAACTTTTTACACATCTACTAATTGTTACTTGGTCACCTAGGAGTAGTTTTATATGGCTAACCCTGCTTGTGACGTCACTAAAACCACCGTTAATGAGATCAAAAAATAATCCAAGATGGCGGACAGCTCATTGTTTTAAATAAAAAATATCTCAAGAACTAAGCAAGATGCGAATAATCGGTAAGGGAGATTTAGATATAATTTTAAAAGTTCTTTCAAATGAGATAAGATTATTATATTTTAAATTTTATTGCCATATCCCTTTAATTCTATTTATTGGCCACCATAGAATAGACTACTGCATTTAATGAAAATAATTAACATTATTAATTCTATATATTCATTATTAAATAACACTATTCTAACTTTAACCCTAATCCTAATCCTAACCTTAACCTAACCCTAATCTTAACCTAACCTTAACCTAATCCTAACCCTAACCTAATCTTAACCTTAATCCTAACCCTAACCTAATCCTAACCTAATCCTAACCCTAATCTTAACCCTAATCTTAACCCTAATCGTAACCCTAATCTTAACCCTAATCCCAACCCTAATCCCAACCCCAATCCTAACGCTAATCCTAACCCTAAACCTATTCCTAACCCTAATTCTTACCTTAGCTTCCATAATAAACTTTGAGATGACCACAGGATGCTCTCGCGAGACAGAAGCAGTCATGGCCATATACTCAGTAAGATCTTCATCAGAGAATGAAACGTACATTGCAGCACCGCTAAGAACGTAAGATGGCCGCACCAGGCATGGATAACCAACAGTGTTACTGAATTCTTTGGCTGCCTGAAATAGATGGAACAACTCCGTTATATATAGATATATTGCACCTATTGACTCAGGGGTTGAAATTGGAAATCCTTTTAGTCGCCCAAGTGGCTACCAGGGAATAAAATCTTGTCGTCAAATTTATACCAGGTTGCCCTATATCAAAGAAGACTTTGATCAATAATCTATATGCACTTGCAAATTAGTTAATAATTATATCATATATTCTCATCAAAAAGTAATGTTTAACGCTTTAGAATTACTTAATCGTTTTAGTTTTTCGTTCATTCGCTACGAGGGCTACCATTGGAAAGTATTTAGTGGTCAGATACAGAATTTAGTAAACCTGTGTTGACCCATAGCAAAAATTTGCTTATAATGAAAGAAACTGGAGTTCGTTGTTCCATTTCCTGGATAGCGGTTCATTTCAAGCTTTCCTCCAGATTTCATTAAGGTCAACTGCAGTGGGTATATACTTCTCAAACAATCAATAATTCGTGAGCAAAACGCAAAGGAAATCAGCACTGTATCATTATATTGATACCGCGGCAATAAACGTCCATAAACTGGGCAAGCAAGCAAGCAAGCAAGCAAGCAAGCAAGCAAGCAAGCAAGCAAGCAAGCAAGCAAGCAAGCAAGCAAGCAAGCAAGCAAGCAAGCAAGCAAGCAAGCAAGCAAGCAAGCAAGCAAGCAAGCAAGCAGGCAAGCAAGCAAGCAAGCCTCTGGCTGCCACCGTATGACTCATGTCTGATCAGGGAGCACAGCTACCATGGAAGGGTTAGTTTGGAGCTTATCCAAACCCGCCCAGTCAACATTCCCTGTGGGAGGAAACCGGGGTACCCCGAGAAAACCCACGACTTTTGGTACAGCGTTGACTGACTCTTTTCACATCATGGTCATGAGTCCGCAGCGAGAATCGAACCCACGATCTCAGAGGCGAAAGGCGCTTGCTCTGACGACTGCGCCACTCAAGGACCTCTAAGAAGAACAGTTTAGAACTGATAGAGATATTCAATGTAAATTTGGTTCAGTTTTAGTTTAGTAAACTGAAATAAATACGGGTTCGTTTGAGAAGTTCTATCATACTTACTTCTAACGTTGTCAATTCTTTCCACTTCGGCTGTAAAATATTCACATTATCCAACAATCGAGAAAACTTAAATCTGTTTTCCGCATTGTCGATCATTTCGGGCGAAGTACCCAAAACTCGGACCTAGAGGCAAAGAAATATATATGTCAGTTTACTAAACTAAAACTACGCTAACTTTGTACGGGATAGCTTTATCAGTTCAAACTATCTGACTATCTGACTATCTGACTAACCAACCAACCAACCAACCAACTAACCAACCAACCAACCAACCAACCAACCAACCAACCTACCTACCTACCTACCTACCTAACTAACTAACTAACTACCTAACTAACTACCTAACTAACTACCTAACTAACTACCTAACTAACTACCTAACTAACTACCTAACTAACTACCTAACTACCTAACTATACCTAACTACCTAACTTGCTAACAAACTTGCTAACTACCTAAATTGTAAATACTAACTTGCTTACTAACTAAATAACTAGCAACAAACTAACTCTATTTATACTGGATAGTTCTATCAGTTCCAAGCTATTCTCCCTAGAGGTTCAGTAAGGGCCGTCTCTTATTGGTGCTGTGTTACTATAAGGAGGAAACGTAAACTAAACTAATGTTATTTATACTGGATAGCTCTATCAGTTCCAAACTGTTCTCTCTAAAGGTTCAGTATATAAGGGTGATCCCTACTGGTCCAGTGTTGCTACAGGAGGAAACCTGAACTAAACTAACTTTATTTATACTGGATAGCTCGATCAGTTCTAAACTGTTCTCCCTAGAGATGCAGTAAGGGTCATACCTGACTACGATGTAACGCCATTGCAATATTGTTTGGTAACTGTCCTCCCATGGATATAATGACGCCTTCAGGGTTTTCCATTTCGTATATATCCATTACAGTCTGAGAGAAAGTAGAAACATTCATATTATGTTTAAGCCATAAAGTTTTTCATGCGGAGTACAGGTCATCCTTAAAGGTGATGTAAAGTCCCGATGTAAACAAACCGGCAACGTCCGTTTGTTTACACTTTAAACACGCTATATTTAAAAAAAATATGATGTGTTCTTGTTCGCTATGCTTTAAATAAATACAGATTCGAGTTTCTGATTTAGAAGATGTCGAATCTTAGTCGAAACAACGCGAAATTTGGGCATTGTTTACATCGCGGGACCCCCCATAGCACATGCGCAGAACGGACTTTACATGGTCTTTAACATTTAATCTATGTAATAATTTATATAATGATTTAAAGTATCACTAACCCCAAATACGATTTTCAGTATGTGCAATATTTGGGTCATTCTGAGAAGAAATGCAATATATCATGCAATATATCAATGCGGATATGTCATTAGGTGAATTGTAAATTAGTTTTCCTTTGTTTGTTTATTCTAAAATTCATCTAATGACATCATATCCGGTAACTTTGACAGTGAAAAAGTGGATCAAGATGAGGATTTTTACTATAAAGATATATTACATTTCTTCTCAGAATGATACAAATATTACGCATATACAAAAATCATTTTTGGGGTTAGTAGCACTTTAACATTTAATCTATGTAATAGAAGGTGTTTGTAGATGGAATATTCGAACGAAGAATTTGCGTTCGAATATTCCATCTGCAAACACCTTCTACTATCAGTCCTATCGAACGAGATGCCGAGAAAAATCTTGATATTTACCCAATCTATGTAATAATTTTTTATCTTTCTGTTGCATAACGTTGTAGATACATAAGTATTAACTCATCGCGGGTTCTCGGACGGGAAAGAGTTGAAGGAGTTCATTTATTCTGAATTAGGTTTTAAACAACTTGTGTTATAAATCTTAGATCATCACTACTCAAAATCACACCCTCACCTCGTAGGATATTTCATCAAAATATAGTCGGTCACATTCATCATAATCAGTACTGACTGTCTCAGGATTGTAGTTCACCATGATTGTTTGTTTGTCAAGCTGTGGAGAAAAGAAAACACGAAATTATTTACTAGAAAACTAGTAAAGAAGAAATAACTTCATTCTTAGACTGAGGAATCGTTAGGTTAATTCACTTTGGAACCTCATGGATCGAGGTTTAATTCTGAAAGTTATCAATACGAACTGTTGTAGAGCTGTAAGAAAATTGCTCATGATATTCAAGCATGATATTCGTGGCAATTTTTCTGGAACATGCAACGCAATTTCGGACACAGAGCGATGTTAGGTAAAAAAGAATATTCGCAGAGAAATTGTGAGCATGAATCTCGTTTTACTTTGCCGACACTTTTCTTGCTAAACATGCCGAGAAGGAAACAAAGAAATGAATGAAAATGATATGAACCGATCAGTAATTCAACTCTTAAATAACAGTGGTTGTAACTTATTTGAAAGCGGAGTTAATAGGCTAATAGCAGACTCCAAATTTTAAGTCTAAAATCAACGTTCAGTAAAATTAACTAGCAGCATTTGAGGTAAATCAAGAGTTAAGATTTGCAGTCGATTCAGTTATAACAAAATTGTTTTTGTTACAACAAAATTGCTTTTGCTAACTAGAACGTTTTTCTTTCTACATCTGTAATTGACTAATCATGTTGAATCTACGAAAAACCAACTTGTAATTTGGCTGGACTTAAAAGAATTGAACACTACTAATACGGACTACGTCAAATTGAAGTATATTCGCCTCGTGCAAGTGACGTCACAACTCATAATACGTTTGGGAGGCACGCAAATTCCACCATTTCCATTTCCACAAATTCAAGCTAAATATAGTCAAATTAAATCAAATCCTTAATAACTCGAGTTCTAGACATGTTAAAACAACAAACTATACACCAAAGTACTCCTTGTTGTTCAAGGATTTTAGCGATATATAGCTTGTCCTCGCAAGATATAAGCGAAAACAGCACTTCGATGAAATCACGATAATGCCACCCAAACTAGTGAATACTTAACATGACGTAATATTCTCGCGTGACTACACGAGCCTAAAATACTTACTCTACGCAGTTCACGTATGCAGCCAACAGCACACCAATCAAACTCGACACTACTTCCAATACGATAAACCCCAGAACCTAACACCATCATAGCACCCCCAGGGAAGTCCACATCATTCTGATCACCGCTGTATGTCAAGTACAGGTAGTTGGTAACGGCTGGATATTCAGCAGCCACAGTGTCGATCTGTTTTACACATGGCATGACGTTCATTGTTTTCCTGGCATGGCGAACACTGGCTTCGGTGCTTTAATGCGGAAAATAATTTGTATAGTAAATGTTTTTGTTTGTTTTTGTAGTCTTTCGTGTGCTTCGCAAGCCTTGGTATGGTTAATGGTATGGTATAGTGTAATATGGTATGGTATGGTATGCTATAATATAGTGTAGTATGGTAGGTATGGTATGGTATGGTATGGTGTATGGTTTGGCATGCTATGGTTTGATATGGCAACCAATGAGGTAACCAACCTTTGAATAACTTTCGCAATTTGCTTATCAGAAAACCCAAGTTTCTTAGCTTCAAGGAGTTGAGGCCGAGACAAATCGTGAACCTACAAATACGAATACTTAGCTGAATACTTAAAGATATTTCGCACATTGTTACACATATACATACATTGACTCACAGGTAAGTATTCACAATATGTTCAGGATACGATACGGATTCATCTTTTATCTTATACAGGGGTTATACTATTTTTAAGTGAGGGTGCACCCTTCCAACACTACCCCCAACTATGTTTTTAAATGCCATAAATAGAAAGATCAGTATGTAGTGGTTGATACAGGCTATGGTTGATGCTTGGGGAGTGGGGGCTGTCGATTTTGCCTGGGAGTTCGCACCCTCTGAACACAGTGCAGAAAAAACGCCTTTCCGCGGGATTAAGGATTTTGTTTAGGGCTAGGATAAGCGTTAGTATTAGTTTTAGGGTGGTTGTTTTGCTTCCATTAAATATAAACCTTAACATGGCTTTCCTTTCTATTCTAACAAACTCTATTTATACTGGATATCTTTATCAGTTCTAAACTGCTCTCCCCAGAGGTCCAGTATTTTAATTCTAATCAATGATCTTTTTTGACTAAACAAGAGAAGAATGCGTGCACTCTACAAACCTTAACATGGCTTTCTTTTAAGTTCTTCTTCAAATCAATGATATTTTTCATTCGATACAAGAACCAGTGATCAATCTTGGTTAGGTCGTAAAGTTTGTCAATACTATAACCTTCTTCTAAAGCTGCGGCCAACACGTGGATACGTTTATCAGATGGCTGCTTCAGTTCCTAAATAAACATGCACAGAGTACAGTCGAATAATCTCCTTAAGGAGCACGGACACTTCTCTATTACGGACACTTCTCTATTACGGACCCCTCTCTAATACAGACACCTTTCTAATACAGACACCTTTCTAATACAGACCGCTCTCTAATACGGACATATCTCTAATACGGACACTTCTCTATTGCGGACAACTCTCTAATACGGACACCTCCCTAATACGGACAGCTCTCTAATGCGGACACCTCTCTAATACGGTCCCTTCAGATTCGACTATAGCTATCTATCAGCAGCAGAGATAAAATTAGTCATAACTCACATCTTCCGTGATCTCACAGCCATTTGCATCAAAACCAACATTATTTTCATCAACCATTCTCAAAGCTTTCTGTAAAGCTTCTTCAAACTTACGACCAATTGCCATAACCTCACCAACGCTTTTCATTGAAGAACCAATCTGGAAAATATCAATCATACACTTACAGGAGCTAGCAAATTAAACTTATCTCTCAAATCTATTTATTTGCCCTAAATATAGATCTAATAGGAGGGGGGGAGGGTGTGCTAAGTGGGCGTTGGTCATGAAGCAGCGCGAATCATCACTGAGCAACCTCCAGAGCAGGATTCTGTCTACGGTGGGCGGCACCGGGCGGTAGTGCCCAGCACTGATCGGTACCGCCCAGCACTCTCGCCAATGTGGACTCTTTCGCCCGGCACTTAAGAAGTAAATATGTGATAAGGAAACCTCTATAGTGGTTTTTGTTGTTGTACTGTAAGCAGTACAGTACTATTGTTGTGATTGATTATTTGTAATTTTAACAACAAAGTGCATGCGATATCGGCTACCAGTAACTTGGTAAAAAGCAATATCAATCCAAAGCCAGATTGAATTATCTTATGACTATTAAATTTGAAAAGTTGCCAGGGGAAGCATGTTTCTAGACCAACAGGTACCTGGCACTCACTTGGTCCTGGGCAGAACCCTGCCAGAGTCAAGGGGGTCATCTTGTCAGAACATTTTTGAAAAACAAGATTGCCTAGATGGTCAAAAAGGCCATCAATGGCACAATATTTTATCTTTGTTTGTTAAATGTCCTGTCAAATCCAAAATTTGGATTTGATATGTGAATTGGCACCTCTCCTGCACTCCCCTTGGCCAAGGATAGGAGGTGTTCGTACCCCCCCTGCACCCTCCCTGGGTTTAACTCAGAGGTAAGGGGCAGCGCGCTAGCCGTATCTGGCACCCATGCTCCCGTAAAAAGTAAAAAATACCCCGAATAAAATATAACACGACTTCGGACAATCGTTTTAAATCTTTCTTAGTTTATTTTCCCACAAATTTCTTTGACTTATAAATTTATTTCTTACCTTTGTGCTGACTCTGTTAAACTTCTTCAAGTCCCATCTCGGCACTTTGACAACAACGTAATCAAGGCTTGGTTCAAAACACGCGGTGGTCGAGTTAGTCACAGAGTTCTTGAGATCAGGTAGAGGGATTCCTAGGGATAGCTTTGCAGCCACGTACGCTAGGGGATATCCAGTGGCTTTTGAGGCTAGGGCTGAGCTTCGTGATAGCCGAGCGTTCACCTCAATGATGTAATACTAAAGGAAATAGAAAATTAATCTATCCAGTATAAATATAGTTAGTTTAGTTTAAGTTTCCTCGTGTAGTAAACACTGGAACAATAAGGAATGACTATAACAGGATCTCTAAGGAGAATAGTTTAGAACTGATAGAGCTATCCAGTTTTAAATAAAGTGAGTTTAGTTTAGGTTTCCTCCTGTAATAACACTGGATATAATCCTGTAATAATCTCCTGTAGAATTCAATGGAATAAAGTCCCAAATGTTATACCAAAAAATGACATCTAAATGCGGATGCACTTGCATATACAGACTCAGAACCGGTTTTTAGTGAAGTTTGTCCACCCAAACCATTTCTTCTTTTTTATACACGGCTACATTGACAATCTTCCTCCAGCACTTTTTCGCCGGAAAATTATCAGATCTTATAAAATCCAAAATAAAATTCATGAGGCCAAACTTTTCTAAGATTCTAATATCAGGAATGAATCCACTAACAACCTCATTCCTCCATTTCCATTTGATCAGTCGACGTACAAATAGCTTCCTAAAGGCAAGTGCTGAGCTGGAGTTGATAATACGACCCAGAAAATAGAGCTTTCTTCTACAGATTTCAGATTGTATGCTAAGAAGACCCATCAGTCAGTCAGTCAGTCAGTTAGTTAGCAATTTAGTTAGTTAGTTATTTAGCTAGTTAGTTTATTAGTTAGTTAGGGCTTAGACAGGCTTAACGCTTATCTAGTGTATGACAAACACAAAATGAAGCTAACCTCACTGGACAAAGGATTCAATGCGTACTGGATGTTACACTCTCCGACAATGCCGAGATGACGTATCAACTTGATTGCCGTCGTACGAAGCATGTTGTATTCAGCATTACTCAACGTTTGACTGGGAGCTACCACAATTGATTCACCTGTATGTATACCGAGAGGGTCAACATTTTCCATGTTACACACCTATAACAAAACGACATAAATGGGTATGATGTAAAGCGGAGCTTTCAATAATATGAATTCATTTACAATTAATATCAAATAATCTTAACATGGGGGTACAGTGTATGTAGTATTCTACGCCGGATAAGCTGCTGTGGTTTGTGTCTTAACTACCTGAAAAAGATATCTCAAACGTGGAGGTCCAGTGTAGGTAGTATTCTACAATAAGCTGTCGTGGTTTGTGTCTGAACTACCTGAAAAAGATATCTCAAACGTAGTGTTCCAGTGTAGGTAGTATTATACAATAAGCTGCCGTGGTTTGTGTCCTAACTACTTGAAAAAGATATCTCAAACGTAGTGGTCCAGTGTAGGTAGTATTATACAATAAGCTGCTGTGGTTTGTGTCTGAACTACCTGAAAAGATATCTCAAGCGTGTTGGTCCAGTGTCGTGGTTTGTGTCTTAACTACCTAAAAAAGATATCTCAAACGTGGTGGTTCAGTGTAGGTAGTATTCCAAAATAAGCTGCCGTGGTTTGTGTCTGAACTACCTGAAAAGGATATCTTAAACGTGGTGGTTCAGTGTAGGTTGTATTTTACAATAAGCTGTCGTGATTTGCCTCTGAACTACCTGAAAAAGATTGCAATTACTTCGACGTTTCGAGCAAAGGCCATGTTCTTTATCATGTTCAGGTAGTTCAGACACCAACCATGACAGGTTTTTTACGAATTTGTGTGTATATGGGTTAAAATTGTTGCTTTACCCAGAAAACAAAGTACACCTAATATTCGTCACGTACCGTCACACAGTTGTCGTACGCATCGCGCACCACTTCATACTCAATCTCCTTCCATCCTTTCAAAGACTTATCAACCAAGATTTGTTTGGTGTGCGCAAACGCAATCTTTGCTAGTCTAACTAACTCGTCCTCGTCTTCTGCAAAACCAGAACCCAGTCCACCGAGGGAAAACGCTGCACGGACCATTACCGGGTAACCAAGCCTCGAAGCCGCAGCGACAACCTATAAGACAATAGATGGGTTTGAGTTAAGCGCTTTATATGGTGCTGCAGATGGTGGCCAACTTCAAATGTATCAACAGTTATAGAAGTGAGAAAACGATGCTAAATGTTTCCATTGCATGTATTTGCCTTCAAATACAAGGTCAATACATATAGTGAACACTAAATTCACTCTGATAACTGTCCTTTCTTTTAGAGTTAACCACAAGTGCTGCGCTATCACACTTAGTGAAACACGCCTATAGCTGGACTTCATTAAGCACCATCGTGCAGTAGACAGTGGTCAACCAGCAGTTATTCAGATGGTGGTCAACCAGCAGTTATTCAGATGGTGGTCAACCAACAGTTATTCAGATGGTGGTCAACCAACAGTTATTCAGATGGTGGTCAACGATAGTTATTAGAGTGAGAAAATAGTGTTAATTCATTCGTGTTTTGGTTCGCGAAATGCCAAAGAGTGCTCGATATCATATAGATAGAGCAAATATAGTTTTCGCTTACCTCAAGGTATCCACTACTAAAGGATTACAGAATGGTTTTCCGTGCAGGATTGCGTGATCCTAACACGCGGGATGTTGTGAGACTTTCTTAAAGCGTAAAAAATTACGAGCCGATAGGCTCGTATTTTTTAGCTTTCAGAAAGTCGAGCAACAGCCCAAGTGTTAGGATCACACAATCCTGCACGGAAAACCATTCGGTAATTATTTTATAAAATAACGACAAAGAAACAACAGCATTTCCCGACATTAGTTTAAAAACCCCGCGAAGCGCCTAAAATTTTCCGTGCATGCAGATTGTCTCATCCTGCACGGGTATTGACCAATCACAGATCGCGTGGTAAACATGTTATTTTATAAAGCTTGTTTCACGCCACTTGATGATCGCTTATTGCGTGAAACAGGCTGTAGTGGATACCTTGAGGTAAGCGAAAACTAGAGTTGATAAATGTAGTTCAATTTGCTAGCTTTCATAAATGCGAATATTTCGAAAATTGACCATCATCTGCTCCTGTAAAGCTACCGAAACCCAGCGATAATATTTTCGTATTATTAATCTTCAAATAGAACTGGATTAACTGTCTAGCCAGAAGTTAGGGGCAAACTGATCACATTACAACGTACAATCATAAAAATGTATTGCTGAAAAAGCTTTATAATTATGTCAAAATCATGTAGTTATCTAAAGTTTGAAGACATTTTGAAAAGACCGCGACCCCCTCCCCCCCCCCCCTGCAGACATTTGGTCGCTCAAACAATGTTTAATTTCAAGTTATTTAAAATATAATTTTGTTAAAGGTAAAGATTAAGTTAATGCCTGTTCACACGATCCAATTTGTCGTATCCAATTCTCCTTCTGACGTATGTGATTTCACACAATACAGCAACAAGTACACTTTTCGTCAGGTATGAGCCAATAGCCTTACTCTTGTCAGCAAATCCAGTAAATCACATGCGTCAAGAGGAGAATCGGATCTGACACTGAAATCGGATCGTGGGAACAGGCTTTAACCTTTGGCGTTCCCGCCAAAATCGCGCGGGAATTTCTTGCTAGCGCCTGCCAGACTTGCCCGCCTCCTGTGAAGCAAATGGCCCTTTGCGCTCATATAAACAGCCCCTAACTTAGTGTGGTAAGAGACAGCGTGCTACACACATCTGCTTCCAAGCTCACCTGCTCCATGGAATACGCTGCTTCGCTCGGAGCGCATTTCTCGCCGATCTCGCGGAGTTTCTGCGAAAATATCTGTCGGTCTTCAGTGTTGATTATTGACTGTACAGGCGTTCCAAGAATCTTGAGTTGATATTTAGCTAGAATGCCTTCTTCTTGCAGTTTGACTCCACAATTCAATGCAGTTTGGCCTCCAAATGAGAGTAAGATCCCGTTGGGTCGTTCACTTTCGATAACCTGGTTAGAAAAAGACCATTTAATGGAGATTATGTAACATAATTCAATGCTGCACTATCGTTTTGTATATTATAGATTTATCAGTTCCAAACTGTTTCTCAAGAGGTGCAGTAAGGGTAAGTTGGTTCAATGTTACTACAAGTGGAAACTTAAACTTAATTACCTATCAGTTCTACTCTAGAGGTACATCCCTTATTGATGCAATGTTACTACAGGAGGAAACCTAAACTTAACTAACTTTATTTATACTGGATAGCTCTATCAGTTCTAAACTGTTCTCCCTAAAGGTCCAGCAAGGGTCATCACTTATTGATCCAGTGTTACTACAGAAGGAAACCTAAACTAAACTAACTTTATTTATACTAGATAGCTCTATCAGTTCTAAACTGTTCTCCCTAGAGGTCCAGTAAGAGTAATCTCTTATTTAGTTATTGATCCAATGTTACTACAGGAAAATACCTAAACTAAACTAACTTTATTTATATTGGATAGCTCTATCAGTTCTAAACTGTTCTCCCTAGAGGTCCAGTAAAGGGTATCCCTTATTGATGCAATGTTACTACAGGAAAATACCTAAACTAAACTAACTATATTTATACTGGATAGCTCTATCAGTATTTCACTGTTCTCTCTAGAGGTCCAGTAAGGATCATCCCTTACTGGTCTAGTTTCACTACAGGAGGAAAGCTAAACTAAACCAACTTTATCTATATTGGATAGCTCTATCAGTTCTAAATTGTATGTGTGTATCTACTATTATATCTTCAATTCCGATTTTCTTGCTTAAATTGTCCACTAAAATATACCCACAAAAACGTTAAAACATATACGAAATGTTGTTATGTTCCAGCGTACAGTATTGCTTGCGACCTGTCAATCTGTGTGGATTAAAAGCTAAAGCATATAAAATTACGTTTCGTTGTCGATTATTCTACTTCCGTCATTGTCTGGCACAATTTTCATTCTACATTGAAGCATTTACAAGTCCTAAATTCTCGTCCTAAATTCTCGATAGTATCCTACATCCATAATTCTTGAAAATGGCCTCCCTTCCATTCCAAGTTGGCTTGCTTCATGGTATAACTAATTAAAACAGCTAACGACTTGACTGGTCAAAAATTTGACATGCAAATTCATAAATCTGATCTAATTAAAAATATTCTGGCTTCAAAATTGGCTCATTGAATTCAATAGGATGCTCTATCCAGTTTTCAGATCAGTGGAAAAAGTTTGAGGGCACTAAATTACATCGCTCAGCAGGTGACGTGCATGTAGCACAAGTTGTAATCGGTTTTATATATTTGTTTAATATATATTTCTAATATAACTTTTAGTCCAACGGGGGCATGGTAATCATCTCGCGCTGTTGCGGCAACTCCCTGCCATAAATTATACAAATATCCGAGCTAAATAGCATTCTGGCTTAAGCCAGTTAAGGCCATTTTCCACTTCCAACGTATCGTAACGTAACGTAGCATTTCCTTTTGTGTCAAAGTCATTAGTTCTACCTGAGTGCTCAGGAAACAAAGAAATACGCTACGTTTCGGTATACGATACGGGTGAAGTGGAAAACAGTCTTTAGAGGATGTTTTACAAGTCAATGTTTTACAAGTCCATGTTTTACAAGTCCATGTTTTACAAATCCATGTTTTACTACTTGGAAGGAATGTAGTTTAGAAGGAAATTGAAGGGATATTATGTCATCTGGAAGGAAAATGGAAGGAAATTTTGAAAATCATAATTTTTCTGATAATAAAAGTTTATGAGACACTTAAATTGTATATTTTTACTTTCAGTAAACCAAATAAGCTTTGTTTTCACAAATTGAAAACCAAAATGGTAAAAAATATGATTTATAGAGATATGTGAGGATAAAACAGGGTGTTTTAAAGTAGACTGCTGCACAATAGCGAAGGCTCAATTTTGTAATTCTCGAATTTCGCCAGTTTCCGAAACTCAGAAATGTTCAATCTGTGCTAAAAACAGTGGCGTAACTACCATGGGTTCGGACCGGGCGAACCCGGAGGCCCCCAACCCCAATGGCCCAAAGGGGGGCCCCCAGGCTCAGACTGTAGAGCAAAAACAAATTGGCAGGGAAGACTCTGAGAAACGAAAAATGCATGAACGCAACAACAAAATATCAAAAAGCACAATTCCACAATTCATCTATATATAAATGTAAGTTAAAGATTTATGGTAAGAACCGTACTAATTTCCAAACAAATTGTAAATTTTGATATGTTAAAATGTCGTTTTCTGACCTTCAGAATTCTGTAAAATCTTCCCCCAAAGTCCAGGAAAAGGCATTTCAGAGACATTTTCAGGTGTCCTCGGCACTCGTACTAGGGGGCCCTTCAAAAATTTTGAACCGGGGGCGCCCTGATATAACGTTACGCCACTGGCTAAAAATCTCTAGTTGTGAGCTCTACTACATAACGCTACACGTAAATACTACGCATATAGTAACATAGGTAGGAACAGATTGGAAGGAAATCAAGAAGGAAATTTCAATATTTTGGGAAGGAAATTTTGTTTGGAGGAAGGATAAAAAGGGATATTTTGCTTCAACGGAGTGGAAGCACTGATACCTAAATTACGTATTTACGTTTCGCTTTTCATTATTCTACTTCCGCCATTGTCTTAACATAATTTTCGTTCTGCATTGAAGCATTTCAAAGTCGGGAAAGTCCTTAATTCTCGATAGTATACTACATCTATAATTCTTGATAATGGCCTCCGTTCAACCCAACGTGGACTGGCAGTCGACAAAGAACACCGTCTTAGAAAGAAACCGTCATATGTTCAACAATTCAGACATGAGCGACATTAGCTTTACTTGCGAAGGTTCAGACAAGACACTTTATGCCCATAAATATGTCTTGAGCACAAGTAGTGCCGTATTTCATGCCATGTTTTATGGCGACTTAGCTGTGAAAGATTCGATTGTTCATTTGTCTGATACAAACGAGGAGAGTTTAGAGCAGTTTTTGACATTTCTTTACACAGAGGAATGTACATTGACCACAGACAATGTTGTTGGGATTATGTATCTAGCGAACAAATACATTCTGCCTTCGCTCAGTAAGAAATGTGTTCATTTCCTGTTGGAAAATTTAATCCCTGAAAATGCGCTGGACATTTTGGAGCAAGCGACTCGTTTTGATGAAAAAGAATTAGAGAAACAATGTTGGAAGGTTATACAGTATAACAACAGTAAAGTGGTAGCCTCTGATAGTTTCAATAACATCAGTCAAACGACCTTGTATAAATTACTGACGCAAGACTATCTGAATATACCAGAAGTGGAACTGTTTCAAGCTGTTTTAAAATGGATCGATTTCCAATGCTCGCGTAAGAATTTGGAACCAACAAGCGAGAACCGAAGGTCTATTATTGGCGAGGCGATCTACGAGTTTCGATTTTTCACCATGAGCCACACAGAGTTTATTCAACATGTTTCGAAAACAGGTTTGTTAACCGCAGAAGAGATGATTCCCATTTACGAGAAATTTTTCGGAATTGATTCACCTGCGTTGAAATGGAAGCTACCCAATAGAATAACAGGAAGTATGGTTAGGTTTTCCAGACTTCCTGAAGATGGGTACGGGTGGGAATCAGATCAGTGGTGGGGATATGATGGCACACCAGATCGCCTCTGTTTTTCTGTTAATGAAGACGTACTGTTACTTGGTGTTCGTTTGTTTGGAGACATCGATGGAAGTGAGTATCAGGTCACTTTTGAAGTCAAAGATGCCAAAGTCACTGGAACATATACCTCTGAACCCGTGGACAAAGACGGCTTTCCTGGTTTTGATGTAATGCTAGAGAAACCCGTGCTCCTGAATCAAAATGTAGTTATAACTCTTTCAGCAACAATAGAAGGGCCTGATTCGTGTTTTTGTGAGAATGCATTAGCTACAGTTACACATGAAGGAGTCATTGTGACATTTAGTAACGCTCCGACCGACAGTAACGGAACTGATACTGATGGTGGACAATTTCATGAAATCATACTTGCGATTTAAAGTGCATATGTCACAATTACCATTTTTTTCTCAAAAATCGGCCTTGACGAGACAATTCGAATGATATACATCATTCCTTAATCGGATAAATACTTCCTGAGATATTTTGGCTCAAACATAGGTTTTTCAAAACATGGCCGGGAGAAAAGAGGCTGAGTACGAGTAGCCGCGATGACGTCAAATCGGGAAGTCATGTTTTGTTTACATTATTAAACAATATAAAATATAGTCATGTTGGAAGCGAAAAACTGCAGAAATAATCAATTTTCTGGCATATACGTTTGGAATTCGCCTTCAGGATTTTACGCAAAAGAAAGGTGAACATTGCCGTTCCCAGAATGTGGGCGAAATCTCTCATATTTTGTCAATTTTGAGATCGGAGTCGAAGGAACAGATGAATATAGGAAGGGTATACTCCGCTTTGAAGCCGTCGGCGTCGAGGAAGCCGTACAAAATGAAGTATTTATTAGAACTGGTAAGTTTAAACAAGTAATTGTATTGTAACAAAAAATAGATGAAAACTGCATACCACCATCGTCTACAAAAATCTACTAAACATAGATATACTTGGTAGAATGATATATATTAAACATCTTGCATTTCATCTTGCATTTTATAGTATCTAATGCTATTAAGCAAGTCAGAACACAAGGTCACAGCAATATTACATTTACAATGTATGGTATCATCAGCTGATGAGAGGCCACAAGAATGTGATGGATAGCCCAAGGAATGTCACAGATGGCAGAGACAACATTTCATTACTATACATTTGTTACTATATATTTTTCTATATCCACCAGATGAACATCCTAGTATGAGGAGTGTTATGGGGCAAGACATTTAATATATATTTATTTGGTTTCTGTGTAGTGCAATGTAGCAGGTCCATAGAAATAGTAGATATCTGTTATTTCTATGGGCAGGTCTCTTGCCACTATTCAGTATCATGTAAAGTGCAATGAAACCGTGCCACCCATGGAAAAGTGCCACCCATGGTCAACTCTTTAATAAATGAAGTTATAATTCCATGTAACTTTCCACACAGCCACCTTCCTTTTATACAGCCTAATGTATATCTTATGAATATACACTGCATGCATACCTAAGCCTCACTGTGGCCCAGTTTGGTTTATGGAATGGCTGATTAAACTACTCAGAAAATCAGTGAAGCAAAAAACTGACCAAGTCTAGGCCTCGGCTTGTAGTGCAACACTAGTGACAGCTTTTGTTGAGCCAGGGGTTGTACTTATGGCTCATTCTGACATATCTAACACCAGACAATTTTACTCGTCAGTGGTAGGTTGAAATGTGGCTTCTTTAGTCATGTTTATCAACTACATATACCTGCATAAAAATAAAGTATGACTAATTGTATTGTTTAGATGGGCATTTGCCTTGATATTAAGGAAAAATCTAATGTATTCTAAAATGCTAAATACAACTTGTCAAATGAAAAACATAGAATGGATGGTCATAAACATATTTATTTGTTTTTGTGATTAATTTTTTATTAATATGTTTGCCATACTCTTACAACTGAATTATGAAAATCTGTTGAACCATTAATGGGTATCCCTTGATCAGTAATAAGGAAATTGGTTATATCATTATGTTGCAGTCACAAGAGGGTAGGAATAGGGTTGTGATTGGGGTCAAGATAAAAAGAAATATATTTGTGCGCATAACATAACAATATAACGAGTATAGGGAGCATTAGGGCAGATTACTGATTATCCTTATATGAGGGTCCTGAAGGGGTAAAATGGGAGTTGGGATTTGCATGCTTTTGAGCTGGGAAACCATTTTATGTACTGGGGCTGGGATTCACCAACAACAAAAAATAATAGAAAATGGGATTGGGATTTGAGCAAAACATAGGATGGGACTATGGAATTTGGTCAAAATTTGGGCCGTAAAACTGGGATTAGTACCCCCCTCCCTCGTTCAGGACCCTATTATATCACTAATATGCCATCTAAATATAAACAGTGATCATACAAATAACAGAGATACAGGTAATTATTAGACAAGTAAATTAACAAGTTATGTGATGTCTTATGAGTCTGAATTATCATCATTGGAGCCTCATTTCTCTCTTCATCTTTGTGTTTATTTCCTACATAAGCATATAAATGATGTCACTATTAGTATAAATACCATTTATAAGCAATATATTGAACAAATATGAATATCAAATGTAAAAATTGTTTGATAAGTACTTAATGATAATTTACTATACTTTATTGACACTGAGAATGCAAGCACAAGAAGTTTGTTTATAAACATGTTAAGACATGTGGTCAATCTGAAGTCATACATCGTCTCCCATGACAGTTTTTTTAATTTTATGCTATATATTCCTTTTATACAGGGCAATTGTGGCACATCTTGCACCAAATATATTCAAATATAAAGGTAGCACAATTTAATACAAAATTGCAAATTTCAATTTACTAACTTGTTTCTACATTCCAGTCTTTTCGTCTATTACTACGTTCTCACAAGGCATCCACGCGCATGCGAGTAAATTTGCCGAAGTCCAGCACGGGTCCATGACTTCATTTGCAGGCTTGCAGCCGACATTTTAGACTCACCCCGTTTGAGTTCTCTCCATTATAGAAAATATTTTACCAAATTCTGGGAACGGCCATGTTCACATTTCTATTGCGTAAAATCCTGAAGTCGAATTCCAAACAAATCTGCCAGATAATTGAATATTTCGGCAGTTTTTCGCTTCCAACATGACTATATTTTATATTGTTTTATAATGTAAACAAAACATGACTTCCCGATTTGACGTCATCGCGGCTATTCGTACTCAGCCTCTTTTCTCCCGGCCAAGTTTTGAAAAACCTATTTTTTGGCATGTTTGAGTCAAAATATCTCTGGAAGTATTTATCCGTTTAAAGAATGATGTATATGACTAATCAGTCTGTAAAGACTAATTCATTCAGCCAATCACAGTTAAATATTATACTCTTTAAAAAATGCTATATTATGTTTATTGCTCTTAAAAACATATAGTCTCAAGCACTCGATTATCGTGCTACACTTAGAAGTTGTAATGTTTTGTAATATTCTTGCTTATCACATGGTATTATTGCATTTGTAATATCTCAAATATAACTGTTAATCTATAAACGGGGGCACAGCGATTAAGTGGCTGGCGCTGTTGCGAGACCTCCTTGCAATACATTTTACAAATATCTATCTGCATTAGGCTAAGCTGAAAAATACGGTAACTAAATATATAAAATCCTTAAAGAAAATTTCGTTGTCGCGAGCGGGATTTGAACTCAGATTTCCAGTCATTCCAAACCGCCGCTCTCCCCTACCCATTGAGCTATCGAGCCAAAGGGGATTAAAAGCGAGTTTTACCCAACTTAAGTGCACGATATCACAAATGCACGAACGAACTAATTTTCTCAAACGACTTAACGCTTGCCTTCTTCGACGAAGTATACAGTGTTTCAATTCTATGACAAAAACATCATCAGAGATCTGAAAAATCTTTCTGTATTAATTCTGACACTGCAAAGAACCGAAAAAATTCGTTGTCTCGAGTAGGATTAGATTCGCATCTTCCATTTCTACACCGACGCTCCGCGTTTCAAGACTTCAACCAATGCAAACAACACACCTTTTAATATTTTCTGTTCTAAACTTTGAATTCCAAACCATTGTTTAATGTGTCTGTTAAAACCTGCCTAAGATAACTGACAAAATCATGTACGAATGTTATAAGTTCAATCGTACAGTATTGTTTGCAATTGTTTGCAATAAAGCATATCAAATTACCTTTCGCTTTTCATTATTCTACTTCCGCCATTGTCTTTCACAGTTTTAGTTCTGCATTTAAGTATCTTAAAGTACTAAATTCTCGATTATATACTACATCTATAACTCTTCAAAATGGCCTCCGTTCAACCCAACGTGGACTGGCAGTCGACAAAGAACACCGTCTTAGAAAGAAACCGTCATATGTTCGACAATTCAGACATGAGCGATATCAGCTTTACTTGCGAAGGTTCGCACAAGACATTCTATGCCCATAAATATGTCTTGAGCACAAGTACTGTTGTATTTCATGCCATGTTTTATGGCGTCTTAGCCGAGAAAGATTCGATTGTTCATTTGTCTGATACAAACGAGGAGCGTTTAGAGCAGTTTTTGCGATTCCTTTACACGGAGGAATGTACATTGACCACAGACAATGTTGTTGGGATTATGTATCTAGCGAACAAATACATCCTGCCTTCGCTCAGTAAGAAATGTGTTGATTTCCTGTTGGAAAATTTAATCCCTGAAAATGTGCTGGACATTTTGGAGCTAGCGACTCGTTTTGATGAAAAAGAATTAGAGAAACAATGTTGGAAGGTTATACAGTATTTCACCAGTAAAGTGGTAGCCTCTGATAGTTTCAATAACATCAGTCAAACGACCTTGTATAAATTACTGAAGCAAGACTATCTGAATATACGAGAAGTGGAACTGTTTCAAGCTGTTTTAAAATGGATCGATTTCCAATGCTCACTTAAGAATTTGGAACCAACAGGCGAGAACCGAAGGTCAATTATTGGCGATGCGATCTACGAGTTTCGAATTTTTGGCATGAGCCACACAGAGTTTATTCAACATGTTTCGAAAACAGGTTTGTTGAACGCAGAAGAGATGATTCCCATTTACGAGAAAAAAAATTTCGGAATTGGTTCACCTGCGTTGAAATGGAAGCTACCCAATAGGATAACAGGAAGTATGGTCAGGTTTTCCAGACTTTCTGATAAGTATAGGTTGAATTTCAGTCAGTGGTGGGGATATGATGGCAGGCCAGATCGCCTCTGTTTTTCTGTTAATAAAGAGGTACCATTACTAGGTGTTCGTTTGTTTGGAGATAACTATGGAAGTGAGTATCAGGTCACTTTTGAAGTTAAAAATGCCAAAGTCACTGGAACATATACCTCTGAACCCGTGGACAAAGACGGCTTTCCTGGTTTTGATGTAATGCTAAAGAAACCCGTGTTCCTGAATCAAAATGAAGTTATAACTCTTTCAGCAACAATAAAAGGGCCTAATTCGTGTTTTTGTGAGAAAGCATTAGCTACAGTTACACATGAAAGAGTCTCTGTGACATTTAGTAACGCTCGGCTCGCCAGCAACGGAACTGATACTGATGGTGGACAATTTCATGAAATCATACTTGCGATTTAATATTTATGGTTGTTATCATTGACAATGTTGTGCTGCACACTGTGGACAGTTTTGGGGACATGATTACGATATTGTTACACTGCTGTAAAGACTAATTCATTCAGCCAATCACAGTTAAATATTATACTCTTTAAAAAATGCTATATTATGTTTATTGCTCTTAAAAACATATAGTCTCAAGCAAGTCCTTAAAGAAAATTTCGTTGTCTCGATCGGGATTTGAACTCAGATCTTCAGATTTCCAGTCATTCCAAACCGCCGCCCCTACCCATTGAGCTAAAAATATTTTTGTATTAATTCTGACACTGCATACAAAACAACCGAAAAAATTCGTTGTCTCGAGTAAGATTAGATTCGCATAGTTAAAACCTGCCTAAGATAACCGACAAATCATGTACGAAAATGTTATAAGTTTAATCGTACAGTATTGTTTGCGATTGTGCGCAATAAAGCATATCAAATTACGTTTCGCTTCATTAATTATTCTACTTCCGCCATTGTCTAGCCTGCGTGGCAGGCGTTCTATTGTTGGGGAGGGAGTTTTGTTTAGAGCGCGCTCTATTTTCTTGAGAGAGCGCGCTCTATTTTCTTGAGAGCGCGCGCACCTAGCGCACGCTCTCAAAAAAAAAGCGCGCGCTCTAAACACAACTACCTCCCCCACAATAGAACGCCTGCCACGCAGGCTATGTTCAACCTTGCGACATGTCAAATTGTGTGCATTAAAGCATATCAAATTACGTTTCGCTTTTCATTATTCTACTTCCGCCATTGTCTTACATAATTTCGTTCTGCATTGAAGCATTTCATTGTCCTTAATTCTCAATAGTATACTACAGGTCTGCTGTCCCTTCAAATTCAAATTAATTTCCAAACCTTCAAAGCAAATTTGAATATCACTCTAATCTATTGAAGTTCAATTGCCTCAAAACAATGCTTTCTTAGCACAAGGTCTTAAACACATTTGAAACACCATTAATCTGAAGCAATTATTTGTCAAATCATTCAAATTGTAACATGCTAAATTGTTAATTGAATTTGAAGTTCAGTTTTTTGAGACACACACTACAGTGTGTATCAAAAAAACTGCAAATACCATAATTTGTATGCACGAGATCATACATTAGAATTTCAATGGCTGTGCAAATAATTACGCTTCTGGGATTTGAAAATACGTTTCCCAGGGGTATCAAAACAAGCACACAAAGTGAATTAAACTTATGAGTTCGATTACGAATGGCTCAGTTTACGAATGACTGCTGTCGATGAGTTTTGAATGCGCAAAACAAACTTTCTTTGAAATACTCTTATACACATGAATTAAAACGTAATTAAATGCCAGAAGCAATTCCCAGAGCTGTCAATTAAGCCATTATCTAATGTATGATCTCGTGCATACAAATTATGGTATTTGCAGTTTTTTTGATACACCCTGTATAACTCTTCAAAATGGCCTCCGTACAACCCAACGTGGACTGGCAGTCGACAAAGAACACCGTCTTAGAAAGAAACCGTCATATGTTCAACAATTCAGACATGAGCGATATCCGCTTTACTTGCGAAGGTTCAGACAAGACACTTTATGCCCATAAATATGTCTTGAGCACAAGTAGTGCTGTATTTCATGCCATGTTTTACGGCGACTTAGCTGTGGAAGATTCGATTGTTCATTTGTCTGATACAAACGAGGAGCGTTTAGAGCAGTTTTTGCGATTCCTTTACACGGAGGAATGTACATTGACCACAGACAATGTTGTTGGGATTATGTATCTAGCGAACAAATACATCCTGCCTTCGCTCAGTAAGAAATGTGTTGATTTCCTGTTGGAAAATTTAATCCCTGAAAATGTGCTGGACGTTTTGGAGCTAGCGACTCGTTATGATGAAAAAGAATTAGAGAAACAATGTTGGAATGTTATACAGTATAACACCAGTAAAGTGGTAGCCTGTGATGAGTTTAATAACATCAGTCAAACGACCATGTATAAATTACTGAAGCAAGACTATCTGAATATACCAGAAGTGGAACTGTTTCAAGCTGTTTTAAAATGGATCGATTTCCAATGCTCGCTTAAGAATTTGGAACCAACAAGCGAGAACCGAAGGTCAATTATTGGCAAGGCGATCTACGAGTTTCGATTTTTCACCATGAGCCACACGGAGTTCGTTCAACATATTTCGAGTACTGGTTTGTTAACTGTAGAAGAGATGATTCCTATTTACGAGAAATTTTTTGGAATTGATTCGCGTGCGTTGAAATGGAAGCTACCCAATAGAATAACGGGAATGGTCAGGTTTTCCAGATTTCCTGATACTGACGTGTACGGGTGGAATTTAGGTCAGTGGTGGGGAGATGAAGGCACGCCAGATCGCCTCTGTTTTTCTGTTAATAAAGAGGTACCATTACTTGGTGTTCGTTTGTTTGGAGACAACGATGGAAAGGAGTATCAGGTCACTTTTGAAGTCAAAGATGCCAAAGTAACTGGGACGTATACTTCTGAACCCGACCAAAACGGCATTCATGGTTTTGATATAATGCTAGAGAAACCTGTGCTACTGAATCAAAATGAGGTTATAACTCTTTCAGCAACAATTCTAGGTCCTAACTCGTGTTATGGTGAATATGGAGTATCTATAGTTACACATGAAGGGGTCTCTATGACATTTAGTAGCGCTTCGCTTCCCAATAATGGAACAGATACTGATCATGGACAATTTCATGAAATAATACTTGCGATTTAGTATTCATAGTTGTTGCGGTCATTTTACTCCTTAACAATCTCGTACTAACCTGCGAACGGGCATACTTCTGGGTACGAGATCGACTCGTCCGTTTATTAGTCGTAAAAACATGTAGTCTTGTATGCTACACGATTATCGTGCTACATGCACAAGTTGTAATGTTTTGTTATCTTTTTGCTCATTAAATGCTATTATTTCATTTGTAATAATATTTCTAATATAACCGTTAGCGGTCTAACGGGACACAGTAATTCTCTCGCGCTGTTGGAGAGCTCCCTGCCATAAATTATGCAAATATCTATCTTCACAAGGCCATGAAGCGTATGCAATGGATGGTAATCGATATATTTTATTGATTTTGGGTAATCGATAACCATTCGATAATGATGGTAATCGATCAATCGATATATTTTATTGATTTTGGGTAATCGATCACCATTCGATAATCACAATTTATTTGGTAAATTTTCATCGATTTTTATCGATTGGTAAATCTTCATCGATTCCATCGATTGTTATTGACAATCTTTGTGATAATCACGACGAAAGCGACAGCTTTGGTCGTGACCTCTAACCAACTATGTTTTTCTCTTAACACTGTCTTAATCCTGTATAGTTTCTTTATAGTAAAATATATAATCAAGTTTGCATCAATAACATGTCTGTGTTCAGATAGTTGCCGTTGCCTTGCGAGTGCTGCATCGTACTAAAATAAATACACAAACTGTCTACAAGAACACAAGCTGTCTACAAGAAAGCATGCTGTCCACAATCAATAGAATGTCTATTTATTCTCGTTTCGGTTTGATAGTCATGAACTTTTGAAACGCGAAATGGCAGCACGGCAATTTGCATGGATTCAGCCTATATAGCATGTAAAACTACTTAATATATTCTATTCATTAAAGGCATGCGCAAACTAAGAAACCTTTAATTAGCTGGCTTCCGTTGTCAAATATGTCGATGTATATTGAATCTATCAATTGGCATCGAAAATCGATGCCAACAATCATCGATTAGTATTGGCAATCGATAATCACAAACAACAGGGTTATCGATTGGTTATTGATTTCCAATATCAATCAGTTAATTGATATCAATTATCAAGATACTGCGGTTAAGTTGGACCCATCTACCTGAAAAATACAACAAGAACGTTTCGAGCGAAGGCCCTTCGTCTGGAAGTTAGTAGCCGAAGTTCTTATTGTATTTTTCAGGTAGATTGGTCGAACTTAACCGCAGTATCTGTCTGTTTTCTGTCCACTTTACGCGCATAATAGCTTATTTCCCAATTTTTTAAGGTTGTAATATAAACCGTTTAATAATAATAACAATAATAACAGCTATATTTTGAGACGGTTACACACGACAGCGATTGGCTGGTAAATTTGTAGTCCTCTTTTAAATTGATTAATCCTATAAACAACACTGTAACAATATCGTTATCATGTCGCAAATATTATTTCATGAAATTGTCCTCTATGAATAGACGTTCCGTGATTTGGAAGCCGAGCATTACTAAATGTTACAGTGACCCCATCGAATGTAACTTTCGACTGTCCATAATCATGCGCTATACTCGACATAGCCCTTCCTATTGTTGCATAAAGTGTCAAAACCTCATTCCGCTCCACAC
This sequence comes from Trachythela sp. YZ-2020, assembly GCA_016169945.1. Classification (NCBI taxonomy): domain Eukaryota; kingdom Metazoa; phylum Cnidaria; class Anthozoa; order Malacalcyonacea; family Clavulariidae; genus Trachythela; species Trachythela sp. YZ-2020. The sequence continues at coordinate 972,557 of JADLSH010000365.1, read as the reverse complement.
TAACAGGCGTCTGTAACAATACATCAAAGCCAGGAATGTCGTCTTCATTGGGTTCAGAGGAATACATTCCCGTTACTTCGGCATCTTTGACTTCAAAACTGACCTGATACTTACGCCCATCGCCGTCTCCAAACAAACGAACACCAAGCAAGAATATGTCTGTATCAACTGAAAAACAGAGACGATCTGTTTCGCCACTATTAAGTGCCCAACATATAAAATTCTCCCTCTTTAATCCAGGAAATCTGGAACACCTGATCAGACTTCCTATTCTATTCGGCAGCCTCCATTTTAACGCAGGCGAATCAATTCCAAGAAACTTCTCGAAGATCGGACCTAACTCATCAGAAGTTAGCAAACCAGTTCTCGAAACATGTTGATCAAATTCTGTCTGACTCATGCCAAAAAATCGAAACTCATAGATCGCATCGCCAATAATTGACCTTCGGTTCTCGCCTGTTGGTTCCAAATTCATACGCGAGCATTGGAAATCGATCCATTCTAAAACAGCTTGAAACAGTTCCACTTCTGGTATATCGAGATAGTTTCGCTTCAGTAATTCAGCCAAAGTCGTTTGACTGACGTTATTGAAACCATCACAGGTTACCACTTCGCTGGTGTTAGACTGTATAAATTGCCAACATCGCTTTTCTAATTCTTTTTCATCAAAATGAGTCGCTAGCACCAAAATGTCCAGCACATTTTCAGGGTTTAAATTTTCCCACAGGAAATCAACACATTTCTCACTGAGCGAGAGCACGATGTATTTCTTTGCTAGATACATGATCCCAACAACATTGTCTGTGGTCAATGTACATTCCTCTGTGTAAAGGAATCATAAAAAATTGCTCTGTACTCTCCTCGTTTGTATCAGACAAATGAACAATCGAACCATTCTCGGCTAATTCGCCATAAAACATGGCATGAAATACGGCACTACTTGTGCCCAAGACATACTTATGGGCATAGAATGTTTTATTTGAACCTTCGCAAGTAAAGCTGATATCGCTCATGTCTGAATTGTTGAACATATGACGGTTTCTTTCTAAGATGGTGTTCTTCGTGGACTGCCAGTCCACATTGGATTGAACGGAGGCCATTTTGAAGAATTATATAGCTGTAGTATACTATCGAGAATTTAAGACTTTAAAATGTTTCAATGACAATGGAGAACGAAAATTGTGTTAGACAATGACGGAAGTATAATGATCGACAACGAAACGTAATTTGATATGTTTTATTCATTAGCATAATGATTAATGCACACAATGAGCTTATAACAATATTTCGGTTATATCGTTACGTTTCGCGCAGTAGCAAGCTTCTCAACAAGTTGTAACAATGTTGTCATTTTATCAAGTTGCTACAAGGTTGTCACAATGTTGTCATTCACAACTTGTTAACAAGTTGTTGAATTGCAGGGGCCGGTTGTATAAAAATGTAGTTAAAGTTAACTATAGTGAACGTTAACTACCGTAGTTAAATCTTTAACTATAATTAGTTAACTACAGGACTTAACTGCGTTGCACAAAACGTAGTTAGTCGGGTAGTTAACTAATCACACAGTTAACTGCGCGTGGGGTGATTAAACATGAAATAACACAAAGTAAGGGCTGTTTAGCAACCGCTGACAAGCATTTTGAAAACGACTGCGGACTCATATTTACCAAAAATGGCGGTATTTTGATTCAAAATATTGAAAAATATGCAAGAAAACAAGACATAAAGACCAATAAAGTCTACGAAAAAGGCGTATTTACCATGAAAGTCAAACTGCAGTTCTTTGGTAAAAACGACATTGTTTTTCTTTGTTATGGGTTGCCTCTCGTCATCGATAAATCTTCCTATGCAAAAAATATATTCCGTTTTCGTCGAAAAGACCAAAATTATAGCGTTTTAAAAGCTCACGAGTATCAGAAAAACCTTTCTAGAGAAGATGATGATTGAAAACCCTCGGTAAGCATTGCTTTTAGTATTTTTTGACTGATTAAAGTTCATCACTCCTACAAAACGCCATATTTAACTACGCTTTGGGAAGTTAACTATGCCCTTGAGCATAGTTAACTTTAACTACTTTTTAACTGCAGTTAACGCTAACTAGGTTTTTATACAACCGACCTAACGGCTAACTACGTGGTTAAAGTTAACTACCATTTAACTAGAAAATGGGTAGTTAAAACGTAGTTAAGAGTTTTATACAACTGGCCCCAGGAGGATAAATTGTAACAAGTCTGTCGAGTCAACAACCTTGTAACAAGTTGTTAATGACAAGCCGCTGACAACTTGTCAACAAGCTGGGAATGAGCAGTGCGAACACATCCTGATAACAAGTTGTTGAAACAGCATCGATACAAGTCTGGATCAATCTACTTGAAAATACAATAAGAACTTCGACGTTTCGAACGAAGGCCCTTCGACTTCGTCTGGAAGTTAGAGACTACTGTAACTAACTCATTAATTTCCAGACGAAGGGCCTTCGCTCGAAACTGATCGATCCAATAAAACCACAGTATATTAGAAATATATAATATATACAAACGCAATAACATCATGCAAAATGTACAAACCATTACAACTTGTAGGATCAGCTTGATTATGGAATAAGCAAGACTACATGTTTTTGACCAAACTGAGCAATAAACGTTAATAATTATAGCAATTTTTAAGCAGTGATATTTAAATGCAATTGTTTCAAACTGTCCACAGAGTGCAGCACAACATTGTCAATGATAACAAGCATGGATACTAAATCGCAAGTATTATTTCATAAAATTGTCCGTTCCCATTTTCGAGAAACTTATTGGAATTGATTCGCCTGCGTTAAAGTGGAAGTTACCGAATAGGAAACCAGAAAGAGTGGTCAGGTTTGCCAGATTGAAAGATGATTACCTTTTCAAGAAGTCTGTGTGCTGTGACGGTGTCCCAGATCGCCTCAGTTTTTCTGTTAATGAAGATGCGCTATTACTTGGTGTTCGTTTGTTTGGAGTCCAAGATGGGAGTGAGTATAAGGTCACTTTTGAAGTCAAAGACGCCAAAGTAACTGGAATGTATACCTCTGAAAACAATGAATACGGCATTCTTGGTTTTGATGTATTGTTAAAGACCCCTGTTAGGGTGAATCAAAATGAAGTTGTAACGCTTTCAGCAACAATAGAAGGGCCTGATATGTGATATTTTTGTGCTAATGGATTATCGATAGTTACACATGAAGGGGTCACTGTGACATTTAGTGAAGCTCCGCAACCCAACAGAGGAACTTATAGAAGTGGCAGACAAGAAATAATACTTGCGATTTAGTATTCATAGTTGCTGTCATTGACAATGTTGTGCTGCGTTCTGTGAACAGTTTTGAGGACATGATAACAATATTGTTACACTGCTGTAAAGACTGCATGTAAACAATCACTTTTAAATATTACTCCATAAAATATTGCTGCAATATTACTAATGTTCATTGCTCGTACGCGTGATCTCCGCACTAGATTATCGTGCCACATGTAGAAATTGTAATCATTGTCATTTTTTGCTTATTAAATCCTATTTCATTTGTAATAATATTTCTTATATAACTGTTCAGTCTAACGGGGGCACAGTAATTCGCTTGCCCTGCTGCGGGAGCTGCCCACATGTGGCTCACTGTTGATACTGAAATTGTAAGCCAAAAATATCTATCAAATATCTATCTGCAAATATCTATATATCCGAGCAAATATCTATCTGCCATAAGGCTAAGCAGATAGACGAGATGAAAAAAAATACAATCCTTAGAGAAATCCGTTTTCTCTAGCGGGATTTTAACTCGCATCATCGTGTTTCTACACCGACCCTCTGCGTTTCAAGACTTTTTCTATACTTATATACAACACAGTTTTTAATATTTTCTGTTTTAAACTTTGAATCCCGAACTACTGTTTAAAATGTGTCTATTAAAACCTGCCTAAAATAGCCGACAAAATCTCGTACGAAATGATCTTATATGCATGTTCAACCTTTGTGTGCATTAAAGCATATCAAATTAAGTTTCGCTTTCCATTATTCTACCTCCGCCATTGTCTTGCACAGTTTTCGTTCTGCATTTAAGCATCTTAAAGTAAATTCTCGATTATATACTACATCTATAACTCTTCAAAATGGCCTCCGTTCAACCCAACGTGGACTGGCAGTCGACAAAGAACACCGTCTTAGAAAGAAACCGTCATATGTTCAACAATTCAGACATGAGTGATATCAGCTTTACTTGCGAAGGTTCGCACAAGACATTCTATGCTCATAAATATGTCTTGGGCACAAGTAGCGCCGTATTTCATGCCATGTTTTATGGCGTCTTAGCCGAGAAAGATCCGATTGTTCATTTGTCTGATACAAACGAGGAGCGTTTAGAGCAGTTTTTGCGATTTCTTTACACAGAGGAATGTACATTGACCACAGACAATGTTGTTGGGATTATGTATCTAGCGAACAAATACATCCTGCCTTCGCTCAGTAAGAAATGTGTTGATTTCCTGTTGGAAAATTTAATCCTTGAAAATGTGCTGGACATTTTGGAGCTAGCGACTCTTTATGATGAAAAAGAATTAGAGAAACAATGTTGGAAGGTTATACAGCCTAACACAAGCGAAGTGGTAGCCTCTGATGGGTTTAATAACATCAGTCAAACGACCATGTATAAATTACTGAAGCAAGACTATCTGAATATACGAGAAGTGGAACTGTTTCAAGCTGTTTTAAAATGGATCGATTTCCAATGCTCGCTTAAGAATTTGGAACCAACAAGCGAGAACCGAAGGTCAATTATTGGCGAGGCGATCTATGACTTTCGACTTTTTACCATGAGTCACATAGAGTTTGCTCAACATGTCTCGAAAACTGGTTTGTTAACTGCAGAAGAGATGATTCCCATTTACGAGAAATTCCGTGGAATTGATTCGCCTGCTTTGAAATGGAATCTACCGAATAGAAAAATAGGAAGTAAGATCAGGTGTTCCAGATTTCCTGATACTGATCTGTACGGGTGGAATTTAGGTCAGTGGTGGGGAGATGAAGGCACGCCAGATCGCCTCTGTTTTTCTGTTAATAAAGAGGTACTATTACTTGGTGTTCGTTTGTTTGGAGACATCGATGGAAAGGAGTATCAGGTCACTTTTGAAGTCAAAGATGCCAAAGTAACTAGGACGTATACTTCTGAACCCAACCAAGACGGCATTTATGGTTTTGATGTATTGCTAGAGAAACCTGTGCTACTGAATCAAAATGAAGTTGTAACTCTTTCAGCAATAATAGAAGGGCCTGTTTCGTGTTTTTGTGACAATGGAGTATCGATAGTTACACATGAAGGGGTCTCTGTGACATTTAGTGACGCTCCGCAACCCAACAATGGAACTGATACTGGTCATGGACAATTTTATGAAATAATACTTGGGATTTAGTATTCATAGTTGTTATCATTTTACTCCTTAACAATCTCGTACTAACCTGCGAAGGGGCATACTCTGGGTACGAGATCGAGGTTCAATCTAAGCTTCCCTTAAGTGTCAGTGCTATTTTTGAATATTTGGAGGGTGAGTGCTCACATAGTATGGTACGGCACTAACCCTCCAGCTTTTCAAAAACAGCACTGACACTCAAGTTAAGCTCAGATTGAACCTCCACTCTTTGAGTGTGAGTGTGAGCGAGCTTTCAGAATACAGGCGGTAGTCTTGCATGCTACACGATTATCGTGCTACATGCACAAGTTGTAATGTTTTGTTATCTTTTTGCTTATTAAATGCTATTATTTCATTTGTAATAATATTTCTAACGGGACACAGTAATTATCTCGCGCTGTTGCGAGAGCTCCCTGCCATAAATTATACAAATATCTATCTTCACAAGGCCATGAAGCGTATGCAATCGATATATTTTATAGATTTTGGGTAATCGATAACCATTCGATAATGATGGTAATCGATCAATCGATATATTTTATTGATTTTGGGTAATCGATAACCATTCGATAATCACAATTTATTTGGTAAATCTTCATCGATTTTTATTCATTGGTAAATCTTCATCGATTCCATTGAGCATTCAGCTTTGGTCGTGACCTCTAACCAACTGTGTTTTTCTATTAACGCTGTTAAGATCCTGTATAGTTTATTTATAGTATAAATATATAATTAAGTTTACATCAATAACATGTCTGTGTTCAGATAGTTGCGAGTGCTGGTACCAAAAGAAATACACAAGCTCTCTACAAGAAAGCATGCTGTCCACAATCAATAGAATGTCTATTTATTCTCGTTTCGGTTTGATAATCATGAACTTTTGAAACGCGAAATGGCAGCACGGCAATTTGCATGGATTCAGCCTATAATAGCATGTAAAACTACTACAGTAATATATTCTATTCATTAAAGGAATGCGCAAAACTAAGAAAACCTTTAATTAGCTGGCTTCCGTTGTCAAATATGTCGATGTATATTGAATCTATCAATTGGCATCGAAAATCGATGCTAACAATCATCGATTAGTATTGGCAATCGATAATCACAAACAACAGGGTTATCGATTGGTTATTGATTTCCAATATCAATCAGTCAATTGATATCAAGATACTGCGGTTAAGTTGGACCCATCTACCTGAAAAATACAACAAGAACGTTTCGAGCGAAGGCCCTTCGTCTGGGAGTTAGCAGCCGAAGTTCTTATTGTATTTTTCAGGTAGATTGGTCGAACTTAACCGCAGTATCTGTCTGTTTTCTGTCCACTTTACTGCTCGTGGACACGCGCATAATAGCTTATTTCCCAATTTTTTAAGGTTGTAATATAAACCGTTTAATAATAATAATAATAACAGCTATATTTTGAGACGGTTACACACGACAGCGATTGGCTGGTAAATTTGTAGTCCTCTTTTAAATTGATTAATCCTATAAACAACACTGTAACAATATCGTTATCATGTCGCAAATATTATTTCATGAAATTGTCCTCTATGAATAGACGTTCCGTGATTTGGAAGCGGAGCATCATTAAATGTTACAGTGACCCCATCGAATGTAACTTTCGACTGTCCATAATCATGCGCTATACTCGACATAGCCCCTTCTATTGTTGCAGAAAGTGTCAAAACCTCATTCCGCTTCACCCTAACAGGCGTCTGTAACAATACGTCAAAGCCAGGAATGTCGTCTTCATTGGGTTCAGAGGAATACATTCCCGTTACTTCGGCATCTTTGACTTCAAAACTGACCTGATACTTACGCCCATCGCCGTCTCCAAACAAACGAACACCAAGCAAGAATATGTCTGTATCAACTGAAAAACAGAGACGATCTGTTTCGCCACTATTAAGTGCCCAACATATAAAATTCTCCCTCTTTAATCCAGGAAATCTGGAACACCTGATCAGACTTCCTATTCTATTCGGCAGCCTCCATTTCAACGCAGGCGAATCAATTCCAAGAAACTTCTCGAAAATCGGACCTAACTCATCAGAAGTTAGCAAACCTGTTCTCGAAACATGTTGATCAAATTCTGTCTGACTCATGCCAAGAAATCGAAACTCATAGATCGCATCGCCAATAATTGACCTTCGGTTCTCGCCTGTTGGTTCCAAATTCATACGCGAGCATTGGAAATCGATCCATTCTAAAACAGCTTGAAACAGTTCCACTTCTGGTATATCGAGATAGTTTCGCTTCAGTAATTCAGCCAAAGTCGTTTGACTGATGTTTATATTGAAACCATCACAGGCTACCACTTCGCTGGTGTTAAACTGTATAAATTGCCAACATCGCTTTTCTAATTCTTTTTCATCAAAATGAGTCGCTAGCACCAAAACGTCCAGCACATTTTCAGGGTTTAAATTTTGCCACAGGAAATCAACACATTTTTCATTGAGCGAAGGCAGGATGTATTTCTTTGCCAGATACATGATCCCAGCAACATTGTCTGTGGTCAATGTACATTCCTCTGTGTAAAGGAATCTCAAAAATTGCTCTGTACTCTCCTCGTTTGTATCAGACAAATGAACAATCGAACCATTCTCGGCTAATTCGCCATAAAACATGGCATGAAATACGGCACTACTTGTGCCCAAGACATACTTATGGGCATAGAATGTTTTATTTGAACCTTCGCAAGTAAAGCTGATATCGCTCATGTCTGAATTGTTGAACATATGACGGTTTCTTTCTAAGATGGTGTTCTTCGTGGACTGCCAGTCCACATTGGATTGAACGGAGGCCATTTTGAAGAATTATATAGCTGTAGTATACTATCGAGAATTTAAGACTTTAAAATGTTTCAATGACAATGGAGAACGAAAATTGTGTTAGACAATGACGGAAGTATAATGATCGACAACGAAACGTAATTTGATATGCTTTATTCATTAGCATAATGATTAATGCACACAATTGGAGTATTTGACTGCATGTACAGTTGAGCTTATAACAATATTTCGGTTATATCGTTACGTTTCGCGCAGTAGCAAGCTTCTCAACAAGTTGTAACAATGTTGTCATTTTATCAAGTTGCTACAAGGTTGTCACAATGTTGTCATTCACAACTTGTTAACAAGTTGTTGAATTGCAGGGGCCGGTTGTATAAAAATGTAGTTAAAGTTAACTATAGTGAACGTTAACTACCGTAGTTAAATCTTTAACTATAATTAGTTAACTACATGACTTAACTGCGTTGCACAAAACGTAGTTAGTCGGGTAGTTAACTAATCACACAGTTAACTGCGCGTGGGGTGATTAAACATGAAATAACACAAAGTAAGGGCTGTTTAGCAACCGCTGACAAGCATTTTGAAAACGACTGCGGACTCATATTTACCAAAAATGGCGGTATTTTGATTCAAAATATTGAAAAATATGCAAGAAAACAAGACATAAAGACCAATAAAGTCTACGAAAAAGGCGTATTTACCATGAAAGTCAAACTGCAGTTCTTTGGTAAAAACGACATTGTTTTTCTTTGTTATGGGTTGCCTCTCGTCATCGATAAATCTTCCTATGCAAAAAATATATTCCGTTTTCGTCGAAAAGACCAAAATTATAGCGTTTTAAAAGCTCACGAGTATCAGAAAAACCTTTCTAGAGAAGATGATGATTGAAAACCCTCGGTAAGCATTGCTTTTAGTATTTTTTGACTGATTAAAGTTCATCACTCCTACAAAACGCCATATTTAACTACGCTTTGGGAAGTTAACTATGCCCTTGAGCATAGTTAACTTTAACTACTTTTTAACTGCAGTTAACGCTAACTAGGTTTTTATACAACCGACCTAACGGCTAACTACGTGGTTAAAGTTAACTACCATTTAACTAGAAAATGGGTAGTTAAAACGTAGTTAAGAGTTTTATACAACTGGCCCCAGGAGGATAAATTGTAACAAGTCTGTCGAGTCAACAACCTTTTAACAAGTTGTTAATGACAAGCCGCTGACAACTTGTCAACAAGCTGGGAATGAGCAGTGCGAACACATCCTGATAACAAGTTGTTGAAACAGCATCGATACAAGTCTGGATCAATCTACTTGAAAATACAATAAGAACTTGACGTTTGAGCGAAGGCCCTTCGACTTCGTCTGGAAGTTAGAGACTAACTAACTCATTAATTTCCAGACGAAGGGCCTTCGCTCAAAACGTTGAAGATTGATCAGGTAGATTGATCCTGATCGATCCAATAGAACCACAGTATATTAGAAATATATAATATATACAAACGCCATAACATCATGCAAAATTTACAAAACATTACAACTTGTAAGATCAGCTCGATTATGGAATAAGCAAGACTACATGTTTTCCACCAAACTGAGCAATGAACGTTAATAATTATAGCAATTTTTAAGCAGTGATATTTAAATGTAATTGTTTAAAACTGTCCACAGAGTGCAGCACAACATTGTCAATGATAACAAGCATGGATACTAAATCGCAAGTATTATTTCATAAAATTGTCCGCCACTCGTAGAAGTTCCATTGTTGGGTTCCGGAGCGTCACTAAATGTCACAGTGACCGTTTTATGTGTAACTATTGATACTCCATCCTCACAAAACCATGAACTAGGCCCTTCTACTGTTGCTGAAAGCGTTACAACTTCATTCTCATTCACCCTAACAGGGGACTTTAACAATACATCAAAACCAGGAATGCCGTATTCATTGTTTTCAGAGGTATACGTTCCAGTTACTTTGGCGTCTTTGACTTCAAAAGTGACCTTAAACTCACTCCCATCGCCGTCTCCAAACAAACTAACACCAAGTAATAGCGCATCTTCATTAGCAAAAAAACAGAGGCGATCTGGGGTGTCACCGTAACATGACATACCATAAGTTAAATGCTGATCAGGAAATCTGGAAAACCTGACCACACTTCCTGGTTTCCTATTCGGCAGCTTCCATTTCAACGCAGGCGAATCAATTCCGATAAATTTCTCGAAAATGGGAACTAACTCATCAGAAGTTAACAAACCAGATTTAGAAACCTGTTGAACAAATTCTGTCTGGCTCATGCCAAAAAATCGAAACTCGTAGATCGCCTTGCCAATAATAGACCTTCGGTTCTCGCTTGTTGGTTCCATGTTCTTATGCGAGCATTGGAAATCGATCCATTTTAAAACAGCTTGAAACAGTTCCACTTCTAGTATATTCAGTTTCTCTCGCTTCAGTAATTTAAACAAGGTCGTTTGACTGATGTTATTGAAACTATCAGAGGTTATTACTTTGCCTGTCTTAGTCTGTATAACTTTCCAACATCGTTTTTCAATTATTCTTTCATCAAATCGATTCTCTAGCTCCAAAACGTCCAGCACATTTTCAGGGATTAAATTTTCCACCAGGAAATCAACACATTTGTCATTGAGCGAAGGCAGGATGCATTTCTTTGCTAGATACAGAACCGCAAAAACATTGTCTGTGGTCAATGTACATTCCTCTGTGTAAAGAAATCTCAAAAACTGCTCTAAACTCTCCTCGTTTGTATCAGACAAATCAACAATCGAATCTTTCACAGCTAAGCCGCCATAAAACATGGCATGAAATACAGCGCTACTTGTGCCCAAGACATATTTATGGGCATAGAATGTCTTGTGCGAACCTTCGCAAGTAAAGCTGATATCGCTCATGTCTGAATTGTTGAACATATGACGGTTTCTTTCTAAGACGGTGTTCTTTGTCGACTGCCAGTCCACGTTGAGTTGAACGAAGGCCATTTAGAAGAGTTATAGATGTAGTATACTATCGAGAATTTAAGACTTAATGCAGAACGAAATTGTGTTTACAGACACGGAAGTATAATAATCGACAAAACGTAATTTGATATGCTTACATAACCATAAATTAGCGCCATTTATACGGGAGAAAATAAGTCGTGACTTAAATAAGACGCGTTTTATATAAGACGCAAACTATGACGCAAACACACTCGTATCATATAATAATCGGTTTATCAGAACCAAATTGCAGTATAAACTGAATACATCAACATGGTAGAATTTACAAAATGTACACTAATTATTGTATTTTACAGTTATAAAATTTTTAAATCGTTCTGTATTTGTTCTTCGCATATTGGTCTGGTTTAATTTGCAATTACGTCTTTCAGAGGATGAAAAACTCGCACGAATTATGTCTGCGCATACACAACGTTTGTAGTCCTATATGGTTCAATGCATCAGAGTATGACATATCGGGAATAATAATACGAAGCGCTCTCTTCTGGATGGATTCAATGAGATCAGACTGATTCATCGTCAAACGCTGACCATGCTTTTTTAACTGACGCAAAGTGTAAAGTTTGGAATTCGATTTTTTGATGACATAATCAACGTGGTCGAACCAAGAAAGATCATTCCTTAGCATCACTCCGAGCAGTTTAAATGAAGACACAGACTGCACCAAAACGCCGTCAATATAGATTGGACTATCATGTGAAAGATGATATTGAAGGAAGGATATAGTCATTTCCTTACATTTCATGCAATTACGTTTCATTCCTCTAACTGACGCGAACTGGTAAACTTCATTCACAAGAATGGACATGGCCCTAAAGTCATATACGAAATGCTGTTTAGGATTAATCAACTTAAAGGAGGACTACAAATTTACCAGCCAATCGCTGTCGTGTGTAACCGTCTCAAAATATAGCTGTTTTTATTGTTATTATTATTAAAGTGATTATACATTACAACCTTAAAAATGGGGAAATAAGCTATTATGCGTAGGATAGGTAGAGTCTTTACGAAATACTGCGGTTGAGTTCGATCAATCTACATGAAAAATACAATAAGAACTTCGGCTAATAACTTCCAGACGAAGGGCCTTCGCTCGAAACGTCGGTAGATTGATTCAACTTAACGGCAGTATCTTGATAATTGATATCAATGGACCATTCCCCTATTAAACTAACTTTTGAACTAGGAAATTATATCAGTACAGCTGGAAAGAGCATCCTAAGTTTAGTAAAATTGCAAATTTTGGTTGCGAAATGTCGTAAAATGTGGAAAATATAGCCCTGTGAAGTTGGTAAATTTTGTATATTTTTGTATTACGCGCGGAAAACGGTTACCACTTTAAAAAAAAATCGATGAAGATTTACCAATCGATAAAAATCGATGAAGATTTACTAAATAAATTGTGATTATCGAATGGTTATCGATTACCCAAAATCAATAAAATATATCGATTGATCGATTACCATCATTATCGAATGGTTATCGATTACCCAAAATCTATAAAATATATCGATTACCATCCATTGCATGGCCTTGTGCAGATAGATATTTGTATAATTTATGGCAGGGAGCTCTCGCAACAGCGCGAAATACTGTGTCCCGTTAGACCGCTAACGGTTATATTAGAAATATTATTATTACAAATGAAATAATAGCATTTAATAAGCAAAAATATAACAAAACATTACAACTTGTGCATGTAGCACGATAATCGTGTAGCATGCAAGACTACGTGTTTTTACGAGTAATAAACGGAGGAGTCGATCTCGTACCCAGAGTATGCCCGTTCGCAGGTTAGTACGAGATTGTTAAGGAGTAAAATGATAACAACTATGAATACTAAATCGCAAGTATTATTTCATGAAATAGTTTATCACCAGTATCTGTTCCATTGTTGGGATGCGGAGCGCTACTAAATGTCACAGAGACCCCTTCATGTGTAACTATAGATACTCCATTATCACCATACAGAGAAGTCCCTTCTATTGTCGCAGATAGAGTTATAACTTCGTTTTGTTTCACCCTAACAGGCGTCTTTAACATTACATCAAATCCTGAAATGTCGTTTTCATCCGGTTCAGAGGTATACGTTCCAGTTACTTTGGCGTCTTTCACTTCAAAAGTGACCTCTAACTCATCCCCACTGTCGTCTCCAAACAAACGAACACCAAGTAATAATACGTCTTCATTAACAGAAAAACAGAGGCGTTCTACGTGAGGAGGATTACATGGAAAATATACAATATCTTCAAAACTTAATCCAGGAAATCTGGAAAACCTGAGCTGACTTCTTGTTCTATTCGGCAGCTTCCATTTCAAAGCAGGCGAATCGATTCCAAGAAATTTCTCGTATATAGGAATCATCTCTTCCGCAGTTAGCAAACCAGTTTTCGAAACTCGTTGAACAAACTCTGTGTGAGTCATAGTAAAAAATCGAAACTCATAAATCGCCTTGCCAATAATTGACCTTCGGTTCTCGATTGTTGGTTCCAAATTCTTACGCGAGCATTGGAAATCGATCCATTTTAAAACAGCTTGAAACAGTTCCACTTCTGGTATATTCAGTTTCTCTCGCTTCAGTAATTTAAACAATGTCGTTTGACTGAGGTTATTGAAACTATCAGAGGTTATTACTTTGCGAGTTTTAGTCTGTATAACTTTCCAACATCGTTTTTCAATTATTCTTTCATCAAAACGAGTCGCTAGCTCCATAACGTCCAGCACATTTCCAGGGTTTAAATTTTCCAGCAGGAAATCAACACATTTCTCATTGAGCGAAAGCACGATGTATTTCTTTGCTAGATACATGATCCCAACAACAGTGTCTGTGGTCAATGTATACTCGTCCGTGTAAAGGAATCTCAAAAATTCTTCAAAATATTCCTCGTTTGTATCAAACAAATGAATAATCGGATCTTTCTCGGCTAAGACGCCATAAAACATGGCATGAAATACATCACTACTTGTGCCCAAGACATATTTATGGGCATAGAATGTTTTATTTGAACCTTCGCAAGTAAAGCTGATATCGCTCATGTCTGGATTGTTGAACATATGACGGTTTCTTTCTAAGACGGTGTTCTTTGTCGACTGCCAGTCCACGTTGGATTGAACGGAGGCCATTTTCAAGATTTATAGATGTAGTATACTATCGAGGATTTAAGACTTTGAAATGCTTCAATTGAGAACGAAAATTGTGCAAGACAATGACGGAATCACGGAAGTAGAATAATCGACAACGAAACGTAATTTGATATGCTTATACAATAATACAATATACTTGCATAAACGTTGTACGGTTGAGCTTATAACAATATTTCGGTTATATCGTTGTTTCGCGCACGAATATGTATATATAACCAACATTTCGTATATGACTTTGTCGGTTATCTTAAGCTGCTTTTAACAGACGAACTAGTTCTGAGTTCTGACTTCTGAATTCAAGACTTAAAACAGAGAGTAATTAAAAAGTGTGTTGTTAGAAGAGGTTAAGTCTTGAAAATCGGAATGTCGGTCTACAGACTCAAAAATTTCATATCTTGTCAACAAGATGTGTTCGCAACAGACTTGTAGTCTCAAAAAAAAAAGCGCGCGCTCTAAACAAAACTCCCTCCCCCACAATGGAACGCCTGCCACGCAGGCTAACCTGTAGCAAGCTTGTCAACAAGTTGTAACAATAGGGCCATTTATACGGGAGAAAATAAGACGCGACTTACATAAGACGCGTCCCTCGTCTTTAGCATCGTTTTTATAACGAAGGAATTTTCAAGGAAGTATTTGCGAAAGAGTAAGGAATTTGCGGAAGTCAATTGTTTAATGGGGTTATGCAATAACCAAAGTTAACAACTAAGGAACAGCGCGCGGAGTCTAGGGTTGAGATTCATGCAGCATGCTACAAAGCATGGAGCATTGCGTGCGGCAACTAATTGTGCCAAGTGCAGCTTGCCAAGTAGACTTGCTCCAAGTCGACCTCTGCTAGTCGAGGGCAGCACTGATCGAGGGCAGCACTAAAGCGAGGGCAGCGCTGGCGAGGCGAGAGCGAGCGAGGAAGTCGCGACCGCGCACTTCCGCAAATACTGCCTTGAAAATTCCTTAGTTATAAAGACGATCCTAAAGACGAGGGACTTTGAGAAAGTCTACTTGCCAAGCGGACATAGTTTGCCAGTTTACAGAGAAAACAAGTTGGAAAAATCCCAAGTCTCGGTGTGATAGGTGCAAACGGGTGGTCAGGTCAATACTCGAAATCGCTACATGCCCCTTGACCTGAATCCAAGTAATTGCAAATGTTTGGTAAACTGCCAACCTCGTACCCAGGGCTTCTCGGGTAAACTACGGACCTCCCACCCGTTGCACCTAACCACCACACGGGTAAGTTATGTTACTGTAGGTGTTAAATGAGGTTATGCAATAACCAAGGTTAACAGCTAGGTAACCATGCCTCGATACGTCAGCACGTCACGTGACCGAAGGGGGTGGGTAACATGCATGAGAGCGGTCGACGTTTGGCATCAGTTACCGTTGCGTGCTAAGCAAACATTGTAGGAATTTTTTTTTTCTGTCTTCATGATTCGTGTTAGATTTCCACCATTGGTGTGAAGGTGTTAGCTCTTGAAGAGGTGGTCAGCTCAAGATACCACTTGCATGGATCTTAACCTGAGTCCAAGTAACAGTAGTCGCCCCAGACCACCCCTCGGTCACCATGGTTAACACCTCACAATCCAAATGGGTAAGTATGGTGGACGAAGGTGTTAATCTGCGGTGTGAGACGAGGGACTTTTCCAACTTGCAGCGCGCCAAATTACGGGTCAGTAACGCTGAGCTATATATAATATGAACATGCTTTGTTGATGATCCGTTCAACCAATCAGAGAGAACGTGAAAAGGAACATGTCAATCAAAGCGTCGCCTCGCTCATCAAATTTCACATTTATAAATAGACATCCGAAAGTCCAAATTAACAAAACAACACAAAGGCAAATAGCGCAGAAATTACAAATAAATATGGAGACATCGATCTCAAAGCCGATTGAAAAAGCAAGGCAGTCTTGTGGTTATTCGAGGTGCGCGCGTTAAAAGAGTATCAACGGCAGACCATGGAAACCTATCTATCTGTCCCGATCTGTTCGTTTCTGCGCCAACAGGAGCTGGGAAAAGTGTAACTTTTAAGTTAGCTTCTCATGCCTTCGAGCACATGTCGGAAAATAGCAAGTGGCTAGTTGTCGTTGTTCCATTGGTCTCGCTGATGAAAGACCAAGTAAGTAATTCGGTGAGTCGTTGAATTCCTGCTTCCTATATTGGGGACGACTGCTCCGAAGATGTACTCAAATCCATCTTAGACTTCAACGCCAGCTTGGTCGGATAGTTATATCAGATTACTACCACACACTTTTGGCGCGAAACGCGACAAGAAAACCTGCAAGCGAGACAAGTCGACCTCGAGACTTTGTCGCTCGCCTCTAGCCTTAAGGCTATTTTCCACTCGTCGCAAAAACCAACTCACAAGCTCGCTGCGAGTACTTTCATCCAATCACAATGCTCGACAGTTTATTTTAATTACATGCAAGAACTCGCAGCGAGTTTGTTTTGCGATGAGTGGAAAAGAGCCTTAATATAAGACGCGAACACACTCGTATAAATGGTCAAATTCTAATAAGTCCTGTCGCGTCTTATTATGGACAGCCTGAACCCCTGTTCTTATTTAAGTTGCGACTTACTAGAATTTGACCATTTATACGAGTATGTTCGCAGCTTATATAAGACGCGTCTTATGTAAGTCGCGTCTTATTTTCTCCCGTATAAATGGCCCTAATGTTGTAACAGTTATATGGAAATATAAAATATACATTACAATTTATATTATGTCTTTACGAGCAATAAACGTCAGTATTACAGCAATTTTTTAATCACAAGATGTTTTTTTTCTGCATCTCACTCGATTGAAATTAAGGTAGAAGGTTTTAGGTGGTGGATATTTCGAGTGGAAATCCATTTCACTCGACATATCCACCACCTAGAATTTTCTACCTAAATTTTTTAATCAGTAATATTTAAATGTGATTGTTTAGAAGCTGTCCACCGAATCCAGTACAACATTGTCAACAATAACAACTATGAATATACTAAATCGCAAGTATTACTTCATGAAATTGTCCATGAACAGTATCTGTGCCATTGTTGGGTTCCGGAGCGGTACTAAATGTCACAGAGACCCCTTTGAGTGTAACTATCGATACTGTATTCCGAAGAAAAGATGGATCAGGTCCTCTTATTCTCGCAGATAGAGTTACAACTTCATTCTGCTTCACCTCAACAGGCGTCTTTAACATTACATCAAATCCTGGAATGTCGTTTTGATCCGATTCAGAGGCATTATACGTTCCAGTTACTTTGGCTTCTTTGACTTCAAAAGTGACCTTTAACTTATCCCCATTGGTCTCCAAACAAACGAACACCGAGTAAAAGCACATCTTCATTAACAGAAAAACAAAGGCGATTTGGCATGTCAGGATCACATGGCAAAGATTCAAAACCCTCGTTCTCTTCAGGAAATCTGGAAAACCTGACCACTCTTCCTGGTTTTCTATTCGGCAGCTTCCACTTCAACGCAGGCGAATCAATTCCAACAAATTTCTCGAAAATCGGAACTAACTCTTCTGCAGTTAACAAACCTGTTTTAGAAACCTCTTGAACGAACTCTATCTGGGTCATTGTGAAAAACCGAAACTCATAGATCGCCCTTCAAATAACAGACCTTCGGTTCTCGCTTGTTGGTTCCCAACTCTTAAGCGAGCATTGGAAATCGATCCATTTTAAAACAGCTTGAAACAGTTCCACTTCTGGTATATTCAGATAGTCTTGCTTCAGTAATTTAAACAAGGTCGTTTGACTGATGTTATTGAAACTATCAGAGGCTATTACTTTGCGTGTCTTAGTCTGTATAACTTTCCAACATCGCTTTTCAATCATTTTTTCATCAAAACGAGTCGCTAGCTCTAAAACGTCCAGCACATTTTCAGGGTTTAAATTTTCCAACAGGAAATCAACACATTTCACACTGAGCGAAGGCAGGATGTATTTCTTTGCTAGATACATGATCGCAGCAACATTGTCTGTAGTCAATGTATATTCCTCTGTGTAAAGAAATCTTAAAAACTGCTCTAAACTCTCCTCGTTTGTATCAGACAAATGAACAATCGAATCTTTCACAGCTAAGTCGCCATAAAACATGGCACGAAGTACAGCACTACTTGTGCCCAAGACATATTTATGGGCATAGAATGTTTTGTCAGAACCTTCGCAAATAAAGCTGATGTCACTCATGTCTGAATTGTTGAACATATGACGGTTTCTTTCTAAGATGGTGTTCTTTGTCGACTGCCAGTCCACGTTGGATTGAACGGAGGCCATTTTCAAGATTTATAGATGTAGTATACTATCGAGAATTTAGGACTTTGAAATGCTTCAATGGAGAACGAAAATTGTGCAAGACAATGACGGAAGTAGAATAATCGACGACACGTAATTTGATAATAATAATAATCTTTATTCATCAAATACCAATACAGGCACATATGAAATTACATGAAAAAGATACAAAACGTATCGTTATAATAACTATAAAATATTGTAAGATTATAAAATATCACACTCTTTATATTATACATACTAATATGCATGTTTACGCAATGTACTGTTTATCATATAGTAGGAGAATATCATGGAAATATTTTGCTATTATTTTCATAATGGACTTATCGTGAATATTTAAAATATATAAGAACAAATTATTTGTATCAAATAAGCGGAAAGAGCTATTGATACTATACAAATTATTTAAAAAAGTGTTTCGAGTTTCTGCAATTTTTTTATTGGAGCATGACATTAAATAGTGGAATTCATCTCCAATTTCATTCGATTGACATACAGTACAAATCCTTTCATCGTATGGCGATTTATTATATCGGCCATATTCAACCGGTAATTTGTGTGCGGATATTCTCATATTGTTATTGCTTGACGATGTTTAACATTACATACTTCATGGAGATATTTTTCAAATACAAATTTATTCTTAACTTGTGCGAGGGTTCTTAATTTACCACTGTAACGACTTTGTTCAATCTGATCTTTCCAGAAATCAGTGAAGTAGGCAAATAACCTATTTTTTAAATATTTACCTAGATTATGTAAACTTTCAAGTGGGAGAGAAATACCGTTTAGTGATTCCAAATCACACATTTTTAAAACATAGTTTGTGAATTTAATAGCCTGAGTATTTGATCGGATATTAAAACTCGCTGTCTCTCCTACAAGAGTATTCATATAATCCGGAGTTTCAATTCGTATCCAATACTTTGTCACTAAAGTAGAGACCTGTACTATTAGAGGAACTTTACCCAGTTCACCATATACTGCTAGGTTTGTACTCTTAGAGTGGACTCCTAGTATACGTTTAAAAATTTCAACTGTAATGATTCCAGTTTATTTACCATATTGAGAAATCTCTTTTGGAAGAGTTCAAACGAAGAGATTTTACCTAATAAACCTACACCCCAGATTTCACAACCATATAATAAAACTGGAACCACCATTGAAGAAAATAGTTTTAGTAAAGTTTTAATCGGTATATTCTCTGCATTTGAAAGTTTGTGCATTAGGCAATTGTAAACACGTAATGCCTTGCTGTATAACATTGTTATCGCTATCTTAAAATTACCAGTATAATGAAAAGTTAATCCTAAATACGTATATTCGTTTACACAATCCAGTAGATTAGTTCCGAAGTACCACTTGAACGAGATAAATTGTCGTCTTTGGGACTGTGTCCCGAATATCAGAATTTTCGGGTTTTTTAGGTTAATTTGTAATTTCCATTTCTTAGTATATAATTCAAGTTTTTGAAGGCATTGTTGTAGCCCAGATTCTGATTCTGACATTATGACCAAATCGTCGGCATATAATAAACAACTCAACTCAGTGTTTCCAAACTTCAAAGGTTCACAGGTAGTATTAAACAACTTAGGTATATCATTGATGAAGAGGTTAAACAGAGTTGGACTTAGATTACATCCTTGTTTCACACCAATATGGGATTGAAAGAATGGGGTGACACCTTGTTCGAGCTTAACCGCTGATTTAACAGAGGAGTACATGTTTAGTAAAATTGTGATAAATTTTCTGCTACATCCGTTGTTTATCAGTTTAAAAAATAAACCTTCTCGCCAGACACTATCGTATGCTTTCCTGAAGTCTACAAAACATGTAAACATGGGTTTTCGTCTTAATTTATAGCTGTCTATCAATGTTTTAAGAACGAGCAGATGATCAGACGTTCGAAATCCATGTCTAAAACCTATTTGGTACTTATTCAAAATACTGTTTTCTTCCAGAAAAAGATTCAAACGTGCGTTAAGAATTGAAGTGAAAAATTTCCCTAAACAGCTAGAAATACAAATGCCTCTGTAATTTCCAGGATCACTTTTGTTTCCTGATTTGTGTATAGGAGTAATAAGGCCTTCCGACCATATTTTTGGAAAAACTCCACTAGATAAAATTTTATTAAATAATTTCACATAGTGAGGAGCTAAACTAATAGATGTTTTAATAATTTCATTATTAAGTGTATCGTTTGCGCTTGCCTTATTAAGTTTGAGTTTTCTAGAAATGTCGCCAATTTCTTTTAAAGAAATAGGTTTGTCAAGAATCTCAACACTACAGGTCGCCCAAAGGTTAACATCTCTAACTATTTGAGATTCAGCACTATTGCTCTCAGTGGAAAAATTAATCTTATTTAGGTCATGGAAATAATTAAACCACTCAACGGACGATATTTCATTGGAACCACTAGTGCGATTTGATTTAATGGAGTTAACAAGGTTCCAAAACTCTTTCGGATTGCTATCTGCCAAGATTTTAATTTTATCCAATATATTACTATGAAAGTTCCTCCTAAGTTTTCTAGTTAATTTTTTGTATTCTTTTTTCTTAGTAAAAAACAGGTGTCTTATAAAAGGGTTATTTGGTTGACTTGATAATAGTTTCCCTAAGTTTCGTAGTTCTTTTTTAAGACGGTAGCAGTTATTATCAAACCATTTCTGCTTTGGTATTGAGTTCGTTTCTGTCTTTTTAGATTTCTTCTTCAGTTTTTTAAAAGGTATTATTTTTCTAGCTGCTTTGCTAATAGTTTCTGTAAAATCATTAGCTAGACAGTTGATGTCTATCTCATTATCGTTCGAGGGAGCGAAAATTTTATCAGAATTAAAGATATTGTGCAATTCTTCCCTAAAACTTTCATTCCATTGGAAGGCTAAAGGGTGTGGTGTTAATTCTATATTAGAACCACAAGTCACTAAATCTGAAATAGTAGCCTTTATAGCGAAAGACAGAAAACAGTGATGTGAAAACTCTGTGAAGGATGAAACAGAAAAATGACTTAAAGAAGAAAAAAGACTCTGAGCAACAATAGTATAATCTACAACACTCGATCCATTGTAAGTGTGACATGTGAATTGTCCAACAAAATCACCCTTAGACCTCCCATTTAGGGTGATCAGGGAATTTTCACAACATAATTCAACTAGAGATCTCCCATATACATTTGTGCCACAGTCTTGAGAATTCCGACAGTCAACTGGACCAGAGGAGTTAATGTATAAGCTAGAATCGTCAACAAAATCATTTAAATTTCCTGTTCTAGCATTAAAATCTCCACATAAAATGATCTCACCTAGATTAGAAAATTTATTTATGTCATTTTGGAGAGTTTCAAAGTGATTTACGTTTAATCTATGTTCCCTAGGAGAATTTTGTGGAGGAATATAGACTGAACAAATGAAAATATCATGTGTTAGGTTAAAGAAATCCTTATCCAGTTTCCACCAAACAAATTCTTCACAACTTTCTTTGACAAGAAATTTGACTCCTTTACGGATGGAGGACTTTACTAAAATTGTAATGCCCCCTGAGTTTCTGCAGCTGTTTTTTGATTTTTTTCTGCATTTCGAAAATGAGTAAAAACCATCAAGATTCAGATCACAGTTATCTTGAGATAACCAAGTTTCTACCAATGAAATAAAGTCAAATTGACTAATTGTGGAAATAAAGTCAGAATCAGCAACCTTTCTTGAAAGACCTTCAATATTCCAAGAACAGAACCGCAAAAATTTTTTGTTAACTGGCATTTTAAGATAACCACCCGTACAGTCACACAACATAAACAAAATATGACACTTAATATACGTACACATAAACTACTCATATATATATATGTACATACATTCATGAGTGTGCACACACAAATAATGATATGTATACCCCACCATGCAAATACATATTCATATACACACAATACTATCAAATTACTTAACTTTGAATTCCAAATTGTGGATTGGCATAGACTAATCCTGGTGGTGGAAAGGGTGGCGGGAAAGGTGGTGAGGAGGGGGGAAATAGACTATTTGGTTGTGGAACCGAATAATTGTGATATAGCGGTTGTACAGGTGGGTTGACAGATGTTTGCAGGAATTGTTTAAACATGGAGGTTAGGTCAGTGAGTTGGTTTTTGACTTCACTCATTGTTGAATGATTTGGTGAATTATCCAATGGAGAATTCTGCTTTACTACATCACTCCAGCTTGGTCCATGATTTAATTTAGGGTATATAACTCTACGTTGTCCGAAATCTCTGTGGTTATTGGTGCCCAAAGCTCTTCGAATCCCATGTTTCAAATTGCTTGCAAAAAGAGGTATACCGTGTCTCCTACTCAAATGTTTTGTATCAAAGTAGAATTGATCATTATTTCTTAAGTTGCCATTGTCAACCAAAACGACATTAGGGTTGTTACAGATGTTTTGAGCTACTGCTTTATTGACCTCAAAGACAGATTTATCCAGGTCATCCCGTCTTGGTGTGATACTTGACATAATTATCTTGATATGCTTTAATGCACGCGATTTGACAGGTCGCAAACAACTTTGCATGTACGGTTGAGCTTATATATAAGAATATTTCGGTTATATCGTTGTTTCGCGCACGAATATGTATATATAACCAACATTTGGTACATGATTTTGTCGGTTATCTTACGCTGGTTTTAACATACGAATATTTCCTTATTCTTTGCATTTGGAGTGTCAGAATAAATATTTGAGATTTAAAACACGGACTGTAAACCTCGAAAAAGACAAGCGTTTAATCGTCGCGAAAATAATTTGAGACAGGGAGGTCCCGCAACAGCGCAAACGAATTACTAGTTATTACTGTGCCCCGATTAGACTAATAGTTATTTATAATATACATCTAATATAAGAACGTTTTTGATTGGCTGAAAAGCGTGCTCAGTAACTCGATTGAGCCAGTGAACTCCATAAATTTCTAATATCTGGAACGATAACATTCAATCATTCAGGCGGAAAAAAGTGAAGCCTAAATCCCAGTCCTTTTACGCGGTCCGTACGTCAGTTTCAGTCCCTCAAAAGTCAATTTCACGCGGTCCGTACGTCAGTTTCAGTCCCCACAACTTATTTACTGCGCGGTCCGTACGTAAACGCTATTTTTGTGTTATTTTTTGGAAAAAAAACAACAGTTTTTTTGCAAATCGAAGTAGTTTCTACTTTGTAACTGGCTAAAAAAGATTACAGAAGGAAAACTAGGAGGAAAACATATCTTTGTCACTGAGTGACTGAAGTAAGTTAGTTTTCTCACTGTTTTTGTTCAAACAGCGAAAATATTTTGTTTTTTGTCAGTCGTATAAGCCGTATAAGCTAGTTTGTGCAAAAAGTTTATGAAAGCCATAAAAATATGGGATAAAATAAGTTATCGTGCAGGTTTTAACAGCTTTTCAAGTTTTTTTTCTATTTTCGTAACTTATTTTGAACTTTGGCCGTTGTGAAATCAATCACGTTTGATGGCGTTGGCACTTGAGCGTTGGATTGAGCCAGTGAACTCAATTTGGTTACCTGGAACGATAACAGGCGGTGAAAAGTGAAGCCGAAATAACAGTGCCTACGCCATCAAACGTGATTGATTTCACAACGGCCAAGTTCAAAATAAGTTCACGAAAATAGAAAAAAAACTTGGAAAGCTGTTAAAACCTGCACGATAGCTTATCTTATCCCATATTTTTATGGCTTTCATAAACTTTTTGCACAAACTAGCTTATACGCCTTATACGACTGACAAAAAACAAAATATTTTCTCTGTTTGAACAAAAACACTGAGAAAACTAACTTACTTCAGTCACTCAGTGACAAAGATATGTTTTCCTCCTAGTTTTCCTTCTGTAATCTTTTTTAGCCAGTTACAAAGTAGAAACTACTTCGATTTGCAAAAAAACTGTTGTTTTTTCCCCAAAAAATAACACAAAAATAGAGTTTACGTACGGACCGCGCAGTAAATAAGTTGTGGGGGACTGAAACTGACGTACGGACCGCGTGAAATTGACTTTTGAGGGACTGAAACTGACGTACGGACCGCGTAAAAGGACTGGGATTTAGGCTTCAATTTTTTCCGCCTGAATGATTGAATGTTAGCGTTCCAGATATTAGAAATTTATGGAGTTCACTGGATTGAGCACGCTAAAAAGCGCGGGAAATTAAATGAGAAATTAAATTTTGATCAGCAGAAATTAAACTTGTTTTCACGCTATTTTTAAAATATTATATTTCATGGTTTAGTGTGCTCAAACTCCCAACTCCCGCGTGCTCAATAACTTGATTGAGCATGCTAAACCATGAAAAAATGCTTAAATTAGAAATATATAATATTACAAATGGCATAATACCATTACAACTTGTACACGTAGCAGGATTACCGAGTAAGCAAGACTTGTGTTTTCACGAGCAAATTAAACAATAAACGTAAATATTATAGCAATAGTTTAAGGAGTAAAATTTGCAAGTAATTGTTTAAAAATTCGAACATTTTGTGCCAATGTAGGTACAGTCTTTACAAAGATTTGGCGGCCTAGGACTTAAGGACTTTGCTCGAAACGTCAAAGTTCTTATTGTATTTTTAGGTAGATTGATGACCCAACTCAACCACCAAATATTGTTTAAAAACTGTCTAAAGAATGCAACACAACATTGTCAATGACACAAACCATGAAAACTAAACCTATTATAACAGTATTATTTCGTGAAATTGTCCAACACTCATAGACGTTCCATTGTTGGGTTCCGCAGCGTTGCTAAATGTCACAGAGACCCCTTCAAGTGTAACTATCGATACTCCATCCACAAGAAAACAAACGTCAGGCCCTTCTATTGTCGCAGAAAGAGTTATAATTTCGTTTTGCTTCACCCTAACAGGCGCCTTTAACATTACATCAAATCCAGGAATGTTGTATTCATTGGGTTCAGAGATATATGTTCCAGCTACTTTGGCATCTTTCACTTCAAACGCGACCTGATACTTACCCCCAGTGTTTCCAAACAAACGAACACCAAGTAATAGTACGTCTTCACTAACAGAAAAACAGAGGCGATCTGCAATGTCAGGAATACATGACCACTCTACAAAACCCTCACTGTGGTCCTCTTCAGGAAATCGGGAAAACCTAACCATACTTGCTGGTCTTCTATTCGGAAGCTTCCATTTCAAAGCAGGCACATCAATTCCAAGAAATTTCTCGAAAATCGGAACTAACTCATCAGAAGTTAGCAAACCAGATTTGGAAACCAGTTGAGCGAACTCTATCTGGCTCATGCCAAAAAATCGAAACCCATAGATCGCCTTGCCAATAATTGACCTTCGGTTCTCGATTGTTGGTTCCAAATTCTTAAGCGAGCATTGGAAATCGATCCATTTAAAAACAGCTTGAAACAGTTCCACTTCTCGTATGTTCAGTTTGTCTCGCTTCAGTAATTTATACAAGGTCGTTTGGCTGATGTTATTGAAACTATCAGAGGTTACCACTTTGCCTGTCCTATACTGTATAACTTTCCAACATCGTTTTTCAATTATTCTTTCATCAAAACGAGTCGCTAGCTCTAAAATGTCCAGCACATTTCCAGGGTTTAAAATTTCCAGCAAGAAATCAACACATTTCTCATTGAGCGAAAGCACGAGGTATTTCTTTGCTAGATACATGATCCCAACAACAGTGTCTGTGGTCAATGTATACTCGTCCGTGTAAAGGAATCTCAAAAATTCTTCAAAATATTCCTCGTTTGTATCAAACAAATGAATAATCGGATCTTTCTCGGCTAAGCCGCCGTAAAACATGGCATGAAATACAGCGCTACTTGTGCCCAAGACATATTTATGGGCATAGAATGTCTTGTGCGAACCTTCGCAAGTAAAGCTGATATCGCTCATGTCTGAATTGTTGAACATATGACGGTTTCTCCCCAAGACGTTGTTCTTTGTCGATTGCCAGTCCACGTTGGATTGAACGGATGCCATTTTCAAGATGTGATATACTCTATCGAGAATTTAGGACTTCAAAATACTTTATTTACGGAACGAAAATTGTGCCAGACAATGGCGGGATTTGGCGCCAATTGGCGGATGTAGAATACAGTGCTTCCACTTTCCAAAATGAATATTTCCTTTTTTGGTCAAAAGGTTTCCTTCAAAAAGTGTTCGAAAGTAATAATGTAAAAAATAATGTTTTCAAATAATGCTGAAATACTGTTCAATAGTATGGTTGTCATGTGCGGTTGTGTGATGCATCGCACAAATCAGGACTTACAGTGATTGTGGTGTGGTTGTCATGTGCGGTTGTGCGATGCATCGCACAAATTAGCATACCATGACTTACAGTGATTGTAGTGTGGTTGTCGTGTGCGGTTGTGCGATGCATCGCACAAATTAACATACCAGGACTTACAGTGATTGTGGTGTGGTTGTCATGTGCGGTTGTGCGATGCATCGCACTAATTAACATAGTATACCGAGACAATCTAACCAATGTAATTTAATCACTGTTCCTCTTACTGGGAGGCCCGCTTCCAATACCCGAATTGAATCAGTTCATTCTCAACGCCTTCCAAATGTTATGCTATTGAATGCAAGGTCACTTGTCAATAAGACAAATGAACTGGAAATCCTAATTAATATTCACAACACTGAAATAGTTTGTGTAACTGAGACATGGTTAACCGACAATATCCCAGACGATGCTGTTAATTGTTCTGGATTAACACTTTTGAGAAAGGATAGACTTAATAGAAAAAGAGGCGGAGTAGCAATGTATATAAATGACACAATACCAGTGAAAATTCGAGATGACTTGCATGATCCGCGTTTCGAATGCTTATGGATCACTCTTCGGCCAAAATGGTTACCAAGAACAATTTCTAAAATTGCAACTTGCTGTGTGTATCTCCCACCTAGCTTACAACCAAATGAAATTGCTGACTTTTACGAATATTTCTACTGTAGTTATGATAGTCTCTGTTTGGAAAGTTCGAGCACAGCTTTTATTGTTGGGGGTGATTTAAACCCGACTAGCAACGGTTTCCAACAGAAAAACTTAAAAAGGCATTGCAATTGATTGCAATCTAAAACAAGTTATAAAACAGCCCACAAGGAATACAAACACTCTTGATTTGATCTTCACCAATATTGCTCACTGTTATGAAATTCCAGAAATATTAGCTCCTCTCTCATCCTCCGACCACAGTGTTATAAAGTGGAGGTCTAAAGGTGATATTAGAACAAAGGGATTCACGAGTAAATTCAAAGTTAGACCAGTTAGACAAACACAACTAAATCAGTTTGGCATCTTCCAGGCAAACTGCGATTGGTCACCAATGTTCAGCATGACTAATTTAAACGAGAAGGTTGAGGCTTTTCTGCGGGTCACTGAGGATATGATCAATGAATATTTCCCGGAAAAAAATATAAAAGTGTATGACAACGACAAGCCTTTTATTACACCCAAGATAAAACGTCTAATTGCTAAGAGAGACAAAGCATATAAAAGTAAGAAAACTGAGCTTTTCAAATTCCTAAGAAGTCAAATTGTAGCTGAAATACGAAAATCAAAGTCAACTTTCTATACCAATAAAGTTCGGCCAAAGCAATGTGCATGCCCAAAGGCGTGGTGGAAGCAAATCAATAGATTAATTGGGAAAAAGAAAAGCAAAGTGGTTTTAATCAATCCAGAAACAGGGCTCCAAATGAATGATAAACAAGCTGCTGATAAAATAAATGAATTCTTTGCAACTCTAACTAAAGATTACCCAGAAGTTGATCATGAATGTCCAGTAAATCAGGTTTGCGATGATTTACCTTTCATTAGTGTTGAAGACGTTGAGAGGGAATTGCGCAAAGTTAATACGAATAAAGCACCTGGTCCCTATGACCCATACATGAAAATCATTAAAACATTTGCAAACTGGTTTGCGGTACCTCTGGCTGATATTTACAATGAATCTTTTCGAACGAAATCGTTCCCAAAGATTTGGAAAAAGTATAAGGTATGTGGCATTCCTAAAACCACGCCATGTACGCTGGTCGACGATTTGAGGCCAATAGCTTTAACAAGTGTCTTAGCAAAAGTGCAGGAATCATTTGCTGTGAAATGGATGTATGAGGATATTGATGGCAAAATAACAGATTCACAATATGGAGGAATACCAGGATCATCAGCAGTTTTTGCCCTTATTAAGTTAATGCACAATTGCACATGTAGTATAAAGCAATGGATGAACCTAATAGGGTCATCAGAATAG
The DNA here is from genome assembly GCA_016169945.1 of Trachythela sp. YZ-2020. NCBI lineage: Eukaryota > Metazoa > Cnidaria > Anthozoa > Malacalcyonacea > Clavulariidae > Trachythela > Trachythela sp. YZ-2020. The sequence goes on along the minus strand of JADLSH010000365.1, from coordinate 943,651 downwards.
TATTTCTTGACTTCCGGAAGGCCTTCGATCTCATAGATCATAATAGCCTACGTCGTAGACCCAACACGTAACGTAAGATGTTGGGTCTACGACGTAGGCTAAGATCATAATAGATTGCTTGAAAATATGCAGGACATTGGTGTTAGACCGGCATTGGTGAAGTGGTTTGCGAGCTATCTAAGTAAAAGATCCCACTTCACACACCAATGGTTGTGCGATGCATCGCACAAATTAGCATACCATGACTTACAGTGATTGTAGTGTGGTTGTCATGTGCGGTTGTGCGATGCATCGCACAAATTAACATACCATGACTTACAGTGATTGTAGTGTGGTTGTCATGTGCAGTTGTGCGATGCATCGCACAAATTAGCATACCATAACTTACAGTGATTGTAGTGTGGTTGTTATGTGCGGTTGTGCGATGCATCGCACAAATTAGCATACCATGACTTACAGTGATTGTAGTGTGGTTGTTATGTGCGGTTGTGCGATGCATCGCACAAATTAGCATACCATGACTTACAGTGATTGTAGTGTGGTTGTTATGTGCGGTTGTGCGATGCATCGCACAAATTAGCATACCATGACTTACAGTGATTGTAGTGTGGTTGTCATGTGCGGTTGTGCGATGCATCGCACAAATTAACATACCATGACTTACAGTGATTGTACTGTGGTTGTCATGTGCAGTTGTGCGATGCATCGCACAAATTAGCATACCATAACTTACAGTGATTGTAGTGTGGTTGTTATGTGCGGTTGTGCGATGCATCGCACAAATTAGCATACCATGACTTACAGTGATTGTAGTGTGGTTGTTATGTGCGGTTATGCGATGCATCGCACAAATTAGCATACCATGACTTACAGTGATTGTAGTGTGGTTGTTATGTGCGGTTGTGCGATGCATCGCACAAATTAACATACTATGACTTACAGTGATTGTAGTGTGGTTGTTATGTGCGGCTGTGCGATGCATCGCACAAATTAACATACCATGACTTACAGTGATTGTAGTGTTTTTATAATCCATGGTGAAATTAAGTTGAATATTTCTCTCAAAAGAGAACGAAATAGCCTGTTGTGAGCAAAATATTCACCTGCAGGGTGTTCAATTTTATAACTCTAACGGTCTAATACCCAGGTCTAATGTTTGTCAAGGGCATTTGATTTGACAGGTATTAATAATCTGGTCGGCCAATCATGTTCAACTAGCCTCACGTTGATTGGCTGAGCGAATTGAAACCACAAACATTGAAGTTTCACGGGAGAATAAACAATGTTTTTTTATCAATCTCGTACCCAGAGCCTGTGATCCTTTTGGCTCAGCTGGGTACGAGATTGTGTTTTTATCTGTAGCTGTTCGTCCTTAGTTCCTAACGACGGTACATTTGCGCATTTGATCATACAGTATCTATATATAGCATGAAGTATAATATTGCCGTTAGAATTTAAAACACCATCTCCGAAACTCTGATCATATTCAGTTTCACTCGGGGAATAATCGACAACGATCGTAATTTGACGATGATTAATATTAGTTTGAATTTAATGGACTCATGTTATACATGGACTATGTAGCTCAGTTGGTTGGAGCGCTGCACCGGAATCGCAGGGCCGCAGATTCGATTCCTGCCAGAGGGCCTAAGTTGCATTTTTCGCAACTGCTCCCGGCTAGGTCTAAAATTGTATATAAATTTCCGTTCGAATATTCCATCTACAAACACCTTCGACTATCAGTCCTATCGAACGAGATGCCGGAAAAAACCCTTGATATTTACCCTTCCGTATACTGGCATCACTCCCATCATATATACACGAATTTGCGGTTAAATTAAAGCTCAGCAACTGAACTCTGTATAGCTCAGTTGGTGAGATCGCTGCACCGGAAGTCCGGAATTGCAGGGCCGCATGTTTCGCAACTGCTCCTGGCTAGGTCTAAAAATGAATATAAATTTTCGTTCGAATATTCCATCTACAAACACCATCTACCATCAGTCCTATCGAACGAGATGCCGAGAAAAAAATCTTGATATTTACTCATGTTGTAAAACATGGACTGGACTTGTAAAACATGGACTGGACTTGTAAAACATGGACTTGTAAAACAAGGACTTGTAGCATTAGTTACATTATTATTTTGCACTATGTAAAAGATGGTCCGGCGGAGAGCACAAATTCAAATCGATATTAAAGAAAGGAAATGGATAAATACCTGTGTAACATATTCAGTTGTAACGGGTAAAAAATACACTCTGTCAGCCAAACCCTTTGACGTCTGAACTGTGGCGATGTTTGGGTTAATAAGCACAGTCTGTATGCCTTCTTCTTTCAAAGCTTTTATAGCCTGGAAAAGATCATGAAATATAAACTATAGACGTCTATAGACTAAACTAACCTAACGTTATTTATACTGGATAGCTCAATCAGTTCTAAACTGTTCTCCCTGCAGGTTCAGAAAGAGCCACATCTTAATATTGATCCAGTGTTTCTACAGGAGGACACCTAACTAAACTCTACATTTTATTCATACTGATAGCTCTATCAGTTCTAAATTGTTGTCTTTAGAGATCCAGTAAAGGAAATTCCTCGTTGAAGTGGTGTTGCTACAGGATGAAACCTTAAAACTAAATTTAGTTTTACTGGATAGCTGTATTAGTTCTAAACTGTTCTCCCTAGACTTATAAAGGAGCAGTGACAACTATCCCTTACTGATCCTGACCAGTGTTACTACAGGAGGAAACCTAAACCGAACTAACTTCATTTATACTGGATAGCTATATAAGTTCAAAACTGTTCTTCCTAGTGGTCCAGTAAGAGCCATATTGAACGTTCCAGTGTTACTCCATATAGCGAGACCATAAACTCCTGTAACTATCAATACTATTGATAGCTCGATCAGTTGTGACCCTATAGGAACCTACAGTATAGGTAACCGGAGTACTAAGAGAAAACGTAGAGCGTTTGGTAGAGTCAAACTGGAAGTTTTCTTCTCGCATGCGACGGAGGTGAAATTATAATCCTGTCACAGTGTCACTGCATATTGCAGAATCGAACCCAAGTCACAACGGTGAAAGACATATGCATTAAAACACTGTAACAAGAAGATTCGGCGGTTGAGTAGCATCAATCTACCTTGAAAAATACAATAAGAACTTCGACTTTCGAGCGAAGGCCCTTCGTCTGATAGTTATAGTAGCGTGGCCCGGGAAAACATGTGCTTTTATAGCGAATACAAAAGCGATCACGTGATAAAAAATAAACCAATCAAATGGATCAATGATAGCCGTAATGGCGTAAGACAAAAAATGCGTCCCAACTTGGCACCATCGACATTCATCCTCACGGAATTTACGAGCCATCGTCTTACATTTAACTCCTATCTGTTTGTGCCTGCCATCAGCAGATATTCTACATCTAACCTCATGTCATATACATATAGTTCCGAAGGGCCTTCGCTAGAAACGTCGAAGTTCCTACTAACCCTCAAGCATATCATTCCTAACAAACTCACCTGTGAGCCAGAATAATCAAATTCCCCAGCCTGACCAATTGACAATCCCCCCGAGCCAAGGATCAAGACCTTCTTTGGTCTAACCGAGACTTCAGGCAATACGGGTGGAATAGCAAACCGTTTATTGATCAAATCTTTAACACAGGTCTTCACGGTTCCCGTTTTAACGTCTCGTACAGTTTGTAAAAAGACATCGAAGAGGCATTCCAAATCTTCTGGTCCGGCTGTGTGTTCGGGATGAAACTGCACACTGAAAAAAGGCGCGCTATTGTGGATTATCCCTTCGTTCGTTTTGTCATTCGCGTTTGTAAAAAGCACAGACCATTCTGAGGGTAGGGTTTTGGTGTTGACGGCAAAGCCGTGGTTTTGAGTTGTAATGAAGCATCGGCCTGACCCTTCGTGGATACATGGTTGATTGTGACCTCGGTTGCCATATCTAGGAATATACAAACACGAATCGTCAACGAATAGGGCATTTGCAGAATAAACCAGAAAAGAATTTGCGATATTCCCTGAGTATTTCAATAAAATATGAGTTTCGGTAGAAGCCATTATATATGGTACAACACATGGTGCTCAGTTTCAAACGTGTTGACATTTATGGCAGGGCGCGAAATAACGGCCGGTCAACGGACAATGTCCGGCCAAAATGAGTAGTTGTCCGGTCAAACTCTCGCATGACCGGTCATTTTGACCGGCTACTTTTTAAAGTTTACATGTAATTCAGTTGCTAAATAAAGCGAACGAGCAAACTATTTTCATGCAATTTTCTCATGGATTAAGTTTCGAAGTTGCTGACAAGTGAAAATAGCCGGCACGCAGTGGCTGCAACTGTCAAAACTTATGTTCTTTGTTAATTTCGTCTGATGTTGCGTTTACTTTGAATAATATTTACTGTACGGACTTTACAATAAAACTCACAAGTGATTCTTGACTTCTACAGACATTTTTCTAGTTACATTAAGTATTTTACATTTAAGGGGACTTTGTCAGGCTTTAGTTTAGCTGAATAATTTGACCGGCCAGAAATGCGGGATGTCCGAGCTAAAGTTGGTTTGGCCGGTCACCTTGACCGGCAACCCTCCAGCCGTTATTTCGCGCCTGTTATGGCGAACGAACAAATTATTCTAAATGTTTCCATAAAATGTATTTGCTATCAACCACAAGATCAATAGATAAAGTGAACAATTTAGTCACTCTGATAACTTTCTTTCCTTTTAAAGTTGACCATCACGTGCTGCAAGTCACACTTAGTGAAACACAGCTCTAAAGTAGAATGAAAACTCCGAATTGAAAATATAATTTTTTTTCGAGTTTCCATTGTACTGTATTTACAGAATAATTTGGAGTGGTTTCGATTGGAGCTACCTGAAAAGGATTAACACCTAAAAAGCAACGCGAAGTTTCAACCCTAAAATGAAATACAGCGATTTCTATCCTTATAGTCTATCCGTAATTTTTGTAATTCTAATCCCAACCCTAACTCTAATCCAAACCTTAATCCTAAATCACCCGAAACTTTTGACGCCTTATGTATGTACGGTATGTTCCGCTATTAGACCATGAGTTACCAGGTTAAACTCAAGATCCACTCAAAGAAACAATATGAATCTGGCACAACACAAAAACAATACTGGTCCTCATCTCTATAAGGTCTGTTTGTACTTCAAAGTATGTTGTGGCGACTATAGTCTATTTTCTTCTGGTACACACGTAAAAATGCACAAGTTGTAACAAACTTGCAGCAGACTTTTACCAATGCTGTTTCAACAACTTGTTATCAGGATGTGTTCGCACTGCTTGCTCTCTGCCTGTTGACAAGTTGTCAACGACTTGTTGACAACTTGCTACAAGGTTGTTGACTCAACGGACTTGTTACAGATTGTTCCAACAACTTGTTATCGTCCTGCAATCCAACAACTTGTTAATAAGTTGTGAGTGACAACCTTGTAGCAACTTGATAAAATGACAACATTGTTACAACTTGTTCAGAAGCTTGCTACAAATCTGTAGCAAGTAACATTGCGCCAATACAGTCTGATTGGGCTTGCTACAAAACCCAATCAGTCTGTATTGGCGCAATGTTACTTCTGGTGAAAACCAGACTCACTGCACATGAAAAAATCTCACATCTTGTCAACAAGATGTGTTCGCAACAGATTTGTAGCAAGCTTCTGAAAAAGTTGTAATGTAACTATCCGCGTTATCCATCAATTGTTTATGTAAGCAGGTTTTTAATTACAGTGCTAAAATTGGCAAAGCGAATGTAGCAGGGCTCGAAATAGCGACCTGCCAATGGCCAAAAGCAGGCCATATTTGAGAGATGGCTGGCGAAAAATTTTTTGAACTGCCAAAAAATTTATTTGCTCTCTATTTCGAGCCCTGGAATGTAGACACATGTAATAACACTGAAACAATTAGGGATGGCCCTTACTGAACCTCTAGAGTATACATAGATTAAATATACAAAAACACATTACTTCATTTTGAAGGTCTTGCATCCAACAGCAACGGATAGCAATTGATGTCCCAAACAAATGCCAAAGATTGGTTTCTGTTTCTTGTTATTCACGAGTTTTCTGATGTTCTCAATTGTTGCTGAACATTGCATTGGATCACCTGGGCCATTGCTGAGAAATATGCCATCAAAGTCACCTAAACAAAAGTAAGCCATAAAGATGTAAACATCAAAAAGCCTGCCGGATATTGAACAATTTATACAACAACTTCTCCATCATTCAACCGTTTCCAGTTCTGGTGATTTCCTTTTCAAATTTATGCAAAACGTTTTTCTTCAGAAACTCGTACTTTAATACTAGACAAATCTAGCTAACGCTGTTTACATCATTGCCATCCAATTCACAACTTTGGATAACTCACATGCCCAGTTACTATTGTTCTATGTTCTAAACATGTGGGGGTGTGCTAATCATCCCTACTTGCAGCTGAGAGCTGAGCTGAATTACGAAGGACGCAGCTCGACTTGATCGAGTCGAAGGCTTATTAAAGGCGCCTCTGGTTGCCACCGTATGACTCATGTCTGATCAGGGAGCACAACTACCATGGAAGGGTAAGTTTGGCATTTTATTCTAACCCACCATGTCAACATTCACTGTGGGAGGAAACCAGTGTACCTGGAGAAAAACCCACGACTTTCGGTAGAGCGTTGACACAAGTGTCATGAGTTTGTTGCGAACCCAAAATTTCTGAGGTGATTTCTGACGACTGCGCCACCGAAGCCCCTATATTGACGTTATATGAATTATAATCCTTGTGGACATCTCAAGTACTATATATTTTTGTTTTTCACAGACAAATATCGCTCCTCTACTCCCTACGAAATCACGGTAAATTGCACTTGAATTCTCGTTTTAAGTTAAAAAAAATTTCGGGTGTCATCTCAAGTCTCAACCACGATTCACAGAAAGATAATCCCACGATTTTCTCTTTCAAGAAAAATAGCAATGGCAATTCACGCTTTACTGTACATTTACACGAAAATACCTTTTTTTACAATCCCCCTGAAGGTAAGTGGTCAAAACTTTAAGCCATAATACTACACTGTATACCTTGGTTGAAATCATAGTCCCAAGGAACCACCTCAACACAAGCACCCCGAGACACAAGACATCTGATTTGATTATACTTCATTCCACAATCAACTGTGATGATCTTTACATCACCACTGGGATTATATACGACAGGTTTCTATAAGAACAAATGCAAGTAATATTTACTTTCTTTCAGGTAGCAAACAAGGCCCGTAAACTATGCTGGGGCCCAGGTTAATGAAAAATTCAACTTCAGAAAGTCAATATGAAACAGGACTCAGGATCTAAATTTAAGAAAAGACACCCGCTATTATTATTTAAACTTATTTAATCACGGTAGCCTTTCTGTTTCAGAAGTACATCTGTTTTTCAGATGGGCCGTGAGTTCATTAAAATATTTACATAATTAGGAAAAAAAGAAAATTTAAAAAGCGAGAAAAACAGGAAATTTAAGTAAACTATTTACATGGATGTAATTAATTACACTATAAACGGGATAGGACCAATGGTTAGGACATACGTTTTATGACATTCTTAAAGGAGTTGACAGAGACATCTTCTATTACGGGTCTATTAAGGCTTGGTCAATAATATGATTGGGTAGGTTATTCCAAATCATAGCTCCTCAATAGGAAAAGCTATTTTTTAGAAAATTGGTCTTTGGCTTAGGTAGGTGAATATTTCTATTGTTGCTACGTAATTGATGGCTGTCGTTTTCGTTCAAGTTAATTGTCTGCGTTAGGTAGTCAGGTACTAAACCTTTAAGGGCCTTAAAAATCATTACAAGGTCGCGCTCATCTAAGTTGTCCTTTATAGGTCTCCAGTTTAAGGTTTCAAAAATGTTAGTTGATCTTATGTCGTAACTGGATCCTGTTATTGCGCGAGCAGCCCTTTTCTGTAACTTTTATAATTTATTAATGTGATCGGCGCCAAAGCCATGCCACACAGTTGAGCAGTAGGTAAAGTGCAGAAGTACAAGTGAATTGTACATTGTAATTAAAACATCTTGTGAGACAAAATCTCTAGCTCTTCTTAACATTCCGATAAGTGCTGAGATTGTTTTACATTGTTTGTTGTTATGTTTGTGCTATTAAATCTGAGAAGAGAGTTTAAGATCTACAACGTGGCAAACTCAATCGCCATGTCGATTTAAGCTACAGAAATAGTGTTATGGAATTTCATAGTGTTACAGAAATAGTGTTATGGAAGGTCAACTTTCGGTAACACCTACAAGATTTCACATTGCTCTAAAGATGTGACGATGCTGTGTTTAAGGTCGCAATAACTCAAGAACGACGACAACGCTGTTTAAAGGATACCCCCGGGACCAAAAATTATTCATTCCTTTCATTTTGCATGAAGAATTTCTTTGTTTTGAAGGCAGGTTGTCAAGCTGTGTCGTAGATCTTAAACTCTCTAAAATCATGCACATCTGACCAAAGAAACAGCACAGAGGTAAAGCTAAAGGGGATAAATGAGGAGACCAATACAGAGATGGACCAACTGTCTAAAAGAAGATCTAAATAGTATCAAGGAACTGGCAGTCTCCCATTAACAATAGAAGTCAAAGAATAATATTAGGACTCTGGTTTAAAAATTATGGCCCCCCTTTGCCACTAATTTACCTCTAATGAAACTTCTGCGACGAGATTACGTTCATCTGGGTTATCAAAGGGGATAGCAGACGGCTCTGTACCATCAATAATAATCTACAAAAATTTAGTGAAAATATAAAAATCATACGTCACTGAAGAAGAATGCTATGTTAGATGACACTACTCTCCAATGGACTTCAAGTTTTTCATGGATTTCCAAGTTTTGAACAAACCCTGTTCTAATCCCACAATCATTAGACTTAAGAATGTTATGTACTTATTAAGCAATAAGACCCAACAGCAAATCCATCTAACGTGTCACTTGTCAAAAATTTGTTTGCTATTTGAAAATTACTCACAAAAAACATTTCAGTTTTAATACCTTTCCTAACATTGTTCCTTTTTCTCTGATTTTCTTCGTAAGAGCTCGTGTATCGATCCCTAAAAATGATATTAATGACTGTAAATCACTGAACACTTGAACACACAATCCCTCCTTAACCCATTAATGCCCAACACGTTCCCCTTGACGAGTAAAATCATCTGGCATTAGACAGAGTAAAATACTAAAGTATGGCACATCTTGGTGCATTGCAAGCTAATGGGTTAAATTTCAACATTGTAGCTAAAAGAAAACTATATTACTTTAGAAGACACTTTCCATATTAATATTCTGAAAATATGTCACAAGGATTAGGGTTAGAATTAATAATAATATTCGGATTAGGATTAAACTCATTAAAGGTTGGGATTAGGATTGGAGTTAGGACTAGTTTTAAGGTTGAATTACCATACTATAGGGATTGACCTGATTCTACCTTGTATCCCAGGAATACCATATTCTTTCAACCAATCTGACAATGATTTCTTGGCACTCCAGTGACTATATTCTTCCACACAATCTCCAACAACCAAGCCTGATAACCAAAGTTTCTTTGACTCAAATGCTTCAACAATTCCAAATTTATCCACACTATCTCCAGGGATACCATAGTTGCCGATAAGTGGATAGGTAAGGACCAAGATCTGGGCACGGTAGGATGGATCTGTGAGAGATTCTGGGTAACCGACCATCCCAGTTTGAAACACTAGAAAATTATATGATTGAATAGTGAATACACAGAGTGATTAATATGTATGTTACGAGTGCGTATCGATAGCATGGAAACCAATTATTAGAGATGAGCTGACCATAGGCTATCTATTTGAAGGCCACTTATACCAAATAATCAGCCGAATAATCGGCAGAAGTTTGACTCAAAATGTTGATCGGCACCATGTTGAAACCTCAACAAATACATTTCATCCTGGATTGTGGACTTGTTCTGTGACCAGACTGCATTCCATGAACTCCATTCCAGAGATATCCGGCTGTTGGTGCACTTACTTGTGTGAGATCACTCAAAAAGAAGTGATAAGTGCAACTAAGTTTGTGCCTAGTAAGTTTATTGTCATATGTATATTCACAGTATTGCTTCAAGATTAAGAAACTCCAATGTCCGTGTCTCTCTGGCATAGAGTTTACTTGGAATGCACCCTAGCCACGAAACTGTGATTGGCAGTATAAATGCAATGTAAACTAATTTTCAGTGCAAACTAGGGATCAATTGGCAACGATAGGGTAGGACAAGCCAGTGATTCAAAACAAAATCTACTTGTCAAAGATCCCTAAACAAAGTCATAGAACTGTCATGTGAAACATACAAAAAATATATTAAATTTGAGACATTCTCTGACCAAATTATTTTAATGACGAATTTTTGGCCATCAGGCCTATAACCTTCATCGAAAGCACGTCATTAAAATAATTTGGTCTGAGAACGTCTCAAATTTAATGTCTTATCTTGACGGCGCATCTTTCATATTTTTGTACAAAAATATTTTAGTCGTATATATATATATATATAATATAAACATACCAATGTACAGCAACTAAAATATTACTATTAAAACTTCTCTTTCAAGCCAAAACTAACATCTTTAAACAAACACAAACATAAAACTATCTATTCAAACGCTAATACCCATAATTAAGGCCAACAAAAACATGCCAACATGTGCTTTTATATATAATTATACATTCGAAACCTCTCGAACGTGCGGTGCCAGTGTGGGTAGAGTGTAGCAAATATTCGGCGGTTGACTGTTGTGTAAAACTACCTGAAAAACACAATAAGAACTTCGACGTTTCGAGCGAAGGCCCTTCGTCTGGAAATTAGTAGGAAACTAAAAATAATTGTACATTCGAAACCTACCCACTTCGCCAGGCGAATTTTTGACCGCTCCGAAGAGCTTTCCTTTAAATACAGTCCCGTCTTCAAGAACAAGACTTGCCATAGCGCTTTTACACTTGCGATCTTGCCAAGATCATCAAAAATTTAGAAAAAAAACACGACTTTTTAGACGATTTTCGAATGTAGATATGTGCTGTGTGAACTCACGTGTGAAAATGGCGGGTATTCGCGGGATTCGCGGATAAAAATTTGAAATTGTTCCAAGATGCGCCAGCGATTTGTATTGGTCTTTCCTGCATACTTTATGATATCTTTTCGTTATTTACTCATGCACTAATAGTTTCATGATCACATTAAGTTGATTTACTGTTCACAGAACAGAAAACTTTTGGCTTTGTTTGTTAGGCCCTGGTGTTGTTATATGACTGTTTTTTCTTGTGACTCCAGCCTTTCTTTTTTTCCCGTTGAAATAAATTAAATAATTTTTTTTTTCATTTTCATTTTTCGCCAGTTTTTTGTTTACATTTATGTGCCACATTGCAAATGCCAAAATTTGTTATTGCGCCACGCGAACATAACATAATTATTTAGTACGTTTAATACTACAAAACATGCTTAGGCAGCACTTTCCTTGCGATAGTAACTACTAGTATTATCTATTAAAAGGTGAGTTTCACAAAAATTAATCGGTTATAACTTTGTTCAGATTAGATTTTTCTTTATAACTAGGATCGGTTCAGAGTTTGCCTTTGGCTAATGAAATTTGTACGCAATTTTACAGGTTACTGTCAAAATATTGATGTATGCAAATATTTAAACAAGGCTTTCCAATGATTGGTTGTTTCTCGACCAATTATATTTTACCTTCCCTCTTCTTTAAACATGGCCGCCACGTTTTTGTAATTTTTCACGATCAAAACATAATTATAGAAGTTTTGAACCGTTTTTCCTTTTCGAAATGGATAAAGGACAGAGAAACAAGCAAGCTGAAAGCAAGAAGAAGCCTAAAATGAAATCAAAATGGGCGAAACGCGAAGCGAGACTTAAAAAAGTTAGGGATGAAGAAATCGAAATGAGTGGACTCGATCAGAAAATTTTAGATGTATGTTAGAAATCGTTTTGATGTACCAGTTGTTGTGGGATTAACGATGTTTGAAGGTTTATCTCTAGCAGTGAATAGTTTTTTATCTGATTGTTAATGGTCCGATTTAGGGCAGAGACGACACATATGTTAAAATGCATCATCGATCATCCTTCAAACTAAGCGTCAAAAGACGAATTATCCAGTCCGAGATGAACAGCTAAAATAGCGTGATCTATACTGGCAATGGTTTGGGAATAAATTATGCGCCGTGGTTATTGGGTTGACACTGGACCTTTTAGTACTATAGTTTAATATAGATCCGACATTTCTTACTTTATATACTGTCTGGACAGTCCGGTAGTGAAAATTAAATCTAGGAATGCCTTCCCTAACACAAAACTAAAACCTAATCACAAAACATCAGTCCCTCATCACAGAGACATTGAAAAAAAAACTTAGATCGCTGAAATCTGAAACTATTAATGAGTGGAAAATTATGCTCTAGCAGGGATTCGAACTCGGTGCGTTTGCATTAGCGTATCAATGCTTTACCACTAGACTATGAACGACAGCTTGAAAATCAATGCCGTTATATACTGCATATGATAATACGGATGTGCTTCGATTGCAAATAGCCCACTTTGTTTATTTTTGAGTATTAAACGGCCTGAACAGGTATTTTTGTCATTTTTAGAGAACGAGACAGTTATATGATTAGACATTTTAAAAGAGCATGAATATTCTACAATCTAGTCCACTTGTGACAAGGAATGTCTGATCTATAACCATAGAACTAAAAGGTCTGGTGTCAGACCTGTAACCACAGCCTTTAAATTATACCTAATATGCACATCCTATATCTCGGTTGCACGGTACAAACTTTCCACACTGACCATAGGGTATATGTACTTCTGTCATTACCTTTGAAGAATCTGCGGACTACCATCACTTAATGATTATTGTTCAATTTTTATTGAAGTTTGATCCATCTACCATTACCAAGTTCTCGGACATACCACTTTCAAGTCGGACACAAAGAGGTGAGACATAGAGGAACTTAATAAAAGCAATTAGTATAGGTGTTTGACTAAGTTAAAAGGAAAGACAATTATTAGAGTGACTAAATTGTTCACTCTATGTATTATGTACTGACCTTTGTGTTTGGCGGTAAAAAATATGAAAACATTTCGCGTCATTTACTTGCTCTCATAAGTGGCTAAGCTAGCCATGGAAGCTGGTCATGCTATGCTAATAAACATGTACTTAGATAGCCTCAATTTGGCCTTCAAAGACAATACATTTCTAACGTTTGAACAATTTCAAGAATTAAAAATTTTCATTGCATGACCAATTTCTATCATTTGGTATGATGCAATTTCATTGTATGACCAATTGCTATCAATTGGTAGCTTCACCACTGGTGTAAGTACATTGACCACCATGTGTGACACCATATAAATCACTGAACTGAAACCTGTGTGAATGCAAGAGGCATAAACCATACATGTCTAATTATTTTATTTGTCCAATATTTCTTTTTCATATTAAGCACTCGAAAGTTGTGGGTATATAAATCCAACAGAGATCCAGAGACAAGGCATACCTATTGCATTAAACGGTCTGGATATCCTCGGAGCTGCAAAGACCGGTTCTGGAAAGACATTAGCGTTTCTTATTCCTGTGAGTAGAACGATTAGAGAGGTGCCCGTATTAGAGAGGTGTCTGTACTAGAGGTGCCCATGCTAGAGAGGTGTCCATATTAGAGAGGTGCCCATATTAGAGAGGTGCCCATATTAGAGAGGTGCCCATATTAGAGAGGTGTCCATATTAGAGAGGTGTCCATATTAGAGAGGTGTCCATATTAGAGAGGTGCCCATATTAGAGAGGTGTCCATATTAGAGAGGTGTCCGCATTAGAGAGATGTCCGCATTAGAGATGTCGTATTAGAGAGGTGTCTGCATTAGAGAGGTGTCCGCTTTAGAGAGATGTCCGCATTAGAGATGTTGCATTAGAGAGGTGTCCATAGGTGTCTGTTAAGAGCATCGACTGTATATTAAAATGGCAGTATAGGCAAAAGACAGTGACCAGAAATGAATACTAGTACTGTATAATACCACCACAGTTTGTTATCATTCACTGTAATTTTCTAACATGTAAGATGCTAGAATGTTTATGGAAATTGAAGTGGTCAGCTATTGATGGTCTTGGGGCATTGGTGATTTCTCCTACAAGAGAACTGGTAAGACGTACATAAAACCTAAACTAAACAAACTTTATTTATATTGGATAGCTCTATCAGTTCTAAACTGTTCTCCCTAGAGGTCCAGTAAGGGTCATCTCTCATTTGTCCAGTGTTACTACAGGAGGAAACCTAAACTGAACTAACTTTATTTATACTGGATAGCTCTATCAGTTCTAACTGTTTTCCCTAGAGGTCCAGTAAGGGTCATCTCTCATTTGTCCAGTGTTTCTACAGGAGGAAACCTAAACTGAACTAACTTTATTTATACTGGATAGCTCTATCAGTTCTAAGCTGTTCTCCCTTAATATCTGGGAAAAACTTGAGGTGTTTGTTAGAGTCAAACTGGAAGCGTCACATGCGAAATTATAACGCAGGAAAATTGCAGGAATCGAATCTTGGTCACAGAGGTGAAAGGCACATACACTAACCACTGTGCGAAATTTATGAAACACCATTTCTTTTGACACAGGCCTATCAGACATTTGAAGTATTGTGTAAAATTGGCAAACATCACGATATATCAGCAGGCTTAATAATTGGTGGGAAAGAAGTTAGTTTTGAACAACAGAGAATACAGAAGACAAATATCATTGTCTGTACTCCTGGACGGTTGTTACAACACATGGACGAAACACCTCATTTTGATTGTAGCAATTTAAAAATGTTGGGTAGGTCGCGCTTAAATTACTAAAAACGCACAAGTTGCAACAAATCTGCAACGGACATCTGTCAACGCTGCTCAGGCCCGTTTCAGACGCCGCTCCACTCAATGCACCGAACTTAAATGACGAATTAGGCGCGACAGAAGAGCGACGTTTGAATCAATTAGGTATTTGGAGCGACATAAGTTCGGCAGAAGTTCAACAGAGCCTCTCGCATTATGCGACGTTAGAGCGACATTGATTCATAAGCCGCTCCACTCATGTGCGAAACCTAAATCAAAATCGTCTCGTCAATAACATTATATTTTATACGCCGTTTGAATCACTGTCGCTCTTGTGTCGCTCCAGCGTCCCACCTAATACAATTAAGTTCGGCGCATGAGTGGAGCGGCGTCTGAAACGGGCCTTAGACAACTTGTTTGTCAGGATTTGTTCGGACTGATTGTTTCCAGCTTGTTGTCAATGTTGACAAGTTGCTACAAGGTTGTTGACTCAACAGACTTGTTACAAGTTGTTCCAACAACTTGTTATCGTCCTGCAATTCAACAAAGTTGTGAGTGACAACCTTGTAGCAACTTGATAAAATGACAACATTGTTACAACTTGTTGACAAGCTTGCTACGAATCTGTCGCGAACACATCTTGTTGACAAGATGTGAGATTTTTACGTGAAGAACTGCGCACAGAGGTGGAAAAATGTGTCTTCGACTAACAATTTCAAATCGTATCGTTTTGGCCATTTTTTCGCAATGATACAATTATCGTTCGACGGCTAAAGACTTGATCTTCGTGGATACGAAAAAGGTGTATCTATCAAATTAATACTAAACTCCAATGTTGGATTATACCTTCGCGACGATGTAAACTTTCACTTGAGTGTTCTTCTTCGGTCGGAATACTTCCATTGAGTTTACCCTACTATTAATGTGCATGCCATTTAACTGTTCTGATATTTTTCTGTGCAGTACTTGACGAAGCAGATAGGATACTAGACATGGGCTTCAGTGAGACAGTAAATGCTATCATTGAAAACCTCCCTGAAGAAAGACAGACACTTCTTTACTCAGCTACACAGACAAGGTAATCAAAGGAAGATAATATCTCGAACGTGTCTGGCATCACATGTAGGTAGAGTCTTTACGAAATACTGTGGTTAAGTTGGACAATCTAGCTGAAAAATACAATAAGAACTTCGGCTACTAACTCCCAGACGAAGGGCCTACGTCTGGAAGTTAGTGGAAAATATTAATATAAACATATATTTTTTAGTTCTGTGAGTGATTTGGCCAGACTAAGCCTTCACGTAAGTATACGTCTATTACTATTCTTATGTTATTGTGCACACGTTAATGGATCATGCTACCAAATGAATGAGTTTTGTTATTGATTCTAAAATGTAATATATTGATTCATTGCTATTTAGGACCCAGAATATGTGTCAGTACACAAGGATTCCGAAGCTAGCACTCCACAAGAATTAGAACAGGTGAGTTATATATGCTACTGTATGATGGAACAATCGCATTGCCTAACTTGTTTCATTTCCTTCTGTATAGAGTTACGTTGTCTGTGAGCTTCAAGACAAAATCAATTTTCTATATTCGTTTATCAAAAATCATTTGAAAAGCAAGATTCTGGTGTTTTTATCCAGTTGTAAGCAGGTCAGTTATCCAGTAAGACAACCTTATGCCGAAACTTTGGGGTGCTTACTACGACTGGATCAAGTTTTGGTCAAGTCCTAGGACTGGGGATAAAGTTTTGATCACGTATAAAAGCGTTAACAATTTTTTCTCAGGTCAAATTTACTTACGAAGCATATCGTCGCCTCAGACCGGGCATTCAATTAATGGCTCTGTATGGAAAACAGAATCAAATCAAACGTGTTGCGATTTATAATGATTTTTGTCGGAAAACATCGGCAGTCCTGTTTGCAACTGATATAGCTGCTCGCGGCTTAGGTAAGTGAAATTCGCGTGAAGTTTGAACAGTCCGAGTAAAGTAACAAGGGCGCATGGGTTAATGAAAGACACGAACAAACGCACAAGTTGTAACAAACCTGCAGCAGACTTGTACCAATGCTGCTTCAACAACTTGTTACCAGGATGTGTTCGCACTGCTTGTTCCCGGCTTGTTTTGACAACTTGCTACAAGGTTGTTGACTCAACAGACTTGTTACAAGTTGTTCCAATAACTTGTTATCGTCCTCTGCAATTCAACAGCTTGTTAACAAGTTTTGAGTGACAACCTTGTAGCAACTTGATAAAAGGACAACATTGTTACAACTTGTTGACAAGCTTGCTATAAGTTTGTTGCGAACACATCTTGTTGACAAGATTTTTGCGCGTGTAGGGGGCTAGGGGTGTTAATCATCGTTCCTTGCAGCTGAGAGCTGAAATTATAATTATTATTATTAAAACATCTTTTTACATGGTAACTAATCAAACCATATAAATATTTACAAAATTAAAAAGCTTGTTTTTCATTAGGCCGTGTTACTAAATCTCAACTAATTTACACACTATCGTCACCAATTCAAAATATTCTACACACTATATATAAGGAAACGTTACGTAGACGTATATACTCATATACTCTAAAATTAATCAAATAGATTTTACATTTCTATTGTGGTTCCAATCTTTAGCAGCAGTATATCCGAACGTCCTTTTCATTGAATTTATTTTAGGCTTCGACAACATCAGCATCTTATTATTGCTTCTCAAATTACATTTATCAGAATTTCAGATTTTAAACATACTTGAAATGTTTTCAGAACATTGATTAGTAAGAGCTTTGGATACATATGCTAATTTTGCGAAAGACGCAGCTCGAACGTGACCGAGTCGAATGCTTATTAGGGCGCCTCTGTTGTCACCATGCGACCATGTCTGATCACGGAGCACAGCTACTTAAGGTGGAAGGGTTGGGTGAGGGAGGAAAACCGGAGTACCCGGAGAAAAACCCTCGAAGCACAGCCGAGACACAGCTCTACTGACACGAGTTTTCAAGCACATCATGTCTCTACAGGGTAGTAATACCCATCGAGTAATACTTAGCGGTAAGGGGCTGCGCGCTAGCCGTTAAATGATTGACTTGTAAAACATCTCTACTTTAAAATGCGTAACACGTGATCAGCTTTTAAATATCTATTTTTGAATAGATTTTCCAGCAGTGCACTGGGTAATTCAACTTGATTGCCCTGAGGACGCAAATACGTACATTCACCGAGCGGGAAGAACAGCAAGGTTAATCTCATTTTATTAAAATGATATATAATTTCACTCAACCTTGCTTCCCTCACCTTCTCTGCAATGTCTACCACCCCACATCTTCTGATTGCTTCATTCCATGATGTCTCTGACCAGCTCTCCTTCATCTCTTCTTATTACGTGTCCATACCATCTCAGCCTTGCTTCCCTCATCTTCTCTGCAATGTCTACCACCCCACATCTTCTGATTTCTTCATTCCATGATGTCTCTGACCAGCTCTCCTTCATCTCTTCTTATTACGTGTCCATACCATCTCAACCTTTCTTCCTTCACCTTCTCTGCAATGTCTACCACCCCACATCTTCTGATTTCTTTATTCCATAATGTCTCTGACCAGTTCTCCTTCATCTCTTCTTATTACACGTCCATACCATCTCAGCCTTTCTTCCTTCACCTTCTCTGCATTGTCTACCACCCCACATCTTCATCTGATCTCTTCATTCCGCATCTTGTCCTTCAGCGAAACCGCCTTGGTTCACATACATGAATTATATATTGTTTTTCACTTCTTTCCTCAGGTACCAAAGAGGTGGTCATTCTTTATTAATCCTACTACCTTCTGAAGAAACCGAAATGTTAAAAGTAAGTTTCACGGAATAAATCTATTTCTGGCAATCTTTCATTACGTTGGGGGGTTGTTGTTGATTAACTAATGTGAGAACCAGGATGTAATGTTGCAATTGATGTTTTTTTCTTGAATTTAGGAACTCGAAAAGAAGAAGGTTCCGATAACCGAAATAAAGTAAGTTTTAGAGCGATATAGTAGTTGGTAACAGTTGCATTTACCTTTCACCAGGGTTCCCCTCACTGGCATGTGAGAGGATCAGAGAAGTACTTCCAGTTTGACTCCATCAGACACAGCAGTTTTCTCCGGTTTCCCCATGTAGTAACACTGGACTACCAAGAGATAACCCTTACTGGACCACTAGGGAAAACAGTTTAGAACTGATAGAGCTATCCCGTATAAATAAGGTTAGTTTAGGCTTCCTCCTGTAGTAACACTGGATCAATAAGAGATGTCGCTTACTGGACCTTTAGGAAGAACAGTTTAGAACTGATAGAGCTATCCAGTATAAATAAAGTTAGTTTAGTTTAAGTTTCCTCCTGTAGTAACTCTGGATCAATAAGAGATGACTCTTACTGGACCTCTAGGGGGAACAGTTTAGAACTGATAGAACTATCCAGTATAAATAAAGTTAGTTTAGTTTAAGTTTCCACCTGTACTAGACGTATGTTTTCGTTCTATAGAGCGAATCCTAAGAAGTTATCTAATATACAAAAGAAACTAGAAGGGCTGTGTGTGCAAGATCAACATATCAAACAATGGGCCCAAAAGGTTTCAAATACTACGGACGTAAAATCACGCACAAGTTGTAACAAACCTGCAGCAGACTTGTACCAATGCTGTTTCAACAACTTACAATATGGATGTGTTCGCACTGCTTGTTCTCGGCTTGTTAACAAGGTGTCAATTCGGCTTGTTGACAACTTGCTACAAGGTTGTTGACTCAACAGACTTGTTACAAGTTGTCCAACAACTTGTTATCGTCCTGCAATTCAACAACTTGTTAACAACTTGTGAGTGACAACCTTGTAGCAACTTGATAAAATGACAACATTGTTACAACTTGTTGACAACCTTTGCTGCAAGTTTGTTGCGATTTTAACTTGTTGCATGCACCTTTATAATATAGTGCTTCAAACTACTTTTCAACTCGTTTTAATGGCATAGTAAGACCTCGCATTTTTTGTTTTTTTTCCAGAGTGTGGTGTCGTATGTGCGATCGGTTTATCTTCAATCAAACAAGAAAGTATTTTATGTTGACGAATTGCCGGTTGAAAAATATGCTGCGTACGTGAACGACTTTACTGCTAAGTTTGACTTATCAATTCTATTCATATAAATTTAAATTGTTGTATGAATATACTCAAATTCAGCTAAAGATTCGTACTTTTTTCAGATCCCTTGGACTGCTAACAGCTCCAAGAATTCGGTTCTTACAGGTAATATATTATTGTGCCATTGAGCGATGGGTCAGTACACTGTAGTGGCAATACTCGAATATGGTGTCCCGAGACTTGCCATTTCGTTGACAAAGGTAAAGACAAGCTAATTGGTGAACTGCAAGGGATGCAGCTCAAACGTGATCGTGTCAAATGCTTACTATGGCCCCCTCGGGCTGCCACTAAGAGTAGCCGGGGGGAAACCCTCGTAGCACAGGAGAGAACCAGCCAGGGTTCTTGTTGTAACTTCGTAGGGCAAATTTTGCCATGTTGGTCGGACAAAAATACATTCCAGGCATGTTGAGTAAGAACAAAAAGCCTTGAAGACCAGTTTGGGCAATTTGAAAAATTTGCCAATCTAATATACAACATTTTCTGACCATCAGAATTCTGTAAAATTTTTCCCCGAAGACGAAGTGCGTAAAATGGCGTTTCAGAGACTCTACATTTCAAACTTTTCTGGAGGAGCATGCCCCCATACCCCCTAGTGGCCTCGTGCCTTCAACTCTCGATAGCTGTGCATTCCCGCTAGCGGCATGAGGGCCCCCATAAACCTTTTTGGCTTTTGCCGGCCACTTTACATTATGTTTTGACCACGCCCTTTCGTCGGGCAAAATGATCCCCCCCCAATGTTTAGACCCAACCAAACTTTACATACACTCGTTTCAAGCACATCAAAAGTCGCAATAGGGTAGTCAGACATCCTAAGTAATACTACGATTAATAGAGACCTTTAGCATAGCATAAATTTTTCAGACCGCGAACCACAAACCGCGGTTTCAGGTTAGCGGTTTGCCGTTAGACGTTTGGGCAGTTTGGTGCATTTAGCTTGACGTTTCATTCCTGCTTACCGCGTAATGAGTCCGCCATGTTTTGTTTACTTCCGCATGGCTATTCTCACTTGTGCGGTAATAATCGCCATAACTCTTGTAAAAGTTATAATCTAAGGATAAAAATTGCCATGTATCAAGAAAAGAGGCCAAAGAACTTTGCTTTAGTAGTTAAACGTGTGTTTGTAAACTTTAAATAGTGTTAAAACGTTGCCGTATTTCACTTACCGCTAGAACACCTTCTTGCGGTTGAAACGTCAAACGCCAAACGCGACCGCAAGACCAGGGTCACGTGATATTTTGCGGTTTGCGGTTTTTTACGAAAAACGCAATGCTAAAGGTCTCTAATACCCTATCTTCAACCTTCCGTAACAGGCTTAACTCGGGCAGTGCACTAATCACATATTCATCTCGACCTTGAATGAACCGTGGACCGGTGTACTTTTACACGGGCATCATGGCTTACTGCAGGCTTTGTTATTTGTTGTTTTATCTCTTTTAGAAAGCCAAAAAGAAACATGGCCACATACCTAAAGCAACAGAGACCAAGAAGACGACAAAGCAAGCAACATCAGAAATATTAACAGAAGGAAACCAGGATATAACTAACATTGAACAAGACTTCTTGGTTCTACGAAAAATAAACGTTGAGATTTCTTCTGATGTCGAGGAGGTATTATATTTTACACTATATTATATTATATGGTAGACCTATCCAGTAGAAATAAAGTTATATGGGTAAATACTAAGATTTTTCTCGGCATCTCGTTCGATGGGAATAATAGTTGATGGTGTTTGTGGATGGAATATTCGAACGAAAATTTATATACATTTTTAGACCTAGCCAGGAGCAGATGCGAAAAATGTAACTAGACTCTGTAGTTCAGTTGGTTAGAGCGCTGCACCGGAATCGCAGGGCCGCAGCCTCGATTCCTGCCAGAGGGCCGAAGGTTGCATTTTTCGCAACTGCTCCTGGCTAGGTCTAAAAATGTATATAAATTTTCGTTCGAATATTCCATCCACAAACACCATCAAGAAATAAAGTTAGTTTAGTTTAGGTTTCCTCCTGTAGTAACACTGGAACAATATAGGGATGGCCAAACTGTATCTTTAAGGAGAACAGTGCAGAACTGATAGAGCTATCCAGTATAAATAGGCAAGTTCATTCGGCCAAAATTTGGTTTCTCGTTTAGGATTCTATCGAAGAGGCACCTTTCGAAAACTCCACAGAAGTAAGTGTCATGTTAAAGATGTTACTCGCTAACCAATGTAATGGTTTAATATGAGGAGATTTATTCGCTAATGTTGGAATTTCTTTGTTTAAAGATTGAGAATAAAAAGAACAAAATCAAGACAAAGACAACTTCTGCAAAGAAGGTTTTGAGAAAGAACATCAAAGTCAACAGTAAAGTGATATTTGATGAGGATGGCGAGGTCAGTATCATCTCTTAATTATGTACTATCAAGACAATGATGTCATCTGTGTTTGCTCATTAAAATAGATCGAAATCAATAAATAGACGGTGGCAGTATTTTTATGCTAAGTGCTGACCTGAATTACGGTGGACGCAGCTCGACTTGATCGAGTCGAAGGCTTATTAATGGCGCCTATATGGCTACCACCGTATGACTCATGTCTGATCAGGGAACATAGCTACGATGGAAGGGTTAGTTTGGGGCTTATCCAAACCCATCCTGTCAACATTCCCTGGGGGAGGAAACCGGAGCACCCGGAGAAAACCCACGACTTTGGTAGAGCGTTGACTGACTCTTTTCACATACGTGTCATGAGTCCGCAGCGAGAATCGAACCCACGATCTCAGAGGTGACAGGCGCTTGCTCTGACGACTGCGCCACCGAAGCCCATGCACGATGGTTTAGCACTCTGTGACAAACGCGTGCTTTTACGTTACCTGCACCTCGGGCTGTGGTGAAAATTACCCAATCATGTAATCAGCACCTAAGATTATATTTCGATTTACTCTACAGCCAATCACGGTAAACACCCAGAACGAGGGTGAAAGAGAACAAGACATATCGTCAGCAGTAGCTCTTGAGAATGGCGATAGCCCGCATGCTGCAGGTGGGATTGATTTGAAGAAATCCTCGCAAAAACTTGTCAAGCAAGATAAACTAGATAAACAGGAATTTCGAGAAAGAATTAAACAGAAACATCGCGAGAAACGAATGAAAAATAAAGTAAAGAGAAAACGCTACGAGGTATGTTGCAAAGTTATGTTATTTATAAAGATGTTAAAAGGAGCGTCTATTTCAGTCCAGAGCGCGCAATTAGATGTCGTATAGAACTCATGTGAGAATAATTAAGTCTATCTGAACGCTTGAGTCAAGCAAGGGTAGATATTATGCACACGTAGTACATATGAAACCTAATGGTATGAACAAGGAAGTGAATGTGGACTTCATTAAAGTGATCTAACTCGTGTGAGTGGAGTAGTCTCTCCCAGCTGACTGAGCAAATCGTAAGATCACACAATGGTGGTACATGTTCTTGGGAATGGGTCTCTTTCAGTTGACTTATTGGTAAAATATGCAAGGGTAGTACATATTCTTGAATGTAGACTATGTATAGTATCGATGTCTTCATGTGAAGTGTATTTATCTCCAAATTTATTTTCTAAAACCCTTTAATTAGGACGATGACGAAGACGAAGTTGTTGTCACATTAAAGAACGCTAAAGACGATGACCTCAATACAGAAATGGACAGTGATAGTGAGAATAGTTACAGGTGATGTTTTCAGTGAAATGAAGCTTATATTTAGTTTGTATTTGTACCTTAAAGAAAAACGTCTGGTATCCTCTGGAAAGTCTACTCCCATCCTTAGGCGGATCTACTGGGGGCCGCACCGCCCCCCCCCCCTAGAAAACGTCAGCACCCCCCCCCCCCACACACACACACACAAGGAGTTCATACTGAAATTTTCACGATCTATGGTATCTTTGCCATAATCTGCGCTGATGGCGGAAGGGTGCACCCCCCGGAAATATCTGCACCCCCTCCACCAGATGAGCCTGGCCGCCCCTGCTCGCATCCTTTCCCAGATGAATGTTAATCCGTTTCTCTCATAACCTATCTATTTTTACACATTTAGTGCACCACCAAAGCGACCAAGACGAGCTATAGAAGACGAAACAGTGGAAGAGACAGTGGAAGAAACATTACAAGATGATGAAGAACTAGCTTTAAGATTATTAACTGACTGACGCAATCACATACACAGATTGCAAACCAATAAATTATGTTAAAGACTTAAAATAGACGAAACCACCAAATTATAATGTAACGTACAAATATAAGGCATTCTCAAACTTTTTACTACAGCTTTTCGAGTAAATATACGCTCATTGAAAATAGTAAATATTGTTGTGGAAACGTTCAAAGTGAGCCCCCCCCCCAGACAAACAGTTTTGCTCTTGGGGGCAAACATTGTTAATAGAATATTTATTAAACAAAAAAAAAGAGAAAATGCTTAACGAAAATGACTCATTGAACGTCTCTTATCGTCGCCATCTTGAATTTTCTATGTCAACTATATTCTACTTACATGTAATACTCCATGTTGGAACGACGAAAATCGGAGAATGGAAAAAATGCAAGCCGAAACTTAGAGTCGCTGTGAGCACGAGTAAAAAAGGGTAACTTTCCATATTAATATGCCGAAATGACATCACAAGAATTAGAGTTAGGATTATGGTTATGGTTGGGATTAGGATGGTGGGATTATGCCCGCTACGATATCAAAATGAGCACCAAAAACTTTCCTGTAATTTATTGCACCGAAATGCGTTTCCAAATACGAGTCAAATCTTTACATGCATTCCTGGAAATTGGGCGATGTCCAAAACCTGCGATTCTCCTGTAAACTGTAGAAAAAAATTCCTTTGCCAGTCCTTCAAAAATAAAAAGATGTACCAAAAATATTTTAGGTTCTTATCTTTTGTGGAATTTCTTCGACGTATCCTTGGCATGGTCGAGAAGTAATTGACATGGTTCGAATTGAGCTTCGCCAACCTCGGACTGTAATTGTCGCATCTTATTCACGAGATTTTCAGCGCCATATGTATCCACGAAACGGAATGGACCTATCATAGAAAGATTTTCAATATTGGCAAATCGCCTATCTAAGAGCTGGCAAAAAGTGGTGTAAGACCATGGGTTGGGTTCACTGATCTGAAAACAAGGACTGGATAGTGCATCTTCCATGCATAAATGAAGCCAATGGCGGTCATATCGGTGTGACCACAACAAATCTACTGTGGTGTTGGGGACATGTTTAAAGAGGTTCTAACATGTTCTAGTTATTGGTGGGAAAGGAAAGATATTGTCTGGATAAGAATTTGTCATCAGTGGCCTCTCTTTCTTCCTAAATTTGCCGGTGAATAACTAATGAGGGCACACCGATGTGGCCGCCATAAGCCTCATTATGTGGTGTTAAAACGTTCTAAAACTCATTAGAAGAGATGTTGGAAGCTATATTTTTCACGTTGCATAGAAAAATATATTTGCTTCATAACATAACTAATTTAAACAGCTAACGATTTGACTAGTCAAGAATTTGACAGATTTAAAAATCTGATCTCATTAAAAATATTCTGGCTTCAAAATTGGCTCATTGAATTCAATAGGATGCTCTATCCAGTTCTAGTTTCAGATCAGTGGTTGGGTTAGGTTGGGTATGGGTAATTTGGGTTGTCCACTAAGGTATAATTGAGAGCTTAAGCACGAATTGAAATATGCATATCGAAGTATTCAACTGTTCAATCATCATTTGAATATGCAAAAAGTTGCTTGAAGAACCATTAGTTTCCGCACGGTTGACTCGCTTTAATTTATTCTCTTAAATGCATTCTTCTCTTAAATGCTTTCTTTATTTTGCTTTACACAGAAGACAAAATATGCTAGTGCAAAAATTGTTTAATGACAGTTCTATTGTGGCTATACAGGGTGTATCAAAAAAACTGCAAATACCATAATTTGTATGCACGAGATCATACATTAGAATTTCAATGGCTGTGCAAATAATTACGCTTCTGGGATTTGAAAATACGTTGTACTTCAATTTGTTTGTTAGACACAATTTGCTTTGCCTACGGTCGATCATGTTTACTAACGCTCCCTAACCATTGTGTTTTGCGTACCCTAGGGTTATGTGCTTTTCCAATAAACACGATTTTAGACGGAAGTTGAGTTTGCTCGTATACGTTTAAAACAAGAAATTCTCTTAGTTCTGTTCTTAACTGAGCCATTCGTAATCGAACTCATAAGTTTAATTCACTTTGTGTGCTTGTTTTGATACCCCTGGGAAACGTATTTTCAAATCCCAGAAGCGTAATTATTTGCACAGCCATTGAAATTCTAATGTATGATCTCGTGCATACAAATTATGGTATTTGCAGTTTTTTTGATACACCCTGTATGTGAACTATAATTCTCAAACTCATTAATAATTCATGAACAAAACACAAAGGAAATCACCGTATCGTTGTCTTGATACCACGGTAATAAACACCCATAAATTAACTCAACTTTCGCGTTGAATTTCTCTTTAAATACTGGTTTGTTTGAGAAGCTATATCATACACTCGTAGTCGTTTATTATAGTGATTTAAAAACACCTCAAAGTATGTTAAAAAAACTCGGCTAGCGCCTTGTTTTTCAACACACTTCTCGGTGTTTCAAATCACTATAATAAACTCCTTCTCGTGTATGATATATTACATGAATGATTGAACAGTTGAATACTTTTATATGCATATTTTAATTCTTCCAGTCTTAGCGATACATGTTATGATTCAAATGCAATTTTATCCCGAAGCTCCGAACTGGCTGATATAATCGAGGCATTCAAGATGGCGACAGCCTTTTTGGCTTGAAATCACCCACGCGAATATATTGCCGTTCTTGATTTCATTCAAATGTATGGCCACAGAGTAGAGATCATACAGAGGTGGAACGGGCCGTCGTAAACACTTGGGAGACTTACGTTTTCGTGTACCCACCTGATTTCAGGCGGCCGGGCAAAAAATGAGCAACTGCGCATGCTCGGCAAGTTCCCCCCATTCCAAGTTCCCAACATTTCCCTAGTTCCCAACATTTTCGGCTCTTTAAAGTTTCACAATCTTAAGGTCTTTTTACGTACTGCTAAAAGGTAAACTGCCGTTAAAAGCGAGCCGCCATCTGAATCGTGCACTTTAACTGCGCATACTCGGCAAGCGTCTGAAGCATAAGTGGGTACACCCGTTACACCTCTGTATGATCTCTACTCTGTGGTATGGCTGATGCCATAAATAACGGCTGAATGTATTTTACGGCTGAATGCCTGAACATATCTCTTTCGTCGCTAGCCTTCTTGAGTATATACGTTACAAGCATGACTACCAAGTCTTGGTATACATTTACTTTGTCTGCCCTAACACACATACTTGTACTGTTCTTCCTTGACATTCAGAACAGGTCATCAAGAAACAAGCAGTTTAGTATGCGTTCTAACTGGTAATGGCCGATATGACGGTTAAAACATAAACATTGCAGCGAGTCTGAGTGAACACTTTGTCAAGTGCTTACCTCCTAAGAATGGTGGAAATCCTAAACCAAACACTGCACCTATATCACCATCGACCTAAATCAACAACAAATAGAAATTTGGACGAACATAAACAAAACTAAAGCCCGATTATCAATCTTCACACTCGCATTCGTTAAACAAACGCAGTGTTTTCTGCAAGAAATCGTTTACTTACCGGACTGTTTAGAATGCCTTCTTGTAACGTTAACAAAGCTTCGTTAGTAAACCGAGAAGCTAAACGCAGTTGAATATCTTCTGCAGTGTGGCTAAAACAGAATAGTACAGGGTGTATATAAAAAAAAGGTAATCTAAGGTTATTGATTTACCTTTTTCAAGGTTATTGATTTACCTTTTTCACACAAATAAAGATCAGGCTTTTAGCTGTCAAATGACACCTTTTCTGTATCACTGCGATCAATAATGGCCCAATACGATCCGATGAAAAAAGAGTGGTCGAAATCACATTTTTCCACCTTGGGGAATTGAACGTCCTTTGAATTTTCGACCATCTGCTCAAATGATGGTTGCTATTTGTCACGATTAAATCACGATTTGAACCTTCTTTAAATTCACCAAGACTTGATAAATAGCCCATGGGAACGCCATCTTATTAAAATTCATGAATTTGAATCAGAGATGAGAATAATTTCATAGGCAGACAATAGCTTTGCACTCAACTCCCAATGGTGGAAAAATGCGTTTTCGACTGGCAATTTTTAATCGTATCGTATTTGGCCATTTTTTATCGCAATGATACAAAAATGGTATCATTTGAAAGCCAAAAGATTGATCTTTACTGGTACGAAAAAAGTAAATATATAAACTAATTAATAAACGCACAACAACAACATGCCAAAGTTGGATTACCTTTTTTTATACACCCTGTATATGGTCACCCTACATTGTACCATCTGGTCACGATCTAGTGATCGGAATGTTCCATTGTCTTTTCATTATTTTGAAAATCCCACTGTTCTCCATGCCATCCAGTCACTCATAGTAATTTTTGACATATTTGTCAAGTTATGCAAAGGGCCTATAAGCCCCTGTTTATATGAGGCCTACATGAAGGGCTGGCCCTCCTAGGCGAGATCCCGCGTGGTAATAGAAATCCCTATTTCAAGGGCTCATGTAAACAAGGGCTGAAAACCAGCCCTACTGGTAGGGCTAGCCCTTCATGAAGGGCTCATGTAAACAAGGGCTGAAAACCAGCCCTACTGGTAGGGCTAGCCCCTCATGAAGGGCTCATGTAAACAAGGGCTGAAAACCAGCCCTACTGGTAGGGCTAGCCCTTCATGAAGGGCTCATGTAAACAAGGGCTGAAAACCAGCCCTACTGGTAGGGCTAGCCCCTCATGAAGGGCTCATGTAAACAAGGGCTGAAAACCAGCTCTACTGGTAGGGCTAGCCCCTCATGAAGGGCTCATGTAAACAGGGGCTGAAACCCAGCTCTACTGGTAGGGCTAGCCCTTCATGTAGGGATCATGTAAACAAGGGCTTAGGAAAGCAGGACCATCAAATGTATGTTTCGAACTAAGACCAAGGCCATAACAAAGGCTCAAGATCCAATTGGAGAAACATATTTATCTTCCATATCACTTCAGTAAAACTGATCATGGAGGAAAATCAGTTTCACACATAAGATATGGATTAAACAGGCACCTGACGGGCAGGTGCAGTAACCACTGTGTAGTAATCCCACATAGTAAAGGTGGAAGGTTCTTGTACTAACGACTGTGCCGCGTACACCTAGCTTACATCTTACGTTTAACAATATTCATCCATACTAACCTGCCTCGTTTTGGCACGGCGTATTTCTTAAGAATATTCATAGCCCCGTTGTTTATCTAGAATAACAGCAAGATGTGTCCATCTTGTCAACAAAATGCGTGCGCAACAGACTTGTAGCAAGCATGTCGACAAGTTGTAACAATGTTGTCATTTTATCAAGTTGCTACAAGGTTGTCATTCACAACTTGTGAACAAGCTGTTGAATTGCAGGACGATAACAAGTTGTTAGAACATCTTGTAACCAGTCTCTCAAGTCAACAACCTTGTAGCAAGTTGTCAACAAGCTGGGAACAAGCAGTGCGAACACATCCTGATAACAAGTTGTTGAAACAGTTTTGTTATAAGTCTGCTGCAGGTTTGTTACAACTTGTGCGTTTTTACTTGTGTGATCGAAATGTTCCATTGTCTTTTCATTGTTTTGAAAATCCCACTGTTCTCCACGCCACCCAGTCGCTCATTGTGTTAACTTATTTCAGCATTTATGCAAAGGGCTATTTACAAAACAGAAATATCCTACCGTTTTCTTTCCCTTCCCATCAGGGTATACAAAAAATCCTTTTCCAGATTTTCGACCTGAATGCCAAGCAAAAAATGTGAAAATCAATTCTATTATGTGAATATATATATAGTCAGGCAGATAAACAGGATGGTACACGATACTTCGTCCCCATTTACATGAGTTGAAAGTGCAATTTTATCTCGATGCAGAACGCGTCGTTTGGATGAGCATTCGACACCGCGAACTGGTCTATGCATGCGAGTATCTTACCTAGAAAACCTTCCTCTACCATAGTTTTTAGCACTCCAACATCGCCGCCTCTAAATCTGAATAATAACAAGTTCAGAGACATTATTTCTTTTATACAAATCTATAACATCATGTGAACTACTTTTAAAAGAAAATTGTTCGTCCTCTGACGTCCTTCGATCTCTTGACTAGGAAAAGACAAAATGTACAACTACAGCCAGTTTTCCAACATGTTTCAACTAGTGCGAGAGTTTTCTGTCCGCTTTACAGCTCGCGGAAACGCATGAAAGTTGAACTACATTCCACTTTCTCTTGGCGTGCCCGCGCGACCGATTATTATTCACGTGACTCGAATCGGTCGTTTCTCCCGCGCGGGCAAAACGACCGTAAAGGCCATTTTCCATTACGGTCGTTTTGCCCGCGCGGGCGAAGCGACCGATTCGAATCACGTGAATAATTAGTCGCGCGGGCACGCCAAGAAAGTTGAATGTAGTTCAACTTTCAGGCGTGTCCACGAGGTGTAAAGCGGACAAAAAAATCTCATGCTAGACACCTACAGCGAAAGTTGAAACATGGTCGCTCCGCCCGCGCGGGAAAAGCGGCTGTAATGGAAAATTGCCTTTATGGAAACAGCTTTTGGAAAAAGGCCTTAACAAAGTGAAACCTTCTGCAAACTAACATTGACCCTGGCCAGAAATGGCTACATTGAAAGGAATAGATAGATTTTGAATGGTACGACAATATTTTAGGTTTGAACATTTTTAATCGAAAATTCAAGACATCAACAACTTCTATTTATTTACTTACCTCTCGCCAAACGCATTTCCCAGATCCTCAGCAACGTGTGTCGCCACATCTATACCAACCTATGTAGAAGTAATTGAATATTACACGAAAACAAAGGCACTTTAAAGTGTCATTAACTCTAAATATGTTTTTGGTATCTGCAATACGTGGGACATTCTAAGAAATGTAATATATCTTTATAGTAAAGAACCTCAACTTCAACAGTTCAACTTTGATAGTGAAAAAGTTGATCAACAGGAGTGGGAAAAATCGTTTTCGTCCTGTGAGCACAGCCTGAAAACAAAGAATTCCTGCAGACTTGCAGAGTATCTATTTATTAAATCTAGCCATAGTGCCCATACGTACTGTCTATTCAGCATGGTTTTAAACTTAAGAATGATTCCTGTCAACCATTGGTTGTTGGGCTCATAGTGAGACATGTGTGCCTCGCGTGCTCGACTATATTTTCCATCCCTGTTTATCAAGTCTTATCTGCTATAAAGATACATTATACATATATTCTTGGAATGACTTTAAATACTACTCATATTTGGGGTTACTGGCATCTTAAACATAAGTAAATTTAAACCACGAGACTTACCTCATCTGCAAGTGTGGCTGAGCCAACTGGGAAACCAAAACTCTTGGTTAATTTATCCAATTCTGCAGGTGTTATTCCTTCCTGTAAACATAAAAACATTTTGTTTGAGACACAAAATTAAACTAACTGTATTTATACAGGAAAGCTCCATCGGTTCTATTTTTGGTCCGGTGTTACTACAAGAGAAAACCAGGGTACCCTGAGTTAACCTGCGGTGTTTGGTAGAGTCAAACTGGAAGCAGTTATATGTGATTGAGGTGACGATATACAACTGCATATTGCAGGAATTGAACCTCAGTCACAGAGGTGAAATGCACATTCACTAACCACTGGGCCAGAGGTGGAAAAAGTATCGGATCCTGGGAATCTAGTTCCCAGAAATATTTTTGGATCTGAACTTTGGCAGAATATTTTAAACAGAAATTTCTAAAGTTAATAATTAACTGATGAGTAATAACAAAACTAGAGTATGCTCTAGTCTAGACTAGCAATTGTAATGCATTTTGTATTCACTATATCAAATTGAACACCACTGAATATCAAGAAACAACACTCCAATCATTTCAATGTCAAAATCAATCAATGATCATTGAACCTCATTAATTATTAATTTTGAGTCTGAAACCCAGGTTCCCAGAAAGAAAAACTTTTTCCACCTCTGCACCGGGCTAAACACTCCCTGTATGGCCCAGCGCTTATCCCAGCTCTAAGAAAGATCGCTTCCTAAATTGTATATTTAACTATAGTGTTAAGCCCTGTCAAAGGAGAATGAGAGTTGATGAGAGTTGGCAAGCGAGAGTTTGCATGCATGAGAGTTTTCTCAACTCTCATGCCCCAATCAATCGAGAACAAGAGTTGCATGAGAGTCGCGACAGGAGTAATTTAGCGCACGAAACGCAGCTTTGAAAATAATTCTAAAATTTTGGTAAACATAGAGTTTACATTTCCTTCTTAGCTTTTCTTGTCGTAGACAAAGTCGTAACGTGTTATTTTGGTTAGCTTTTCTTGTTATAAACACAGTCATTGCGTGATATTTTGTTAAGCTATAGTTCTTAGAAAGTACAAACCACTGGTCTGACAAGAGTTGTTTAAAATCTTATGCAACTCTCATGACCTGTCAAACGAGCAAAACTCTCATCGATATTTGAACCAGCTCAAATTGCTGAGAGTTGCTGAGAGTGCATGAGAGTTGCAACTAGCTCTCATCAACTCTCACCAACTCTCAGCGCGTACACATTAGAAAGGTTACCTGTAACAACGCAATGACTTCAGCCATAGTTGGCGCAAGAATTCTTGTCGTATAAAAACCTGGACCATCCTAAAAAAGATAACATACGACTGTTCAATAATCTGAAGATGACAGAT
Source organism: Trachythela sp. YZ-2020 (assembly GCA_016169945.1). Taxonomy (NCBI): domain Eukaryota; kingdom Metazoa; phylum Cnidaria; class Anthozoa; order Malacalcyonacea; family Clavulariidae; genus Trachythela; species Trachythela sp. YZ-2020. The sequence continues at coordinate 910,786 of JADLSH010000365.1, read as the reverse complement.
ACTAGACGAGATACTGAGAATAGATGCATTAGGTGTTAGAAAGTTCCATACCTTGACAACAATTACTGTTTTTCCTTGTCTTAAACCAACATCTACTGCAATCGCTGGAATAAGAACATTTAAAATAACAACCATATTGAGTTTAAGTCAATTTTAACCTAAGTTTTATCAGTTCTAAACTATTCTCCCTAGAGGTCCAGCAAAGCTCATCACTTATTGTTCCAATGTTACTACAGGAGGAATCCTAAACTAACTTTATTTATACTGGATAGTTCTATCGGTTCTAAACTGTTCTCCCTAGAGGTCCAGTAAGGATTATCTCTTATTGATCCAGTGTAACTACAGGAGGAAACCTAAACTAACTTTATTTATACTGGATAGCTCTATCAGTTCTAAACTGTTCTCCCTAGAGGTCCAGTAAGGATCATCTCTTATTGATCCAGTGTAACTACAGGAGGAAACCTAAACTAACTTTATTTATACTGGATAGTTCTATCGGTTCTAAACTGTTCTCCCTAGAGGTCCAGTAAGGATCATCTCTTATTGATCCAGTGTAACTACAGGAGGAAACCTAAACTAACTTTATTTATACTGGATAGCTCTATCAGTTCTAAACTGTTCTCCCTAGAGGTCCAGTAAGGATCATCTCTTATTGATCCAGTGAAACTACAGGAGGAAACCTAAACTAACTTTATTTATACTGGATAGTTCTATCGGTTCTAAACTGTTCTCCCTAGAAGTCCACTGAGGATCATCTCTTATTGATCCAGTGTAACTACAGGAGGAAACCTAAACTAACTTTATTTATACTGGATAGCTCTATCAGTTCTAAACTGTTCTTCCTAGAGGTCCAGTAAGGGGCATCACTTATTGATCCAGTGTTACTACAGGAGGAAACCTAAACTAAACTAGAAGGTTTAGGTGGATGGATATCAATTTCAATCGAGTGAGATGCAGAAAAAAACATCTTTAAACTAAACTACTTTATTTACACTAGTATACAGTATATGTTTATATTTTACTATGAATTATTCATGGTACAGTAATTACCTGCCGTTTCCTTAGATGTCTTATCTGTAGTTATAATTTCTAACAAAGGCATTTTATCCACGGGGGAAAAGTAATGCATTCCAATAACCTACAGGAAGAAATATTACAGACGCTCGATTTGGAGAATGTTCAATGTTCATACTGTATGTGGCATAAAAAAGCTGGGATTTTTATAGTAGGGTGACTTAACAATTCCACTAACTCACCTTATCAGGTCGTTTGCTAGCCTCAGCGATCTGAAAGAAACATTTCAAGAACATAAGGAAATATAGTTATAGATATCATTAAGAGGGAATATTTTTCTATGTCTCGTCTTTGCAATGAAAAGCGTTCAAAACCTAAAACCTCTTTGGCGTACATCCCAAAATTATTTTGTTTTAACTCTATATTTAATAGTTCAAAAAGGTAGCAACCTTTTTAAATCTATCTCGCGCTTGAGAAACATCAAACAATAAAAAAAATTTCGTAATGAAACTACAATTATTAATGACGCAATACTATTGAAGCCATATTTACAGCAATGAAAGCCAAATTACCTCAAATTCAAACATTTGGCAATATCATCCAAAATCTCTTTATTTTAGCATTAATTGACAGACTGTGCCCTCCACATACTTTGTCCATTGAGAAAAGTACCAGTGCAGTCGTATTCGAGTTTTGAGCGCGTGATATGTGACATATAAAAAAATTTCCGCTTAATGTTTTACGATAATACATTACCTTGTGTATAGGCAAAGCCGAGGTATTGGAAGCGAAAACACAAGTCTCTGGAATAACCTGAAAGATGAAGTATACGAAGAATATTAAGTGTAATGCTAATGGTGTCTTAAGCCTCGGTCAAATAAGATTGAGAGTTGATGAGAGTCAATGAGAGTTGCAACTCTCGCTCCCGTTTGGTCGCCAACTCTCATCAACTTTGAGCTGGTTCAAATTTTGATGAGACTTGATGAGAGTTTTTGCTCGTTTGATCGTGGAGGCATGAGAGTTGATGAAACTCTCGTGCAAACTCTCGCAGGGCGTAAGAGACACATCACTGGCATTGTCAGTCATGTACTCCACTCTAAACTGAAAAAAAGCTTCATTAAACACACACCTCTTCAATTTCCTTGATAACTTTATGTTTAATGTTAAGATCTTCAAATACAGCCTCGATAACAATATCAGTTTTATCAAAACCCTGAAGTAATAGAAAACCATTACAGTAAATACAATTCATTTAAACGTTTCTAAACTTCATTCGTGTTTATCGCTATTTCAACTATATTTATCGCTATGCAAACCTGATAGTCCAGCTGTGCTTGCAGATCAGATAACATACGGTCACGTTCGGCACTGTCCAAGAGATAAAAAAATAATGTAGATACATTGAACTAAAACAAAAGCGCACTGCTCCTTATCAGAAGAGCACTATATGCATACAGTAACTTCATCAGAACTGTTGCGTTATGGAATATGTTGCAGGGCCTCTTTTAAGAAATCGTTAGTGGGGGGTGCATCATCGAAAGGGGACGTAACAAGTAGGTGGTGTATTACAGGTGTGGGAAGGTGAAGGGGGGTCTGGGGGTACTCTCCCAGAAAAATTTTGTATTCTTGAGTCTCTGTGGCTTGATTTCCTGCATTTTCAGAGACAATTTTTGATATATCCCATCTAAACGGAACCAGGTTTTGTTGTGAGAATACCATAACTTTCCTCTAAACTCAGTTTCCCCCCCTTTTTTGCTTATACCTTGGGCAAAAGGGACCTTCACTGGGGGGGCAAAAATAGCTTACTGGGGGGGCCAACATGCGGGCTGGGGGGGGGGCTTTGGCCCCTCCAGTACATTAGTTAAAAGAGGCCCTGATATGTTGTGGATAAAATGAATCTAAAACTAGTACCTTGACATGGCTTTCCTTTTAACTCTCGTGTTTAATCTGTCGAAAGAAACGCAACGAAATATAAAAGTCCATTCAAACTAGCCCAACATGTTGGTCAAACATCATCCTACATTGTTGAACATTATGCTCGGTAATGTTGACTGATCAGAATTGCAAAAAAGCTGCGGGTATGCGGGTACAACCCGCGAGGAACGTTTAGTAGCACTGAGGAAGGTTGAAAGTGAAACACTGAATAAAACATTGCAAAGTCTGGCAAAGGTGTAATTGCTATAACAGGGTATAGTCAGACTAGCAGTACTGCAATGGCCAATTGGCAACCTACCCAGGCAAAAGCCTGCATGTCGGAAAATTTCCAGTTATTTTGAGGAAGGTTGGGAAAACCCAAAATCCTACCCAGAGGAAAGTTGAAAACGTTTTGAAACTCTGTGGCGGATGCTTGAAGATATTAGATCAGGTTTGATTTTGTTCACGTTTTTCGACCCACAATGTTGGACGATACTGGAATGGTTTGAACGAGTCTTAAGAACACTTTAACGGCAAAGTATCTGAGTTTGGAGGTAGGTGCCGTTGGTGATAAAGGCTAGTTATAATCTAGCCTTGTAGGCAAAACCGCAACGGCAAATTGGCAATTAGTTATGGCAACAACTGGCAATTAATTATGGCAACAACTGGCAATTAGTTATGGCAACAACTGGCAATTAGTTATGGCAAAACTGTCAAATAGTTATGACAAAACTGGCAAATAGTTATGACAAAACTGGCAAATAGTTATGACAAAACTGGCAAACAGCAATGGCAAAAACTGGCAAACAGCAAAATACGTAAGGCAAATTATTGTAGCAATAGGAGTTTGCCATGACAATTCTGCCAAGGCAGACCTCCGGCACGAGTCGCACTGATAGTCAGTTGAAAAAAGGAATACACTCCATAGTCTTCTATAGGTTTCATCCAACAATCAGAAGATGTCCGTTACGTCATTTGTCAGTTTGCTGTTCAACTTAGTCCAATTGTTAGATAATTAAAGTAAATTTGATGTAATTATGGGGACGCTGTAATTTGGGCAACTGCGTCGCTACCTTGTTGTTTTATAGGTAGTTGCATGCAGAACTCATTAATTAATCAAGGTGAGGAACTGCATCTATAATCTAAAGCACTGAAAAATGGGTGGGGAAAGGGCGAAGGGCGAAGAGGTAAAACAGAGCCACGACGCCGTTGTTGCAAGCTAGCAGAGGAAAGGCAGAATGAAGACGCGCGCAAAATATCCCTCATATTACGTGACGTCAGAGTCTCCCCTCACATAATGGCCGCAGGCGTGATACAATAACACTTTAATCAATGTATAAATACGAGTTACCCTTTGTAGATCTGATCTTGTCCGCGAATTAAGCCTTGTTCAAAATTATCTTTCAGTATTACGGTGTATCCTTTCTGTACGCTTACCTGAAGAAATATTATGTAGCAAGTGCATTAATAAAGATTATTATTTATACATCATATCGCACGATTTGACGTCATAGCGTGTGAAATGAAAAAATATCGGACGCTATGACGTCATACTATTGATGCAATGTGGAAACACGAACAAAAACAAGATGGCGTCGCCTTCGGCCGTTCACAGACTTCAGAGAAGCAGATAGCTGCACAATATTCAATGAAATATACATACATGAGCAATGCCAGCTCCCATGAGACCTGCTCCGAGAACAGCAACAGTCCTAGAGATAAAAATATATATCTATATTCGTTATCTCGAGCGAGTTTCGGAGTCGCGTCTTTGGGTTTCTAGATCGCCGCTCCACCCATTAAGCTATCGAGTCAACAGATAAAATACTCATTAATAATTCATTTTTAAGCCTCGGTCAAAAAAGGATGTGAGTTAATGAGAGTCTGGCATTATAATATTCCTACCTACATCAGTGATGAGATAGAAAGTCTTCAAAAGCGCGCCCTGAGGATCATTTTGCCTTACCATTCCCACGCCGACGCATTCAATCAATTGGACTTTGAAACTCTACAAAACCGTCGAGAGAAGCTCTCAATTAGCCTCCTCCGCAGGCAACTCTTCGTAAACGCCAGAATTGTGCAATACTTGGCAAAAATTGCGCTCCAATTATCCCTCACTATCCACTGTTACTCCCTCATGCCTATGAAATTATTGCGTAATTCTGCCGTTTTCCACCAAGTTGCCTGCAGAGGAGGCTAGCTCTCAACTAAGTTTTTCCAAAACAATCTTGGTAACGCTCACTTTCAAGGTTACCTACCTGAGAGAACTGAGCTTAATTATGAACTAAGATGTAATAATCTATATAAACATTATCGTTGTCACACTGAACGATTCAATAACTCATTTTTTCCACAAAGAATTTTAAAACAATAATTATCTTTCCTTTTTATCTTATATAGTTATAACCGTATTATTGACTTTTCTGGTAAATAGTTTCCTATTTTATCGATTAATTCCATGTAAATTTCTAACGCAATGTCAGATTTTTAATAATAAAAAAAACAAACAAAAAAACTCTGACCGCCAACTCTCATCGCGACTCTCATCAATTCTCATCAACTTTGAGCTGGTTCAAATTTCGATGAGAGTTGACGAGAGTTTTTGCCACACGCAGTTATATCCAGTCAAACTCTCATCAACTCTCATGCAACTCTTGTTCTTGCTTGACCGGGGCATGAGAGTTGAAAAAACTCTTATGCAATTTCCCGCTTGCCAACTCGTCTCGTCGCTTTTGCCTCATGAACATGAACAAACACAGAAAGCCAGTACAATGTGTAAACAATCCGCGCTCGTGTTTACCAATAACTTACTTTGTATCTTGTTTAGGTTTACCAAATCTATTCTTCTTGCACTCCGTCTGTGAACAGATAGTTTGATATATAAAATAATAATTTGGTCATTTCTTAATTTTAGGCTAATAAAAATCGATGGTAATTATACCTGTCCAAAGAATAACGACATCAATGCTTTGGATTCATTAGACCCACCAAGCTCACCAAAACCCTATAGAACAATCAAGAATTCGGAAGTCAGTAATACTCAATTATATATTTTTTATCATGTGATCGGTTTTGTATTCACTATAAAAGCACATGTTTTCCCCCGACCCCACTCTACTAACTTCCAGAGGAAGGACCTTCGCCCGAAATGTCGAAATTCTTGTTGAATTTTTCAGGTAAATTGATCCTAAAAACCTGAAGCTTATTGTATAATATTCAATTCTATTTTTGGTGTTTTGGCGTGAATATACACTGGAAATTTTTGTTAAATTTATACTATGCAAATAGTATTTCATATAACATTCCATATTTATATATCCGTAGTATATTTATGATGCTTCCATGCGTACTGAAAATGGTAACTGCCATTTTATCCTATTTCCAACCAGGATCCATACTATTTCGAGTGATAACCATTCTAAACTAAAGTATGGTAATACATACTTGAGACTCAGCTTGGTATCCTTCAGCGCCGCCTTTTTCCACCCCTACTTTCGTCACCTGAAAGTTTAAGAATCCTTTTTAGCAAGACATCAGTCATGCAAACGTGATGCTGCAGTCGTTACTGTACATACTTCGCGCCTCTTTGATTCCCGCAATAAGCAGTTGAGCTGATTATAATTTCACCTCAGCTTTTCTTCGTGTACTTCGATTCCTTCCATTAGCAAGACTGGTCCAATAAAGCCTCAACGGCCGTGAACATATCGAGGTGGCCGATGTAATAGAATGTCGATATACCTCTACAATCATTAAAGACTGATTTGCAGGGAGCACACAAAAGACAAGAATGATCCAGACTATTTCACATCCAAGGCCGGATTTTGGTGTACATGCTGGGAGGTGGAAACATTTTTAGGGGAGGTGCAGCGTCCGGGCCCCTGGGAGGGTGAGCTCCTGGGAGGGTGGCCCCTGGGAGGGTGGGCCCCTGGGAAGGTGGGCTCCTGGGAGGGTGGGCCCCTGGATTTTAGGGTTTAAGACGTACCCCATCCCCTGAAGTAAAAAATGTGACTTTATGTATGTAATGTAATGTATGTATTTATGCATTTTGATTGTATGAAAATGCGCATGGTATATATCAAAATTTAAGTTAGACATCGCTGAATGCAAAGAAACTTGTTTTAGTGCAAATTAGTGGGAATACAAATGGCTACTGAGATACTATATTTGTATTCCCACGAGGCTACTGATGTGTTAAACTTATTTAAAACTATGGTTATTCCCATCATTCTTTTAGTGCTCATATTGTACATTTGATTATTGTCTATGACAACGTTAATTGAAATAGCTGTGTACACAAAATGTGATAGTATATGTTTCACACTAAGACTAAGAGTATGGTATTGCACTCGAAGTCCACTCTAAGAAACAAATTGTTCTACCACTATATTGGACATAACTCGTCATTGTATTTAGACCAGTATGCATGCAACACCAAGTCAATGGTATATATTATAGTGGATACGTGGAATCGTGAACAAAACAGAACAATATAGATGTATCAATTCTCTGCCATATAGACAAATTTAGCTAACGTTTGTTTATACCTAATTCACAACTTTGGATAATTCGCATGTCTAGTTAACTACTTCTGTTCTAGTTTGCGAAAAATAGAATAGAACAAAGGTGACTATAAGTAATGTATAACATACTATACTGTAACGCAATTCAGCCTATGGCTGCGAAGTATTTTATTAAATCTATCTATCTATCTATCTATCTATACATAAAATTCTATTTCAACCCGCTATCCCCAACAACAATATGTTGATTTCCATGGGGGCGTGCTAGATTATATAAAGAACACAAAACCAAAGATATAAATGAAATTAAATACAAAATAGAAAAAAAGAGAAACAGAACATGCATCAAATTTAATGATCATGCCATAATAAGCCTTTCCTAATCTATGGAACGGGACCTCGGAATCGTATAAGCCTTTTAAATGAATATAAGGTATTCGCCTTTTTGGCATCATTAGGTAACGTATTCCAAATAAAGGCACCATTATATTTAAAACTTCTCTTCATAAGTTCAGTCTTAGGCATTGGTAGCACTAAATCTGTGTCCCTATTTCGAAGATTGTATGAAATAGGGCACTTACTATTTTTTTAAAACGATTCATTCAAATTAGGAGCTATTCACTCGATCATGTAGATCATTCTAATAATTGTTCTATTCTGTTCTTGCAAACTAGAACAATAGTAGCTAGACATGTGAGTTATCCAAAGTTGTCTATAGGCTCAGCGTACCTATATTTCTAAGACAAAAATTTTGATATTATAAAACTTACATCAAGTATCTTCAATGGCGCTGGATACAACCCCAATGACTTTTTCATAACCTGTAAAGATAAAGTTAGCTCATTGAGACTGGTCTACGTTCAGAATAGATTTCACTAATAAATGTTCAGATAATGAAATCCTTACTGTTTCTCGGGCTTTCTTAAAAACATAGTTCTGCCCAAATCCTGTTTCAGTCGTAATTTTATACATCAGCCCTAAGATAAGAGACATTGTCAAATATTTTCAATATTATCCACGATTAACATTGCATGTAGTATGTGTGAATGCCCCCCCATGATTAATTTTCAAATTCTTTCACATATATGTTCTTCAAAAGCATGAATAATTCAAAAGTGGCATACCTGACATTGATGTCCATTTTCGTGATCTATCCACTTTTAACTTCTTGCTTGCTAAATCTCTAAATGAATAATTATACATATAAATATTCATTTAAATTATAGCTCTCTCAGTTCTATACTGCTCTCTCCAAAGATCCAGTAAGAGGGCATCTCTTACTGGTCCAATGTACATGATGACGTCATATCGTGTGAAATGAAAAATAATACAACACGCTATGACGTCATGACTAACACGAACAATGACAATATCGCGTCGCCTAAAATAAAGACAAAATGAAAACCAAAACAGCGACGAAAGGCTCTGAAATATTTTTGACGTATATTTGAAAGAAAAGAGCACACATTTTCCGCAAAATAACGGCAAGAAAAACTCGTCATTATTTGGAAGAATTTAGCCCACAGGTGCGGATGTCTTTTATATCTTTTAAATAAATAATAAAACAATTATTGAATTTGGTTTTCGCATAATATGAATAATTATCAAGTCTCAGTTTCGTGTTATCAACCCCAGCCTTTAGCTTCGGCAGATAGCACAAACTTCGGCCTTGATAATTCTTCATATCGTGCTCAACCTCATTCAATAATTGTTAAACAGCGAACATCGATAAAAAAGTGTATTTTACTTATCTATCAGGTGTATATATCATATTTTCCATCATCATACTTTTATCTACATATTCAACTCAACTTAACATTCAAGTACTCACTTGGCAACTTGAATGGAAACTTCTTCAAGATATCTTAACGTATTGGGTGCTGGTTCTGCAAGACCTGGTCCTATGTAGAAATAATCGTCAAAATTAGAGACGCATGCCCCGTCTGGATGAACTTGGACAAAGAAAAGATAGACGGCAAACAGACGGTTCACCCTTCAAGATGAACTTATTTGTGTAGTTTTTAAACGTAGCACGGTTTTGTAGTTGTTTTTTTCTTACCACTGAGTTGAGCCTGTTTCACAACAGGTCGAGGTCACTGTTGGTACTCGCATGAGATCGGCAGTGTGATCAAATAACTCATGTAAGTTTCTCTCATGTTCTTCGAGGTTATTCCCCGGTTAATAAGGTTTCCTCCCTCTAATACTAACCCTTAGGAACTAACAATGGGGCCACAGTAATTGGCTGACGCTGTTGTGGACTTCCTGCCATTGAGGCGAAGTTGAATAAAAAAAAACACAAAAAAAACAACAACAAAAAAAACACGCAAACTTCCGTGGGTCCTGACGGATGATCTGTCTATGTGCATAAGTACGGCATTAGACGAACTATCAGGAAAATATCAGGCATGATTTGTTCTCAAGACCATTGACAGAATAGATCACGCAATTCTAGCTATAGTTCGTCTGGATACTTTATACTTATACACAGATGCGATGCACCTACAGTCAGTATATGGATGATTCAGTCTCTAGTATAAATCGGTCAAATGTTAAATTTTATGTTTATAGTTTATGTTCAAGTTGTTGTTTTGGGAAAACCGTATACTCATGCAGGGTCTTAGCTAGAAAGCCGTGTTGACGGAAAGTTCGTGTTACCACAGCCAAACATGGAAAAAACACGGCAAAATATAGCGAACGCGGCTTGATTATTAATCTAAATACGTGTCAGCTTATAAAACAGAGTGTTGCTACTTACAACAGACAGAATTTGCTCCTATTTATGTCGTAAGAAAGTTTGTGAAAGTGTGGAAAATCTAGTTTGTGGAAATTGTTAAAGTGATTCGTGATGTTTTCATGTTCAGGTGGATATATGTAATAATGGCCTTAAATGCCAAGTGTCAAAATAGCCTTCAATGCCAAGAGTCCAAAAGAACTCATTGTAATGTCAGTGTGACATACAGTATGAGCGTATGCTGCCTTGTATTTGCTTGTAACAGGAGCACAACTAGAATCATGCTTTTGGCTACTCTGGGAAATTGGCACGTACACGGCTTGGAAATTTAGAAACACACCCAAAATCTAAAATCCTAACTAAGACCATGCGGATACTTGTTACTCACAACATAACCAAGCTGAAGGCTACATTCCAGTCGTGCGTTTTTCGTACGCACGTACGCGCACGGAAAAGTTTAAATCCATTTAAGTGTTACTTATGAAATAACCAAATGAATAAATGTACAGAATTTAGTGTTCCGTAAGTTTTAGTATGCATTTGTTAACTTATTTGTAAAATATTAAAAACTTAGAAGGATTTAAACTTTTCCGTGCGTGTACGTACGTATAAAAAGCCCATGACTGGAAAGCAGCCTTAAGATAGCAATAGCATGGATTGTTTCCAAAACCATTGCCAGTATAGATCGCTCTATTCTAGCTAGTTTGCCTGGATAGTTCATCTTGTGTTTACACTAAGACGGATAAATGATCAGCGACGGTTGATTTTTCTCCAGCCTAAATCGAGGGCATTTTATACGTCAACTGCCCCAACTCTCTCCTCGTGACGAGTAAAATCTCACTTACCTAATGGACTAACAAGCAAATCAACAAGCCCCATCTTTTTGGCTTTGTCAGCACGAATGTTCTTCCCTGTAAGCATCATGTCTAACGAGTCAGGCAAGCCAACCTGAAATGGACCAAAAGCAAATGTATCGCAATCTCGTTAATCTAGAGACCTGACTAAACGAACTTTATTTACACTTGATAGCTCTATCATTTCTAAACTGTTCTCCATAAGGGCCATCTCTTATTGATCCAGTGTTACTACAGGAGGAACCCTAAACTAAACTAACTTTATTTACACTGGATAGCTCTATCAGTTCTAAACTGTTCTCCCTAGAGGTCCAGTAAGGATCATCTCTGATTGATCCAGTGTTACTACAGGAGGAACCCTAAACTAAACTAACTTTATTTACACTGGATAGCTCTATCAGTTCTAAACTGTTCTCCCTAGAAGTCCAGTAAGAGTCATCCCTTATATTTATCTAGTGTAATTACTACAGGAGGAACCTAAACTAAATTAACTTTATTTATACTGGATAGCTCCAAACTGTTCTTCCTACAGATTCCTGTAGAGGTTCAGGACCATAAACTGACCAGTTTTGGCAATCGTTGAGTTCCTCCAGCGCCAGGCAATATTCCCAACATGACTTCAGGTGCGCCTAAGATGGTCTTGGGATCTTTCACGGCAACCCTGTAGTGACAACTAAGTGCTACCTCGAGACCACCACCGAGGCAAGAACCCATGATAGCAGCTACAATAGGTTTGGGACAGTCCTAAACAAAAAAACAAAAACAATATATAAAAATGTTTTAAAACACTATATCTTGGACAGGTAAAACTACACAAGTTATAACAAACTTGCAGCAAGTTTGTACCAATGCTGTTTCAACAACTTGTTACCAGGACATGTTCGCACTGCTTGTTCCCAGTTTGCTGACAAGTTGTCATCGGCTGTTGACAACTTGCTACAAGGTTGATCACTCAACAGTCTTGTTACAATTTGTTCCAACAACTTGTTATCATCGTCCTGCAAATCAACAACTTGTTAACAAGTTGTGAGTGACAACCTTGTAGTAACTTGATAAAATGACAGCATTGTTACAACTTGCTGACAAGCTTGCTACAAGTCTGTTGTGAACGGGCATGACTAAAAGGAGAGTTATCACCGGAGAGTTAAATCGGAGAGTTACGATTAAGGAGAGTTAAGTTCGAGCCACGCCCAAACACGCCCACTATTTTCCAACGACCACGCCCAAATTCTTAACTCTCAATGTCTCTTTGAACTAACATGAGAGAGTTAACATAAGAAACTTAATTGATTTAACTATTCCGTAAAAATTACAGAGCAGCGTTAGCATGTTTGTAACTCTCTGCTGTCATGGGTGGGAAACGACAACGACGTTGACACTACAATTCAAATTAAGACGTACTTCAACCACATATTGGTGAAAATGCATGTAGGTGTGTCACTGTTGGACCAGGTTTATATAACGTTCCCGTTTTGTTGTTTCTAGTTGCCTGTTTCAAGTCTTTTATTATTATTTTTTATTATTTGGTGTTTAATGACACATTATCGCATAAAAATGAATTACAATGTGTTTACAAAATCAAATTTAAGTAATATATATTTACAAAGTTATAATGGCCCATATCAGCTATTTCATAGTATTCCGTTTTGCAATTGTGCTTGGAAAGAAGCTGTTTTTAAAACGTTCAGTTCTGCACTTATACAGCGACAGATTATTTAAAGTCCTAATATAATATTGATGAGCGCAAGCTCTGGACTGCGTCGCATGTTCTGCAAGGGGGCCGCCTTTAGCAATCTTCTGTAAGGTCTTTATGCAAATTTCGTCTCGTTACAACTAAGTCTGTCAAGTCTGCTTGATAAGTCGAAATATTTTAGTCTTGCTGTATACAAAACTCAAAACTCTTACTAACCAGCTATTTTACTCAGGTAAACCACAGCGCAAATTCTACTATACTATGAAGCGAAGTTCTTCAAAATATAAGGGCCGTTTTCGATTGTATGGAAGAGAATTTCACTTAACTCTCTCATGTTAGTTCAAAAGAAATAGGGAGAGTTACGAAATTGCGTGTGGTCATTAAAAAAGTGGGCGCGGTTTGAGCGTGGCTCCAACTTAACTGTCCGAAATCTTAACTCTCCAATTTAACTCTTCGGTAATAACTCTCCGTTTAGCCGTTCCCGTTGCGAACACATCTTTTGACAAGATGTGAGATTTTTACGCGTGTAGTACAGGTAAAATTTTGGATACTTTTATATCACACTGTCTCATATTTTTTACCTCCAGTTTTTGTATCATTGCTTGACCAACAGATGAGATTTCAGCAACCTAAATACAGGTAATTGGTATTTAGCATTGAGAAGATCCTGTAGTTACAGTATACAATGTGTTTTACTTGTGCGAAGCAACTTGTTTCTTTACCTTTTCAGCCGTGCCAGCAGCATTCAACATACTAGTAAAAATAGATGAGAAATACAGTCTGCCTGTTAGCAATGATAATTAGATAACACCAAACCCTTTGTAGGAAAATGTACGAAATTTTGTGGCATGCATGTGATAGAGTGAAATTGAATTAGGATAGAAGTAAATACAGGGTTCGTGCTGGTCTTGAATAGTTGAATTCAAGGTGTAATTAAGGAGTTTTTAAGGAGTAAAATAGCATTTTTCAAGGAGTATTTAGGATGTTTTCTTTCAAGAAAAGACAAGATAATCACGAACACCTAGAACAATATCGCTTAATGTTAAACTATAATGAGTAATAACAGGAAAACTTTAGAAAGGTACAAATCTATTGGTTACTTGATGTAACAATCTGCAAGTTGTATCATTTTAACGTTACTTTTCCCGTTTCTCGTGTCTGTAGCGTCACGATTTTGCCAACTTACAAAATCTTATATAGTATGGATTTTACCTTTATTTAGAGAAAAGATTAATTAAGGACAAAAAATTCAAGGAGTATTTAAGGAGTTTTCAAAAAACTGCAAGATTCAAGGGCATTTCAAGCGCCCTTGAAAGTCAGAATTTCATTCAAGGAGCATTTAAGGACTTCAAGGAGTAGCACGAACCCTGAAATATATCATCCAACCAATATGTTTCCATATATTTCATGTGCACAGTCACGTGGAGTATCCATGCATAACAATTGCATGTTGAAGGTTTAGCCTGCACGACAGTCTCACTTTGTTACCACACGCTGTTCTTCAACATTTTATATACTAATGCTTTCTAAAATATGGTCGAATGAGAGAAACACGACACACGGCAAAAACTGATGGCGGCGTTTTTTAAGGAAAGTACATTCACAACCCAATGTTTCGACACTCCAGTGAACCGAGTGTCTTCATCCAGGGTGATCTAAAGTTACAACATTGCTCCTTTGATGAGGAATGATGTCATCAGACAACAAGCCTACCAACCTCGTTTCCACGCTCTTCCTTCATGTGAAGGACAGACCCTGGTGGGAGCTAGTCACGTGATCTGCTAAAATCTAGCAGATTTTTAATTAGCGTGGAGAGGGGTGGAAAGGACTAGGGACCTCTGCTAGGTATATACTGTAGTTTTGTTAACCTCATCTCCAGCAAAATGACACAACAACTCTAATTATAAATCTGCTAGATTTTAGCAGATCACGTGACCAGCTCCTACCAGGGTCTTTCCTCCACAAGAGGGAAGAACCTGGGAACGACGTTGCAAGTCTACATGCCATTGGCCATAAAAATGGCTTGACAATACAAATTTTTATTCCAGATTAACAACTTACTTTACATCAGCGCCTGCAATAAAACAACCTGGTTTCGCTGAGATTAACACTGCACTGCTGATATTCGGGTCTTCAAAAACACGATTAAATATCTACAAATACAATAGTCAAACCCATTGTAAACCAAATACAGTAGACCGCTACTAAATAGTTTGTAATTTTGCATTCCACCAAAGTTTCCAAACCTGTTCAAATTCTGACATCAGACTTTCTGAGAGTACATTCACCTACATGAAAGCACATGAAAGATATAGCAGCAAGGGTCGTTACTGCACTTAGTGGCATAGGCGTACAGGCGGAAAAAAATTTGGGAGGCAGACACTACTTTGCCCGACGAAGACAGAAATTGCCCGACATTATTAAATGCCTAACAAATACATCTTTAATAGAAGGAACAACACGCTCTTTATAGTTGCATTTCATAGGGTAAAGTATTACGCAGTATCTTTTTTAAGACATTTTCACTGGAGGGACAAAAGGTGTTAAAAACAAAATGCGGGTCGTTCAGGTTTGCCCATTGAACTATAATAGACTGGAACGC
Organism: Trachythela sp. YZ-2020; assembly: GCA_016169945.1. Taxonomy (NCBI): domain Eukaryota; kingdom Metazoa; phylum Cnidaria; class Anthozoa; order Malacalcyonacea; family Clavulariidae; genus Trachythela; species Trachythela sp. YZ-2020. Next base: position 895,458 of record JADLSH010000365.1, on the reverse strand, counting down.
TAACGCAGGGGGGGGAATTGAAGCCAGCTTAATTCAGTTTTTCTGAGTTTTGAGTTGAAATACTTAACACCGAACATTGGGCTGTATATGAAATTGAAGCTATTAAAAAGTTATATTTTATATAAAAACTTCAAGACTTTAGGTAAAAGGGAAATACTTAAAACTTTGAGGGAAAATTTGCCGTATTTTACAAAATTGCGGTTGTTTTTGTATTTTTTAAGTATTTCCTTTTTGCCTAAAGTCTTGAAGTTTTTATATCAAATAGAACTTTTTAATAGCTTCAATTTCATATACAGCCCAATGTTCGGCGTTAAGTATTTCAACTCAAAACTCAGAAAAACTAGCTTGGCTTCAACGAATCATAGGACTTGATCATAGGAGTTAGCGTTTACTTAGAGTTCACTGGGTTTGCCTAAAGGAGCGTGATGAAAGGGCAGCAAAAGGGAACGTCCTCCAAAAGATCTGCGCCTCTGCTGGATCTGCCCTTGTTGATTTTGATGTAGTACTAACAGTAGTTGGTTTCTATTAGCCTGCAACTCACATTCCATGCGTCGATACATAGAGTATGCATATTCATGACAAAAAAGCATATACAGTGAATCACTATAAATATACCATATTTACTCACTTAAGGAGAGCTACAATATTAAAGAGCATCGCCCTCGAATAAGCACCACACTCGTGCACAACAACATGGTGCTTAATCAAAACACTGTTAGAAGGGAATTGCTCGAGCTGAAAGCAACCACAGTACATCTCGATCTTTGATCAGCCTCGGACAAATATCATCCTGTACTACATTGTTCAAACTGAGTATATTTCAATGCTCTGTCGTTTACTCTCTCTCCAGAACTTTGGAAATGCACAATTCCGTTTTCAAAAGCATCGACCTCGAATAAGCGCCGCATCAAAGACTAAAAATTTAAGGAGTGCCACAGACAAACGAGAAAATACGGTATACCTATTTCATATACAGACTCTCAACTCACACATGTGACTCACAATTTAAAGCCTAATCTTACCATCTCACTGTTGTGTTGATCAAAGCGACGGACGTAGCAGCTCTGTATATTTGCCAAAGAATTTGGGGTGATTGAGTGTAACTTCAATCTCAGTCAACCTCCCATATCACTGCAGCTATATATTGCAGCTGAAATGTTCGATCAAAATTGTGTATACTATCATGTTTATAATCTTTTGAATTCAAAAAAATGTTTGCCTATAGAATGCATGAGTTAGAGTGCATAGGTTTCAAAATTTGCTGGGGGATCATGCCCCGTACCCCTCTAGAAGTTTGTTGTGCTTGTGCGAGGTGGTCTCACGACAGAATGTGTGTTCAAGTTGAGAGGTCTACTCTGACTCATAGAGCCTACAACCAGGGGTAAAAAATATAGCGATTGTACGCCGCCTTGGCGTACGTCGAGTATCTAAGGAAACGTACGATAACGTACACTTACAGCTCCTTTGTGTTAACCTACAATTACTTCAAATAACGAGCATTCTCTGGTCCGAGTTAAGTTAGCATCATCAATTTTCCATCTCGCTATCTGCAGCGCTTTTTGGTAAAATTTCACGTTGTTTAACGGTTAACTAACGAGTAACAACGTTTTGAATATTTTAGTTAAGAGTAAGGCTCATCTTTTCCTGCTTTGAAAACTCGGTAAACGCATGTGAAACATTTTTTATTTCTTACAAACAGAAAATAAATACAACCGAGAACATGGGTAAAAGTAGTTTAGAAAATCGTACGTCAACATCGATGAAACGATCGCCAACGCCAACTTAAGGCCGGCCTCCACTTGCACGTACGTACGCACAATTGCACGCACGTATGTGTTTATACTTTCGTGAAATTTGATTGGTTAAAAACTTGACGGCCGCACAGAAAGTAGAATACAGTTCTACTGTCATACGTACAAAAAGTTAGCCGCGACGGTCAAGATTGTAATAATTAAGCACACACGTTACGTTTATATATTTATTTAGTTTACTGTACGACTACAAACTTGCTACTTTCTCTCTCGCTACCATATGGCATATGTATCGTTTTCCCGCGCCTTTCATTGTTATGTAAATGACCTGTCAATCACTACATCGCTCTCTTTTTTTTTTAAACAAACTCAACGGAATAACTATGAATTGTTTGTTATTGTTTGTAATACTAAAATTCTATGAAATAAGTCCAGACGGTATTGAGTTACCAAATCTATTTACAGTACGTTGATTCCTTGTTGATCTTCTTGGTGTCGGCTGACGTTCTACTATAATGTCCTGCATGTCGTCTTCCAATCCTCTGCCCTGTACACCATCCACGTTGTTTGGTCTCTCTTCATCACTACTTTGTTCTTCTGCACGTTTAACTACTTTGAAATGAGACACATTACGCGTGATACTGCGACTGTCATTTCTGGCAGTAGCTGTTGCTCCTTTCCTCTCGATGATCGTCAATCGCTCGGGATTGAATCATAGCTTGTTGGTTGGTTTCTGTTTGCAAATAACAATGTCACCTTCCTAATTGTGGATGTTCTGGTGTTTTTCTTGACATCGTAGTATTGCTTATTCCTGATCTTCTTTTTCTCGATGTTTTCCTTGGCACTTTGGTGCTTGTTCACGATCGTTTTTGTTGACAGCTCGGGTAGACTTCCTTGCACCTTTCGGTTGAACAGTAATTCTGGAGGTATCTTGGTAGTAGCATGCGGCGTTGAGCGATAATTTAACAGAAATCGTTGAAGTTCTTGTCTCCAATTTTTCCTCTAATATAGAAGTCTTTATCACTTTTCCTAACGGCTTCATCACACTCTCGGCATTACCATTTCCTTGGGGCCATAACGGAGTGCTTGTTGTCCATTCGATTCCCAATGCAGCCATGTATCGTTTGAAATCGTTCCCATTAAAGGGTGGGCCATTATCAGTCTTAATCTTTTGGAATGCCATGAGTTGCAAATATGCGGTCTAACTTCGGGATACAGGCTTTCGCTGACGTTGACTTCACAATTTCCACTTCAGGAAACTTAGAGTAGGTGTCGGTTACGACAAGTAAATACTGTCCACTGTGGGGTATTGGACCATAAAAATCTAGTGCTCTCTGTCGCGGTAGGAGTTATCCTCATCGGTTCAGGTGGACTACGGACCAACGGCTTGACAGGCAGCACAGTTTTCAACGAAGGTCTTAATTTTACTATCCATTCCAGGATACCATATTTTCTCTCGTAATAACGCTTTCGTCTTCTATTCCCTGGTGTCCCACATGTCCGAGTTGCGTCGCACGGTCTTGTAGCGTTTTTGGTATAACAATTTTAGTTCTTCCGCGCACATGTGATAAGATTTCAGTTCCACATCCTTCTCGTCCCATTTCTGATTTCATGCATTCTAGAACTTTCCTTAAAATGGTGTCTGACAAAGTGGCTTCCTTGATTTCTTGAAGTGTCATTGACTTCGGTATAGCATTGTTAATGATGTAATTCACATAGTTATCTGCAATTTTTCTTCAATTGTAGTTTTTCCTTGAGTAGTAGTGATAGGATGACGGCTCAAATAATCGGCTTCGTTAACTGTCTTGTAAATCACACAGAAGTTGTACGGTTGCAGTCGTAGCATCCAGCGTTCAATACGAGCTGGGGCTTTGATTTTGGATTGTTAAAGATTGCTTCCAGGGCTTTATGATCAGTATAAACATCAAACTCAGTGCCCAGAAGGAACAGTCGGAAATGTTCGATCCCCCAAACTAGACTCAGCCCTTCAATATCTGTCTGTGAATATCGACTTTCGACTGGAGACAGAGCTCTGCTGGCGTAAGAGATAATACAGTACGACTCTCCGGACTTCTCTCGTTGTGCTAAGATTGCACAAATTCCCAAAGGTGATGCATCAACGATAAGCAAGCTTCTCTTCTCTGTATCGAAGTATGCCATAGTAGGAGCGTTTGTCAGTTTCTTCTTAATCTGCTCAAAAGCTCTTTGGTGAGTGTTGTTCCAATTGAAAGCGACACTTTTCTTTGTGAGATCCCTCAACGGCCTAGTAATTTCAGCATACTCTGGAACATACTCACGGCACGTGTTAGCTAGGCCCAGTGTACTTCACTGGCATTCTTTGGTGCCCTGGCTTTGACCAAATTGTCGATTCTTGCTGGATCAGGTCGTGTTCCATTTGCCGTGAAAATTAGACCATAAAACTTAATCTCTTTGCGTAGGAAACTACACTTCTCTGGTTTCGCTTTCAAGTTGAGTTGATCTAGTCGTTTCAGACAGTTCTCTAAGGCTTCGTCATGTTGCTTTCGTGTTTTTCCATGAACAATAATATCATCTGCGATATTCTTTACTCCCCGAATGTCACTAAGGTGGCGTTGCAAAATATTCTGAAATATTTCTGGTGCACTGTTCGTTCCGTAGTTCAGTCGTTTGTAACAAAATAGGCCTTCGTGCGTCGAAAATGTAGTTATATAGCGACTTTCTTCAGTCAATTCTAGTTGATGGTACGCCTGTTTTAGGTCAATTTTCGAAAAATATTTTGACCCGTTCATCTCTGCACGGAAATCAGAGAGCGTTGGCATAACATGTCTTTCGCGCTCAATCGCTTGATTGGCTGCTCTCATATCAACGCAGATTCGTGTTCCACCGTCCTTCTTTGGGGTGCACACAATTGGCGAAATCCACGGTGTAGGTTGGTCACAGACTCTTTCGATCATATCTTCTTCCAGCAATTTCTTTAACTCCTTTGATACATCTTTGCGAATATGATATGGTATCCGGCGCTGCGGCTGAACTACCGGTTTAATGTTCTCGTTGATGTGTAACCCGACTTGTTGAGTATTCAGTTTCTTCACCCACAAAAACACTTGCATATTTATCAATAATTTTCTGGATATCTTGGTCTGCGCATTTCGGCGTTGATGCAGGCGCTGGCCGCCTTTCATCTGTATTCTCCATATTCCCCGCCTCGGTTTCCGGTGTAGAAACTTCCGGTTTAGAAACTTCCGGTTTCGGTCGCGTTTCAAGTTCTGTGACTTTGTTTACCAATTGAATTAATGCCAAATCTTGAGCGGTTTTGCACTAAGTAGATTTCCAGAGCTACCTTCGACAACCTGAATAACCGAGACAGTATAACATTTGTTCGATTCCAAGGTTGCCTGAAATTGGCCTTTAAGAGGTAGTGGTTTGTCCGAGCCATAAGCGAATATCTTCGTGGTACTCTTGCACAATTTTACACTGGATTTGAGGCGATCGTACGTTTTGGAATCGATTACATCAACTGTGGCTCGTGTCAACAATGAACTTGATTTCAATCGAATTTACCCGTATGTTTGTTTTCGTCTTTGGGTCGTCTTTGGCTTTGTTTTCCACAGCATACGCATAATCGTCTTCTGAACTGGTCTCCGTGGATGAATCGCGATGTTTGTTGACAGCCCGTGCATGATTTCTTCGCTTGGTTTCTGATGTATGTTTATACGGCTCTTTTGGTTGTTCTCGTCGTCGGAGCGATTCTTGTGCCGGTTGTGGCTTAGAGAAACGACGCGATTCTTTCTTTCGACACACTCTAGAGAAATGACCAAGTATGCCACAGGAGTTACAAGTGGAGTTTGCGGCTGGACACGGGCGATCCGCATGAGGGTAAGCAAGTCCACACTTATAGCATGTAGACTCAGCCGGTTTTCTCTCAACTTGATTAATTTGTACATCTTTAAATTTTTCTTCCATACCACTGGCTTGGGCAGTACAGGTTTCAGATTTCCGACCATCGATTAACATATCTTTCAATGAATAATTGCTTTCTTTCAACGCTTTCTTACGCAGTCTCGAGGATGTCCCATTGCACACAATTTGCATTTTATTTCAAATTGACGTCCTCGAATTCACAATACTTTGCTAATCTTCTCAAACGTGTGTGAAAGTCATCGATAGTCTCATTATCTTGCTGCGCTGCTTGTCGGAACATATATGTTTGATATATGCGATTTTTTCCGGCTCAAAATATCTCGTGAGGGCCTTGACAGCTGCTTCGTAATCTTTGTCGTCTGTTTCTGGCAGTGTTTTAAATATCTCATGAACTTCGGGGCCAGCTTGATACAACAGAAGTGCTCTTTGACGTGCAGTGTCCAAGCGACTAAATATGTTTTAAAACGCTGAATCCACTGTGTCCATCGAGCGCTTGTATTCGTTGGATCAGCTTTCGGTTCGAACAAAGGCATGGGCTGTAAGCCATTCATTTTGAGAATTTATCCTCGTCGTTACGTTTATATATTTAATTAGTTTACTGTACGACTACAAACTTGCTACTTTCTCTCTCGCTACCATATGGCATATGTATCGTTTTCCCGCGCCTTTCATTGTTATGTAAATGACCTGTCAATCACTACAAAGATTAGCGACCATTTTCGAGTCACAGAGCATGCGCAAAATCGGCCGCGCTGGCCGTACGTGCAAGTGCTCTGTGACTCGAAAATGATCGCTAATCTTGACCGTCGCGGCTAACTTTTTGTACGTATGACAGTAGAACTGTATTCTACTTTCTGTGCGGCCGTCAAGTTTTTAATCAATCAAATTTCACGAAAGTATAAACACATACGTGCGTGCAATTGTGCGTACGTACGTGCAAGTGGAGGCCGGCCTTTAGTTATAGAGCGTACGACGTCTTACGGCATTTCCCAAGCATTTTTTAACCCCTGCTACAACACAACCTAGAGTTTCAAATTTTCCCCACCTTGGAGTCAGGCTGATCAATCTTTACTACAGCTACGCCATCTTTAACTTCAATGTTCACATTCTTTCCAGCTAAACGTAGACAGTGCAATGTGAAATATAAAATAGATAAATTCCACATACTAAGTTAAAAGTTCACTAATTATCACAACGTACAGGGTCTGAAATTTAAATTCTTATTCAGTATCCAACTGGGATACCAGGATTCAACGTTTTACAGTGGCGGAAATTTCGGTGGGGTGGTGCCGGGCAACTACCTTCAAGGAAAATAGACAATTTGTCAGAAATGTTCACTTAAAAAGGGCTAAAAACAGCCTATTTTGAGTGTAAATGGGGGGTTTGTCTGAAATTTAGAAGGCTTTCCCCCTCCCCCCATAATGCCATCCATTTTGGTATACCCGACCCATCTCACTGGTACAAGTAACAATAACAACATCATGGTATCTTGAATTTAATACACTCAGATGCATATAAACCTTCAGCAAACTTCTATAGACTTAATTATCATGAATGTTGACCGGAGACATTTAATGTTATACTAAAGTTTTAAATTTTGTACTAGTATCCAGCCACGATACAAGTCATTCACGGTTTGGTATCCAAAATCAAATTTTAGTATCCTGTGGATATCGAGACACTGCAAATTTCAGACCTTACAATGTACAACAAAAATTATAACTACTGCAAGATTCGTCAAAGTTCTTATTGTATTTTTATTGTAACCTACTCCACCACCGAATCTTCATTAGACTCTACCTACACTGACACCACCTACACTGACACCACACGTTTGAGTTATTAACTACTGCAAGGCCTAGTGCAAACATTGCACTTCTCATAATTTGTATTAAGTTCTGTCTTTGTCCAACTTACTATCGGTGTCAAACTTAATTAAGATTGTCAAACTTAATTGATTCAATCATCATGCTTATCATATGTGTGCCAAACGAATTCAATCATCATGCTTCGGATTAGGTTCGGCACATGAGAAGCGCGATGTTTGAACTAGGCCTAAGAATCACCTTGTGTACTCATCAACTTGGCTAGATTATTGACCTCCAAACCTAAGTTAGAAAATACCAAGTTTACTTAATGGGCCTTTTAAGTCAACCTGTTAAAATAAAGGATTAATATTAATAATAATAATTTGCAACAATTGGTCACGTGATCTGTGACGTGATCCCAATATTAGTAAAATTGCAAAGTCTCAGCTTATAAAATGCAATAAGGAAGAAATGGCATGTAATTTAAGATTGAACATTTTCTAAAATTATATTCGGATTTGTATGGGAATTACCCGCACAAATCCCACCAAAATGTTCAATCTTAAATTGAATGCCATTTCTTCCATATTGCAAGCTGAAATTTTGCACTTTTACTAATATTGATCGAGGTGCTCTTTTCATTTCTGCAGTTCATTTTGACACAGCGGCTCATTTCAAGGGAGATGGGGTCATGTGACCAATTGTTGTAAAAGGCCTATTGCATCATATCATAAGTATGAGAAACAGGGTAAGCAGGGCTTTCAAAATAAGTGGGAGGCCACCGGAATTCCACCAGCTACTTTAAGTTTTACCGCCGGCTATGCGAGAGCATGCACCCAGACCCGTCTAGATGGAAGTTTAGAAACCACGCGGAGATATAAAACTCTGCAGCAAATTTAATATCGCTTTTTCGACAGCAAACTACAAAATTAAGGTAGCTGAAAGCTATCTCCTCTATTTGTCACTTTACATTTGAATTAATCTTCCAAATTTAAGGGTGGACAGACCATGTTCGGCTAAATTCTGTGTGGAACATCGATTTGCTTTTATTTTGGCTCTGGCCAGATGAAAAGCGGTGAAAAGTGTTTTACATTTTTTGACTCTCCATCGCTATTAGTCACAGACGGCTACTTTTTTGGGGGCAACCGCCTACTTCAAATCATTCTGAAAGCCCTGGGTAAGGATGCACTGTTCATTATATTAGGTTCAAGCTTTCTTTTCAGACACACTTCCTATCTTTTGCAGCTATTGTAGTTGCTGGAGATAGGCTACTGGAAATAGGAAACATACCATATGCATTCATTTTACAACACAGAAATGCATGAACAAGGATGTCCATGCAACTAGGTTGTTTCAGTTACATTAAGTGACGCTTCGCCCATTGCATACTCCAAGATCAAAGCATTTTTTGCTGCTGCAAAATATTTTCCAAGGTTTTGCCTCCTGGACCCTCACCAGGGTTACAACTCAATGTGTGGAAAACAGACCAAGCAAAAAATCCTGGAAATATTGCTGCTGTAACTGTGTAACATAAAATTCATGCTGGCAATCCTGGGCATGGCTTTATGCTATACTACAATTACTTTATTCTACAACAGAAATTAACAGCATTTAGCATTTTAGCAAGTTTACCCCCTTCCTCCCACTTCCGTCCCCCCTCGGCTCTCGCTTCCCTAACTGGTTATATAATACAAGCACCAAATATTCATGTTTGAAAGCCCATTTCCAGTTCACACCAATGATGCAATAACTTTAAATCAATAAATACTGCATTTCACTTTTTAATGCAAAAATACCTCCATAAACTACATATTTTAGCAATTACGTGCCCACCTAAGTATACAATATAATATTTTACGAAACATTCAACACAAAAACTCGATAAAATGAATTTAAAGTAGCCTTCTGCCTACCTCTGGAAACCGACAAACGTGACAAAGGAACATGGCGTAGTCGCTGAAAACTTCGCTGAAATACGCGAGAAAGCATTGCTGAGCTGGCCAAAGTAATGTTTAAGGCTGATTTGATGTAATTTTGGTAAAATTCGTTTTAAAACTGGTAAAAACTGGCTAAACTTTCAAGCAGCCACGTTGAAATATCAAGTTTGCCAGTTTATTTTGTACTAGACCAAAGTTCATGATGCGAGGGGACTGAAACTAGATGCCAAATATTTCTGGAAAATTTAATCGAGAAATAAAATATTTATAATTATTATAATTATATATAAATAAAATATTATAATTATTAATTGTGTACTAATAAATATTAATAATGCATAAATTCTAATCAAAGTATGCACTTAGGTTTTATTAAACGAGAAATGCAACTACTACTATAGTCAAAAGTCTTTGCCTAAAAGTCTTTGGAATACGCACTTATTCAACGATGAACTTTCAACTCGGCCTTGCTGCTGCCCCGGTTACACCGCTTGACAAAAATGGAGAACTAAATCTCTCTACAATTAGCAAATATATTGATATTTTGCTAGGGCAAGGAATTCGAAGCGTCTATGTAAACGGCTGGACAGGCGAAGGCCCGAGCTTCAATGTTCAAGAACGCAAACTCATTGCAGAAAAATGGGTCGAAGAAGGCAAAAATAAACTCGATAAAATCATTATTCAAATTGGTGGCACAAACATGAAGGATTCGCAGGAGTTAGCTCAACATGCACAGGACATTGGGGCATCTGCAATCGCTTCGCTTCCGCATTTATTTTTCAAATCGGACGTGGCAAGTCTGGTCGAGTATTGTGTTGAATTGACCAGTGTTGTTCCTGGTATGCCGTTCATGTATTATCATATACCAGACTGGGGTTAATGTTAACGTCGAAGAGTTTTTAGAAGCCGCACAGCAGAGATTGCCAAGTTTGATTGGGGTAAAATACAGCCACAATGATTTGTTTGATGCTACTCAAAGTATGCTGGTAGGAGGGGGCAAATATCTGGTCAGTTTGGGTGCAGATGAATTGTTCCTGTCTGGTTTGGTGTTAGGTAAGGGTATATTATATTGTTTGTAGATAAGTAGGTAGGTGGGTTGGTAGGTAGGTTAGGTGGATAGATAGGTTGGTAGGTAGGTAGGTAGATAGATAGATAGGTGGGTAGATAGGTGGGTGGGTGGTTGAGTGGGTGGATGGGTGGTTGGGTGGGTAGGTAGGTAGGTGGTTGGTTAGGTGGATGGTTGGGTGAGTAGGTAGGTGGGTGGGTGGATTTCTAGATAGATAGGTTTTTTAGGTAGGTAGGTGGGTGGGTAGGTAGGTGGGTTGGTAGGTGGGCGGGTAGGTAGGTACGTACGTAGGTATAGGTAGGGAAATAGGTAGGTAAGTAGGTGGTTGGGTAGGTAGGTGGTTGGTTGGGTAGGTAAGTAGGTACGTTGGTATACATTGAATGGTGCTGACATCCCTTGGGAGGGGAGGGTTGGAGACAATAGGGCCATTTATACGGGAGAAAATAAGTTGCAACTTACATAAGACATGTCTTATATAAGACGTGAACACACTCGTATAAATGGTCAAATTCTAATAAGTCGCGACTTATTGTGGAACAGCCTGAACCCCTGTTCTTATATAACTCACAACTTATTTTCTCCCATATGAATAGCCCTATATGGAAGGTGCCTGCCTCTACTTAAGTGTATCCTTATATTGCAGCCCTAAAACTAGTTAAAACACATTATATTTCCATCAGGTATAAAGTCAGCAACTGGCAGCACATACAACTACTGTGGTGATGTAAACTGCTCAATATTAGAAGCTTACAAGAACCAGGATATGGACAAGGCAAAGGATCTTCAACTCGAAGCTCACAAATATCTAAAGATCTTCATGAAATATGGTGGAAATATCGCAGTAACAAGAGCATTCTTGATTTTGCTTGGATTGGACGTCGGGCCACCACGATTGCCTAACATGCCTTTGAGCGACCAGGAAATGCAATCATTGAAAAATGACTTGCAGAATGCAGGATTTTTTGACAGTAAATAAACTTTGTCTCAAATGCTTTATTGTGCTAGACTTGTTCTTACTGAAACTTGACACAAAGAATACCGTAAATCCTCTATTGTAGCCCTCCCTCTCAAAAATGCCCCAACTTTTTTTGAAGGGTGAAATTTATTTAACCCCCCTCCCCCACTCACAACAAAGAAACATGTATGTATTGGTAAGATTTATTAACCTGGAAAATCATGTTTACTTATTATTTATAATTTACTGCATTTCTCACTATGTTTGGGAAAAACCAATAAGCCCCCCCCTCTTTTTAACACATCTCTCTGTTTAGCCCCCCCCCCCCCCCCCTACAAGCCCCCTTTAACCCATTAGCTTGGAATGCACCCAGATACGCCCTACTTTAGTATTTTACTCTGTTTAACGCCAGACGATTTTACTCGTCAGTGGTAGGGTACTGCCAGTTAATGGGTTAAACAATAAAACATGGCTGAGATAACTACCCCCTGGGAGTGTTTAATAGAGGGTTTACGGTAACCTATATTTTTATATTGAAATTTTAATAATTTTAGTCATTAACAATTCATAGAAAATGCATCTTAGAGATACTGTATCAGTAGATTAGCCACGTGAACACGTATAGTTAAAAATAAATATTAATTTCAATAGATATACATTAATTAAATAGACATTTGAATAAATTAAACAACAATAAATATGCGCTGTCTTTCGTTCAGTTTCACTGTAAAAAGCTCCACAATTTGTGCAGGTTAACTATTAAAATCCTAAAATAAAAACAACAAAAAATCTTGTTTCAAAACTTGAGTCATCAACTTTGTAGTGCTGTGAACAAGCCGTGTAAATACAACATGATATCAGCTTGTTGAGTCGGTAGGTGGCCGCAGGGGCGGATTAGCACCATCAATGGGATTGGGCTTTAACGCATAAGGGCCCCCTTTGTGACTTCATTGAAACAAGTTCACAGAAACGCGATTATTATGAATTAAAAAGATTGACTGTGATATAAACACTGTAGTCTGCTTCTCTTATATCTATTCATTAAAACTGTAATATTTTGTTAAGACTTTTACAATGTAGCAGTGGCCGCTCTCGTCGAACTTCATGCACTATGGCGGACGATTAAATTGGGACTAGAGAAACTCTAGGGGGTCTCGGAAATCCGCAGTCTCGGAAATGGCATTTCCTGCGTTCTGGGGAAGATCTGACATGCATACACCAGGTCATTTTAGTGTTCATTTTGCATGGTAGTGAAGAATAACTATATAACAAAAGAAATATGCTAGTTAGCTTACAAAGGTGTGACGACTGTCTTGAGATTTTGTCTGTCTTTGTACAATATTAAATCAAGGGCCCTCAATTGTAGGAAAGCAGGGGGCCCACCGGGACATCGCCCGGTAGCCCGGTGGGGTAATCCGCCCCTGGGTGGACGATTTAAACATTTACTGACCTTCTACTCGTCTGTTTTTTGCCTTGAATTACTACTTTTGTTCTTGAAAATAGTTTTGGGGTGGCCACCATGATGTTTGGTCTGAAAATTCCGGTAATCATCAAGAAGAGATTTCTGAATCTAAAAAAAGATGTTCATAGAGAAATTTGGTTAACTGTGACCTCGATATTTTTCAACAAGTTGAGTTGGGTTGGTTAAGGTACGTTCACACACAGCGATTTGTCGGGCCGATTTCAGATGCACGTTAATGATGTTTGAAAAATACGTGGCAAACGTCATCTGGTGAAATATCGTCATTAACATTCAGCAAAACCTAAAATCGGCCCGACAAATCGCCGTGTGTGAACGTACCTTTATTCGCCTCTATCGTAACATCACAATCACTTCATATCATGCTACTCTGAGAGTCCGAGTGTCCGATGCTATACCAACTGAACTACGAGGTAAAGTCAGCTGGTAGAGCATTGGATTGGGTTGCTCTACTAAGTTGGTAGAGTATTGGACTAGCGTTCGATTTCCACCGCGGTCAAACAATTTTTCATCTTGCCCAGTGGCAGTGTGGAAACACTCAGACTAGCATCATCTAATACAATTAATCCATAAGATCATAAGATTTATACAGATAACGAAGGAACTAGACAAAGTCCAGAAATATCACCCACTCGAACCGACTTGACCTTGAAGCACAGTTGGTCGAGCATTGCACTAGCAAGTTCTAATCTCATAATTATTAGCCCCTGTAGTAATATGAGTCCTACATGAAGGACTGGCCCTCCTAGGCGAGATCCCGCGTGCTAATAGAAATCCCTATTAAAAATTGTTTTCGTTTACCCGAGATCTCGCCTAGTAGGACTGGAAATTTTCCATATAAACGCAACAGGGAGGGCTAGGTCTCCTAATAGGGCTGAGTAAAAAACTTGCCGTATCTGTGTAAAACTCCGCTTTTCGAAGTCATTTTCGATTTGAATATTTAGTTTTAGAAGAATATTCAATTGTCTGCTGGTTTTTATTCGAAAATTTGATCGGCAAAATATGGTTTTGGACTTCGTGAGAAAATAAATGAGTTGTAAAGGAGCCATTTAATGCTGTAAACACGAGGTGAAAACCAGCCCTACTGGTAGGGCTAGCCCCTCATGAAGGGCTCATGTAAACAAGGGCTGAAAACCAGCTCTACTGGTAGGGCTAGCCCTTCATGAAGGGCTCATGTAAACAAGGGCTGAAAACCAGCTCTACTGGTAGGGCTAGCCCCTCATGAAGGGCTCATGTAAACAAGGGCTGAAAACCAGCTCTACTGGTAGGGCTAGTCCTTCATGAAGGGCTCATGTAAACAAGGGCTGAAAACCAGCTCTACTGGTAGGGCAAGCCCCTCATGAAGGGCTCATGTAAACAAGGGCTGAAAACCAGCTCTACTGGTAGGGCTAGCCCTTCATGAAGAGCTCATGTAAACAAGGGCAGAAAACCAGCCCTACTGGTAGGGCTAACCCCTCATGAAGGGCTCATGTAAACAAGGGCTGAAAACCAGCTCTACTGGTAGGGCTAACCCCTCATGAAGGGCTCATGTAAACAAGGGCTGAAAACCAGCTCTACTGGTAGAGCTAGCCCTTCATGAAGGGCTCGTGTAAACAGGGGCTTAGACCACAAGTTACTGTTCCTATACTACCGAGACAGACAACAAGCAATACGTACATCTTCCTCGACGTCATTTAATTGATTATTCAGAGCAAAGCTAACCAAACGTCTGCAAGAAAAAACAATTTCAAAACTGTTAGTTAAGGCTTTCTTGTGGTAAAACAAGACAAATACGGGGTAGCGCTTACGGTATGGCACTCATTGGATCTAAGGAGAACAGTTTAAAAGTGATAGAGCTATCCGGTATTTAAAGCGAGTTTAGTTTGTTTAGGTTGAGATGCCTACTGGACCTCTAGGGAGAAAAGTGTAGAACTGATTAGCTATCCAGTAAAATGAGTTTAATTTAGGTTTCCTTCTGTAGTAGCACTGGATCAATAAGGGATGACCTTTACTGGACCTCTAGCAAAATGAGTTCAGTTTAGTTTAGGTTTCCTCCTGTAGTAACACTGGACCAATAAGGGATGAACCTTACTGGACCTCAAGGGAGAACAGTTTAGAACTGATTAGCTATCCAGTAAAATGAGTTTAGTTTAGGTTTCCTCCTGTAGTAACACTGGATCAATAAGAGATGACCCTTACTAGACCTCTAGGAAGAAAAGTTTAGAACTGATTAGCAATCCAGTAAAATGAGTTTAGTTTAGGTTTCCTCATGTTGTAACACTGGATCAATAAGAGATGCCCTTACTGGACCTCTTAGGAGAATAGTTTAGAACTGATTAACGATACGATAAATTCTGATACGATAGTAGCTTATCGGCCGATATACTGATATTGGTCAAGAATTTAGGGAAAACATATCAAGCTCCCTACAAACGAGCAAGATTTTCTTGGCAAGCTTCCGTGACAAGTTAACTTCCCCATATGTATGAATAACATTATATCTATCAGGGGCTATCTGCTAAATGGAATTGATTACGAACTAAACTTGATAGTTTTATTGTTAGAATCAAATGCGTCTAGTAATGTCACTCTCGTTTTCCTTGATAAACAAAGGAAGTGTATAAATATAATCAAGAAAAAACAGCTGAAAAGGCAAGCATTTTAAATATCGGAAGAGTCGATATATGCCGATATTCATAGATATTATCGGCCGATAACCGATAAGCCTAAAAGTAACCGATTATCGGCTTCTACCGATAAAAACCGATTATCGGCTCATCCCTAGTGAAAAGCGCATGCACTCACCACTATGCAACCACCCCCCTCCCTCCCCCTTGACAAGCACATACCCTGGTGAGTTCAGATTTTGTATCTTTTTTCGTAAACGTCCAACTGCTTTTTTCGCCAGTTCTTCTGGAGCTTTGGGAAGATTTTGTTCGGATGATGTTAAATCATCGTCTTTGGGACATGTCGTTGATTTTTCTGCAGTGTGGGTCTTCTCATAGGATGACGTCATTTGTGTTGATTTTGCTATGGCATTGTCTGACAATGACACACGTGCAGCTTTAGAACTAGCTGGGTCCTGTACGAAATGAGAAATGTTTTTGTTAAAATCGCATTGGGCTCCATAGAGCACTTACCAGCGCTTTGACGGAGTTGCAAAATAGCTGTGGGTATGCGGGTAGCACCCGCGAGGAAGGTTTATTATAAAATAACATGTTTACTACGCGAGCTGTGAATGAGACACCATGCACGACACGAAAATTTAGGCGCTCGCGGGGTTTTAAAATGTCCGTTGTTTTTGTCGTTATTTTATAAATTTACTGACATTGAGGAAGGTTGAAAGTGAAACACTGAATACACATTGCAAAGCCAGGCAAAGGACAAAGTAGTATAGCAACACACGCAGTCTGACTAGCAGTACCGCAATGGTAACTAGCAAACGTACCCGGGCAAAAGCCTGCATGTCGGCACATTTTCAGTTATTTTGAGGAACGTTGGGAAAACCCAAAATCCTACCCGGAGGAAGGTTGAAAACGTTTTGAATCTCTGCGCTCAGAAATTAATTGTCCAAAAAAACTTTGATGTATTATTAGCGGCCTTCTTCTACAGGTATTGGTGTGCCTTTCACCTCTGTGACTCGGGTTCGATTCCTGCAATATGCAGTTGTCTGATTATAATTTCGCTTTAGTCGCATGTGAGAAGAGTCCTTCCAGTTTGAAATTTATGCAATGGAAATTTATTTTTCTTTTTTTTAATCTTTTTTTCGGAGTTTCCATTGTATTGTATTTCGTCAAAATACCCAGTGGTAACACTGGATCCAATAAGAAATGACCGAATCGAAATAAGATTACTTATATATTGTTTCTTGCAATGCACTTGCCTGTTTTTCTTTGATATCAACAAATGAGAAATAGCCGTTGTCTGTTGATGATGAATTTCGATGTTCGCGAGATAAATTATAGCCAGCTTTTGTAGATTTCTGTGCGACTAAAATACAACACACAATTGGATTTGATAAGGCAATTGAAGAGTCGCAAAAACGCTGCGGGCATGCGAGTACCACCCGTGAGGAAGGTTTACTGGCATTGATGAATGTTGAAAGTGAAACACTGAATAAAACATTGCAAAGCAGTAAGTACTAGACTAGTCAGGCTAGTATTAGTAGCAACAGTCAGCACTCAGTCAGACTAGCAGTACTGCAATGGCCAACTGGCAAACATACCCAGGCAAAAGCCTGCACGTCGGAAAAATTTCCAGTTATTTTGAGGAAGGTTGCGAAAACCCAAAATCCTACCTGGAGGATGGTTGAAAACGTTTCGCAAGTCTGGGCAATTGGCCCTTATTAACGAGGCCTGGATGGCATGGAGAACACTGGGATTTTCAAAACAATGAAAAGACAATGGAACATTCTAATCACTGGATCTTATGGAATGGGCCGATTGGCGCACCACTTTGCCAAGGCTACCCAAAGGTATGGCCAGGCTATCCCTACCCTCCCACAGCCCCAGCAACTCCATGTCTCAATTAAAACACACGTCGTAAGTCCTGGTCAAACGAGGATGAGAATTGATGAGAGTTGGCAAGCGAGAGTTTACATGAGAGTTTCATCGACTCATGCCCGAGTCAAACGAGAACAAGAGTCGAATGAGAGTTGACTGGATATTACCACGCGTACTGGTCAAACTGGTCAAAATCTCTCATCAACATTTGAACCAGCTCCAAGTCAACGACGGTTAATGTGAGTGCATGAGAGTTGGCGGTCAAACGCGAGCGAGAGTTGCAACTCTCATTGATTCTCATCAATTCTCGTCCTCGTTTGATCGGGGCTTAAGCACTGATCTCAAAACTATAATTGGATAAAGCATCCTATTGAATTCAATGAGCCAATTTTGAAGGCAGAATATTTTTAATGAGATCAGATTTATAAATCTGTCAAATTCTCGACTAGTCAAATCGTTAGCTGTTTAGATTAGTAATACTATGAAGCAAATATATTTTCCTATATAACTTGAGAAATATGGCTTCCAACATCTCTTCTAATGAGTTTTAGAACGTTTTAACACCACATGAGGCTTATGGCGGCCATATTGGTGTGACCTCATTAGTCATTCACAGGAAAATTTAGGAAGAAAGAGAGGCCACTGATGATCAATTCTTATCTAGACAATATTTGTCCTTTCCCACCAATAACTAGCAACTTATAAAAGCTCTTTAAACATGTCCCCAACACCACAGTAAATTTGTGGTGGTCACACCAATATGGCCGCCATTGGCCTCATTTATGCATAGCAGATGCACTATCCAGTCCTTGTTTTCAGATCAGTGGGCTTAAGTTTAAAGTAATGACGTAATCACCTCCTCTGAAGTTAAACAATCTCTTCTCACTGTTACGCTGGCTCGACTTCACTCCTTCAACGACGTTAACAATAGGAAAGTTGCTGTCAGAATTACTCCGTTTATCCAGACACGTTTTCTGCCCATCATTTTGAGACACTCCCGCTTTAGGGACAATACAAGCCATCTTTGTTGCTTGTTTTGAGTTACCCTGCTGGGAATTCTCACCAACGACGTTTTCGTGACTCGAAGAGATCTACAAGTTAAACAAAAGACACAGTGAGGGCCTGTTCGTATTTATGAGTCCAGCAAACCGGGAAACTCACCCAAGTGAGATCCGCATGTCCTTATTAATGGATATAGAAATTATTGTGTGTTCTTATGAGAGACGAGCCAGCCCGGTTAGGTGAGATATCACCTCGCGCCAGATGGGATCTCAGTCAAGTGGAATACAATTTTCCATATGAATGCTTCATCCCACCTGACCGGGATGGAAACATTTTTTGCCGATTTTGACCTATTATTGAGCGGTGTAGTTGGAAAAAGAAGAAAAATAAACATTAAGGGAGCTTAAGCAAGCAACGTTTTTGTCAACACGGGCGTCACCCGAAGGTTGCATACCTAATTTTGGCGGCGTTTTTCATCATGACGCTCGTGTACGGCCTTCATAGACTTTAATAATAAAAATCTCAAGTTTTGCCATATTTGTTGAAGATCATCACAAACTGACACAAACACAGTTTTTAATCCAGTCCCCTCTCGGCAATCTGACGTCGTCCGTGGCGTCAAAAACGTCGTTTGCTTAAGCTCATTAATAGCTCTAAGCAAAGACCATTATTAAAAGTCGCAATAAAGCGTAGTACAGTTTGTTCAACCACAACAAAAGATATTTCGAAGGTGCCATGTTTTCGTAATTTCGTCCCACCGAGGCGGCGTATTAGATGGGATAAAAACAGTCATATGAACACAGAAATAATTCATCCAACTTAGGTAAGTTGACCAGTACGTACGGTAATATCCAGTCAACTCTCATGCAACTCTTGTTCTCGTTTGACCGGGGCATGAGAGTTGATGAAACTCGCTTGCAAACTCTCGCTTGCTAAATCCCCGGTCAAACGAGGATGATAGTTGATGAGAGTTGGCAAGTGAGAGTTTGCATGAGAGTTTGTTCAACTCTCATGCCCCGGTCAAACGAGAACAAGAGTTGCATGAGAGTTGCGACAGATATAATTTAGCGCGCAAAATGGAGCCCTGAGAATAATTTTAAAATTTTGGTAAACAAAGTGTTTAAATTTCCATCTTAGCTTTTCTTGTTATAGACACAGTCACAACGTGTTATTTTGTTAAGCTAATTCTTATAGAAAGTGCAAAACACTAGTCTGACAATAGTTGTTTAAAATTCTTCTGCAACTCTCATGACCGGTCAAACGAGCAAAACTCTCATGAACTCTCATCAAAATTTGAACCAGCTCAAACTTGATGAGAGTCGATGAGAGTTAATGAGAGTTGATGAGAGTGCATGAGAGTTGATGAGAGTGCATGAGAGTTGATGAGAGTGCATGAGAGTTGATGAGAGTGCATGAGAGTTGATGAGAGTTGATGAGAGTGCATGAGAGTTGATGAGAGTGCATGAGAGTTGATGAGAGTTGATGAGAGTGCATGAGAGTTGATGAGAGTGCATGAGAGTTGATGAGAGTGCATGAGAGTTGATGAGAGTTGATGAGAGTTGATGAGAGTTGATGAGAGTTGATGAGAGTTGATGAGAGTTGATGAGAGTTGATGAGAGTTGATGAGAGTTGATGGGAGTTGATGAGAGTTGATGAGAGTTGATGAGAGTTGATGAGAGTTGATGAGAGTTGATGAGAGTTGATGAGAGTTGATGAGAGTTGATGAGAGTTGATGAGAGTTGATGAGAGTCGATGAGAGTCGATGAGAGTTGATGAGAGTCGATGAGAGTTGATGAGAGTTGATGAGAGTTGATGTGAGTCGATGAGAGTTGATGAGAGTTGACGAGAGTCGATGAGAGTCGATGAGAGTTGATGAGAGTCGATGAGAGTTGATGAGAGTCGATGAGAGTTGATGAGAGTTGATGAGAGTTGATGAGAGTTGATGAGAGTTGATGAGAGTCGATGAGAGTCGATGAGAGTTGATGAGAGTTGATGAGAGTTGATGAGAGTTGATGAGAGTCGATGAGAGTTGATGAGAGTTGATGAGAGTTGATGAGAGTCGATGAGAGTTGATGAGAGTTGATGAGAGTTGATGAGAGTTGATGAGAGTTGATGAGAGTCGATGAGAGTTGATGAGAGTTGATGAGAGTTGATGAGAGTCGATGAGAGTCGATGAGAGTTGATGAGAGTTGACGAGAGTCGATGAGAGTTGATGAGAGTCGATGAGAGTTGATGAGAGTCGATGAGAGTCGATGAGAGTCGATGAGAGTCGATGAGAGTCGATGAGAGTTGATGAGAGTTGATGAGAGTTGATGAGAGTTGATGAGAGTTGATGTGAGTTGATGAGAGTTGGTGAGAGTTGATGAGAGTTGATGAGAGTTGATGAGAGTTGATGAGAGTTGATGAGAGTTGATGAGAGTTGATGAGAGTTGATGAGAGTTGATGAGAGTTGATGAGAGTTGATGAGAGTTGATGAGAGTTGATGAGAGTTGGTGGTCAAACGCGACAGAGAGTTGGAACTCTCATCAACTCTCATCCTCGTTTGACCTGACAGGGGTTTTATACCTTGGGTATTGGAGTTGATAACTTATTTCCTTCCAAAGTCTGAACATTTTCCGCCGTCTTTCGCTCTTTTCCATGATATGCCTTCCTTAATATTGCGGCATGACGAACACAATATTGTCCCCTGTCATCTTTTCTATCCCTTTGTGTCCTCAGTTCCTCGATACGCCCCTCCCAATCCCCTGCCTGGGCAGTGGCAATCATCTTGTAGCTGGCGTTACAGCGATGTAGCTTCCGAACGATTTCCGACCGGTCGACGTGCTCAGGCGAACATTTGTTACTGTCCTTTCGCTGAATAGCTGAACAAAAGAATAGAATATTGGCTCTATTTATATACTAGAGACAGATCACCCGTCTGGATGAACTTTGGCAAAGAAAAGTTAGTTCGTCTGATAATCCCTCTGCGATAGACGTGGAAAACAGACGGATCATCGGTCAAGACGAATTATCTACGTAGCTTTTCATAGTTTGTTACACACTTGCTTCGAAATGCTAGCTCGATGCTCTACCTACTGAGCTACACGGTCAAGTCCGATAATGGCCGATAATATTAATTATAATGCTGAATTTCGTAAACATACTCGTTTATATCAATCCAGTATCGAACTATGCTCATGCAGAACTGAGTATAGTTCGATGCTGTGTATATATATTTCTAAAATTCATCAATTATTCATAAGCAAAATACAAAGGAAACTCATGACCCGTAGCGGATCTATATATTTGATATAGACTTGCTCAAATTTTCTCCTTCAATTTTTACAGCGTAGATAACATCAATCTTCAAAATTCCAACGCCAGTGTGCGTACAAAACGAGTCATTTTAGAAGTCATATACAAACCTTGCCGTTATATATAGTTTTCGCTTGCCTCAAGGTATCCACTACAGCCTGTTTTACGCAATAAGCGATCATCAAGGTGGGGCTCTCCTTGATGATCGCTTATTGCGTCATATATATATATATCGTACAATCTGCAGACATGCATGTTTCGGCGTCCAACGCCTCGTTAGTGCAGCTTGGTACGTCTTAGCCTGCGTGGCAGGCGTTCTATTGTTGGGGAGGGAGTTTTGTTTAGAGCGCGCTCTATTTTTTTGAGAGCGCGCAATATAATATATATATAATATATATATATATTATACATATATATATATATATCAAATATCATTACATGTGTGTCACACTCTTAAGTCATGTTCATTAAGCAAGCTCATCTCTAGGTTAACAGTACATTTTTACGTTAAAGTTCGTGCATACCGAAGTACACATGAACTTTACAAAAAAAAAAACTCCTTAACGCGGAGGATTGCCTTAATTAACAGGCATGAAACTTTAAGTAGTTGACAAATGTTTGTATAATTTGATGAAATAAATATTTTTTTTTTAATTTGCTCTGCTTCAACGTATTGAGCACTCTTCGTATTATACGCAACAAAACACAAGAATTAATTATATATATATATATATATATGGATAATTTCTTGCCACTTACTCAACCGTATCTGTCTCGCCATATATCTTCCAATAAAACTACTCTCTTCCTCATCATCCGTCACATCACTCGTGTTCGCCTTTTTCCCTTCTACTGACCAGCGATTCAGACTACAAGAAAAGATACAGCTATCCAGTAAGGCAGTATAGACAGAATTCGTTTTGTTTAGGTTTCCTCCTGTAGTAACACTGGATCAGCAAGAGATGACCCTTACAGGACCAGACCTGTAGGGAGAACAGTTTAGAACTGATAGAGCTATCCAGTATAAATAAAGTTAGTTTTGGTTTCCTCCTGTAGTAACACTGGATCAGTAAGAAATGGCCCTTACTGGACCTCTATAGGGAGAACAGTTTAGAACTGATAGAGCTATCCAGTATAAATAAAGTTAGTTTTGTTTAGGTTTTCTCCTATACTAACACTGCATGGAGTAATAACAGGTACCCCTTATAGGGAGAGGCCTGCTCTGGGACCTCAACTCGCCTTAAATCGCATCGCTTAAAATTTCCAATTTTCCTTAAATCGCCCTAACTCGCATTATTTCGCATTAAATCGCCTTAAATCGCCTCAACTCGCATTGCTTAAAGTCCCAATTTTTCCTTAAATCGCCTTAACTCGCATTATCTCGCGGCGAGTTAAGGCGAGTTACCGTCCCAGAGCAGGCCTGGGGAGAGCAGTTTAGTTACTCTTACTGAACCTCTAGGAAGATCAGCTTAGAAGTGAAGACTTTACCTGTGTGTAGGTGTGGCAGGAGCCAGTCCAAAACACGCCTGTTTGCCTGTGTAACGGAGTTGAGGTATGCCTGAAAATATACGTCAATGATTTAGATCAGTTAGAGTGTACGAGTGAGAGTCGAAAAATGAACAAATGTTACCTACTTTGACCATAAAATGACATAGGTGATTGGTTTCGTCGATTAGAATCTGGAATTGAGTCACCATAGCCCTGGACGTAATTAAACAGCACATTTTTATGATTACGCAACAACAGAAACGAACTGTGTGAGAACATCACTGGACACTGATCTGAAAAGTAAACTGGATAGCGCAACTTATTGTTCACTGATGCAGAAAATGAAGCCAGTCAAACATTGCCAGACAATAGAAATACTGGAAAATTGTCTCTCTTTCTTTTTAAAACCTCTTCGAATTCGAAATATACCAGATTACTACATTATTTTAACATAGAATAACACAAATATATTTCTAGCAATACATTGCTACCATTACACGCTAAAAATGTTGTCAGTTGGTCGCTTAGTATTGGCTGACTTCCGGCTTCGTTTTTAACACAATAGATACTAAATCCAGTATTATTTCCAGATCAGTGGAGGACATACATTCAGAGAAAAACCCAATAAATGTATTGCCAACATTAAGTTGATTCAAACAAGATTTTAACCCTCATATTCAACGAACGGGAACCCATCCCAGTCAACTGGGGTTAACACAACTTACTTTTACTTCGTTGAACTGTTCAGGAGTGGCCCGTGCCTTGCAGGCCTCGTGTGAGATAGGAGAAGATGGCGTCTTTACATTTCTTTGACGAGAGAAAGCTCTCGACTGTAAAGCGAGATATTAAATCGGTCAGTAAAAGCCATATCGGCGCAGTGTTACTGGATAGCTCTATCAGTTCTAAACTGTTCTCTGTAGAGGTCCAGTAAAAGCCATCTCTTATTGATCCAGTGTTACTACAGGAAGAAACCTAAACTAACTTTATTTATACTGGATAGCTCTATCAGATATAAACTGTTTTCTCTAGAGGTCCAGTATTAAAAAGCCATCTCTTATTGATCCAGTGTTACTACAGGAGGAAACCTAAATAAACTAAACTAACTTTATTTATACTGGATAGCTCTATCAGTTCTAAACTGTTCTCCCTAAAGGTCCACTGCTTAACAGTAAACAAATTACAACAAATGCTTACACTCTTTCCTCCTTCAGTTGGTAAGTCATTTCCGCGATTATTCTTTGTAGACTGAACTTCGTTTTCTTCAGGTGGTTTAGTAGGCTAAGACATATTGCAAGAAGATACACCTAGATGTTACTTCATTCTTGAATAAGTACCCAATAGGATAAATTTTACTGCCATAGGCATTTAATACATATATAATATTAAAATTTGTTACAACAACAACAACAACAACAACAACAACGACAACAACAACAACGACAACGACAACGACAACGACAACGACAACGACAACGACAACGACAACGACAACAACAACAACAACAACGACGACAACGACAACGACAGCGACAGCGACAGCGACAACGACAACAATTACAACAACAACAACAACAATTTATTAAATCTTTATGTCACTTAGTTGAATGCTGTAATGCAGGGTTGAAATTGGGAGACACGACATTACTTTACGTTTCTGAGATAAACAGTATTGTCTCGATTTATTACCGGTTGTGAATAAAAATAGAGCTGCCACAGCCGATATACGACATTGGGCTATTTGACAGTTGACCTCTCTGAGTATAAAAACAATGCATGAATATTTCTCATCCATAGGTAGATATGTTTGTTTGCTAGATATATTTCTCATCTATAGGTAGATATGTGTTATGAAGTATTATCTTTGTATATAATAAAAGTAAAAAGAAACAGCCGTTTCATATGTGGCAAATCATAGGCAAAAGCAGAATAAAATATTGTAAAGAATATACGACATAATTATAATGTAGACCTCGATGTAAATAATGTTGTTGGAGTCGGATTGATATTAGGAAAGGATATTATATCGGACAGGATATTAGGAAACTTCTGTCACAGGTATATCTTAACATCAATATTTTTTGCTCAGTCGCCACAAGGGTAGCCTGTGCCACAGCCATAAATTCTCCCGTAAGTTACGGGAGAATTTACGGTTGTGGCACAGGCTACCACAAGGGCGACCTTTGAAAAAATCTGATCGCCAGATGGAAAATTTATTATTTCAACCCCTGGACTAGTGTAATGCGGGAGGCAAATTTGGCAGATGCGGTTAGCGCGCTGCTCCTTGCCTCTGAGTTAAGCCTGCTATGCAGCAGGTCGAGGGCAGGGGTTTACTTCGGTTGGGTAACTTCCCTGTGCTTGATAAACTCATGCAAGTTTAGATTGGTTGGTTCTCTCCTGTGCTTCGAGGGTTTTTCTCCAGGTACTCCGGCTTTCCTCCCTCACTAAAAACTAACCCTTAGGCCAGAGGTGAAAAAAGTATCGGATCCTGGGAATCTAGTTCCCAGAAATATTTTTTGGATCTGAACTTTTGCAGAAATACTTTCACAGAAATTTCTAAAGTTAATAATTTACTGATGAGCAATAACAAAACTAGAGTATGCTCTAGTCTAGACTAGTAATTGCAATGCATTTTGTATTTACTATATCAAATTGGACACCACTGAATATCAAGAAACAATACTCCAATCAGTTCAATGTCAAAATGAATCAATGATCATTGAACCTCATTAATGATTAATTTTGAGTCTGAAACCCAGGCTCCCAGAAAGAAACACTCTTTCCACCTCCGCCTTAAGCACTAATCTTAACTAACCCTCGGAACCTTGGTCAATGGAAAATGTTGTAAAATGTGGAATCTTTTACTAAACTTAGGATGCTCTTGTTAGTCTAATAGGGGAATGGTCCATTGGGTTGCAAAAACCTGTTAAGGCTTTCCGTCCACCTCAGAGTGGTAAACAGAAAAAACTAAACTACTGCAACAACAGCAATGATGTTTGGATTGTTAATCGTTATAAAATACCTCCTTGTTTTTGGTTTGTTTATCCCAGTTTCGTGCTCGACGTTTGTTTCGTTCCTTTCTCGTCTTTAAACGCTTTTTCTTCTTCTACACAATCATATTAAAACAAAATAAATTTAAACGTGGCGTTCGACGTCGACCGCGGACTGACGATGTGAAATAGATAATGGGGCTTCGGTGGCGCAGTCGTCAGAGCAAGCGCCTTTCACCTCTGAGTCTTGAGTTCGAATCTCGCTGAGGGGGCTTTACTCATCACACTCATGTGAAAAGTGTAAGTCAACGCTCTGCCGAAAGTCGTGGGTTTTCTCCGGGCACTCCGGTTTCCTTCCACAGGGAAAGTTGACTGGGTGGGTTAGGATATACAGATTAGGAAAGTAATATCACAATTGTTGTAAAAATAGATAATGTAGGCTAAGCACGTAATATAGGTAAGCGAGATACTTGATGTAATCGGTCACTGAAAAGCCCCAACGGGGAGTGAGCTGAATAATGTATGTATGTATCAGGGCATATTTTAAGGATTTCTAAGTGGGGGGCCATTTGTGAAAAAGAGCCCTTAATCTGAGTGGTGAAGGCGTTTTGAAATCTGGAGCTCTGAAATTGCCAAGCCAATAGAATTTCAATGTTTTAACTAAAACTTTAAAAATGTCTAACTATATAAGCCATAAAAACAATATTTCGTTAAACACAGACAAATCATTTACTCTGTAAACGACCCAATGTATAAAGGGCCCAGGGAGTGGGGGCCAATTTTGTGTGAGTGGGGGGCCATCGAGAGGGCCTGGGGGGCCAAGTGGCCCCCCAGTATATATGTTAAAATATGCCTTGGTATGTATGTATGTATGTATAATAGTATGACGATTGTACACCTTCGATTCTTCTTTCTCGGAATAAATTACATGCATTGGTAAACCATCTGAGACAGAACTATCAGAGCCACTTGGACTACAAAAAATAGAAACATAGGTACAGAATAATGTTTGAAATGTATTTCTGACCATATTAACCCGTGAGTGTGCGGGGTGACTTTCAATGTAAATGTCCTGAAATGACGTCACAATAACATTGATGCGCACTTTTAAGAAAATGTGACAGTCAAGACCATGTTACACGGGGCAAATTTTGCTGCAACTTTCAACGCAATTTCGGACACAGAGCGATGTTAGGTAAAAAGTATATTCGCAGAGAAATTGTGATCATGAATCTCGTTTTACTTTGCCGATATTTTTCTTGCTAAACATGCCCAGAAGGCGACAAAGAAATGAATGAGAATGATAATATCGGTAGAGTGAAACGCGGGCTAAGTTCACCAGGATGTTCACTGCTCATCTGTGCGTATATATTTCTACATAACATGGCTCTGTGCAGAAATTGCGTTGCGAGGTGCCCCGAGAAATTGCCCCGTTTAACATAGGGGAAGGACTGAGGTTATGATTAGGTTAGGACTAGTGTCAGGATAAGGATTAGGGTGAGGATTGGGATTAGTATTGTAAGGATTAGGAATATTTTAAGGAATATTTGTTATAATTCGCGGTAGTGGTGGAATGGTGCACTCCTAGATGAGACTAGATCCATCTCTACCAGATCCTAACACAGACCTCGTTTCAGAGGACATATAATCTTTCTCCAAATTAACATCAGAAGTCTGGCCCTTAGCCACATCTTACTAATGCACTAACCTTTAACCCTAACCCATAGTCCTAACTCTAACCATGACCCCAGTACCTACTAATACAAACCTTGATTCAGAGGGCATATGATCTTTCTCTAAATCAACATCGGAAGGTTTCATATCTGGTTCAGAAAAACCTAACCCTGTCCCCAATCTTACCTTAACACTAACCATAATCCAATCTTACCTTAACCCTAACCCTGTCAGATCTTAACTTCAAACCTTGATTCGGAGGACACATAATCTTTCTCTAAATCAACATTAGAAAGTTTCATATCTGGCTCAGACACTCCTAACCCTTGCCCTAACCTCTAGCCCTGACCCTCCTATGTCTTAACTACAAACCTTGATTCGGAGGACATATAATCTTTCTCCAAATCAACATCGGAAGGTTTCATATCAGGTTCAGCTACACCTTTCTCTTTCATCCGTTCCAACACTAACGATTTCACGTAAACTTCCACTTCGTTCAGGACTGAGAAATACTAAATAACAAACACATAAAGTTAAATGGCAACATGTTTAGTTTCCCTTCTCAAACAAAGAACTCACTTTACTTATACTGGATGGCTGTTACACTTCTAAACCGTTCTATTTAGAAGTCAAGTATTGATCAAGTAAGGGTCATCCATTGTTAGTTCAGTGAGTGATAACAACAGCCACTGAACTACAGAGTTCAGTTGCCAAAAGCTAACCACAATTCATGTAATATATCATACACGAGAAGGAGTTTATTATAGTGATTTGAAACACCGAAAAGTGTGTTGAAAAACAAGGCGCTAGACGAGTTTTTTAACATACTTTGAGGTGTTTTTAAATCACTATAATAAACGACTTCGAGTGTATGATATAGCTTCTCAAACAAACCAGTATTTAAAGAGAAATTCAACGCGAAAGTCGAGTTAATATATTGGTGTTTATTGGTGTTTATTACCGTGGTATCAAGACAACGATACGGTGGTGATTTCCTTTGTGTTTTGCTCATGAATTATTAATGAGTTTGAGAAGTATATATGCTATTGGGTGATGCTAATCATGGTATAAGGGTAATATTCAAGATTTTGGGCACCTTGCTCGATAGAAAGAAATGTTGAAGGGTTATTGTTTATAGAAATCTCTAGAGAAAATTATAGTCGTATTTTAGACCTGGCCAAGACCCTTTAGTTGCATTTTCGCAGCTGCTTCTGGTCAAATCTAAAATATGTATATGTAATTTGCTAGAAATTTCTATCAACGAAAACACTCCAACGGAAGAGGTGCCAAAAATCTTGAATATATTCGGCTTGGGCCTGACGAAAACCGGCATTGTAAGGTAGACATTCTACTCACATGCGCAGACTGAGGTCAAATTATAATCAGGTCGAATCCATCTTACATAGCTTTACTAGCTAAGCATCTAACAGACTTTTGAACGGCCATTATGGAATCAGTTGAAGAGCTAGTTATGAAGAAGACAGCTGTTGGACGGCTGATTATATTGACACCTTTTTCATGAAGGGCTCGTTTAAATTTATATGATACGTTTTATTGTGATGGTCGTCTTGAGATGAAATTTTTGAGATAAAAAGCTAAGCTAACTTTACTTGTACTGGATAGCTCTATAAATTTCAAAACTGTTCTCCATAGAGATCCAGTAAGGGCTAACTTGTAACGATGTACGCTTTCTTACGCTTTCGAGAAACAAGTTCTTACTAACACCCACCTTGGACATGTCTGGATCACAATAGTCTAATAATGTATCACAGAGATGATAGCCCATTGATTCAAAGTCAGCTGTTGTGAAATGTTCCCCAGCTCTGGAACCAAGAGTAGAACCACAAAATGTTGCCTGGTTGAACAAAGTAATATTTCACTTACAATAGTATATCAAACTTCTAAACTAGCATAATACTATTTATACTAGATAGCTCTATCAGTTCCAAACTGTTCTCCCTAGAGGTTCAGTAAAGACATCTCTTATTGGTTCAGTGTTACCAAAGAAAGAAACCTAAACTAACCTAACTTTATTTATACTGGATAGCTCTATGCCTTCCAAACTGTTCTTCCTAGAGCTCCAGTAAGAGTCGTCCATTATTGGTTCAGTGTTTCTAAAGAAAGAACCTTAACTAAACTAAACTAAACTAAACTAACTTTATTTATACTGGATAGCTCTATCAATTATGCTCATACTGCTTTCCTTAGAGGTCCAGTAAAGGCTATTCCTTTTAGTTCAGTGTCTTAAGAGGAGACAAGGGTTCCCGGAGAAAACCTGCAGTGGAATAAAACTGGAAGAACTCTTCTCACATACACCTGAGAAAAAGTTATAATCAGACAACTGTATATTGCAGGATCGAATCCCGCGGTCACAGAAACATGCACTGACCACTGTGCTACAAACATTTCCAAACGTTTCTCGTACACATACCTCCATCGTGTAGCTGTTGCTAATTCCTAAATTCCACATAACAACTCTGCCAGTACCGCTCTGGAAAAGATTATACAAACATTAGAGATTAAATTAGCATTATCACTTGGAGATGCATGTTTTGAGCGATAATTATAGGGAAAAACTCCAATGATACCTTGCTCTTTTGTACTTTAAATTTGCATCGCTTGAAGCAAAACTACAAAATAATATATATATTTTATACCCATGTATCAAGATTGCTAAGTTTTACATCTTACAAGGCCATATCCGATGTGTCAGATCCGATTCTCCTCCTGACGTATGTGATTTCACACAATACAGCAACTACACTTTTCCCCAGTTATGAGCCAATAGCCTTACTCTTGTCAGCAAATCCAGTAAATCACATGCGTCAAGAGGAGACTACCCACTGACCTATACTAAATGGACTGAGTGCTCGAGGTCAAAAAGTGTCCTCACCGTTGCCGACGTCATATAGGTCCTCGCATCGATGAAAATTACCGCATACCGATATTTTCCTAATGTTATTTGTGCTCGCGGGCGAATTTGTTTTTTTGAAATTTAACGAAGTTTGTTTTTAATTTTTTTTCAATTCTGTGTTGTTTTTTTTTGCAAACTTTGCTGTTTTTTGAGTTTTTGGTAAATATTTACTACCTTCGAGTTGAAAACAACCTTTTCCAAAATAGGAGTGTTTTTTCCTGTTGCAAGTTTGAAAACAAACATTTTAATTTTAAATAAAATGATGGCTTCGGTATGTTTTTATACACGACCACAACAAGAGCTTCGGGCCATCGATGATTGCTGGTATTTATGCTATAGTTTTTCCATAAAATTTGTCGTGTTATGTAAGTATTAACCTTCTGTTGACATGAAACTTTTTGCCGACAATCTTTCCTGGTATTATACTGAGTAAAAGACTGTTTTTGTGGAGTTTTCTACGGCTATTTGAGATTTTTTTCTAAACATGTATATGGCTTTAATTGAGAGTTGAAAACATACTTGACAGCCCGCCAATTTCATAAAGATCACATTTAGTATAAACTGACTTACTTTCTACAATGATTTCGCAGCAATTTCTCGCCTCAAAAACACAAAATTAACAAATTTTTTGAGTTTGAAACAATAAAAATATAGAACCGAGCCGTTTATCAACGCATTTGTAAGTCAGCGAATTTACGCATGAGAGCAAAGACCTATATATATGAAACCTAATGACGTGAGCAGTGGTGAGGCCACCGAGCTCCTGATAAAATAGATTGCGCGCTCAGTCCATTTAGTATAGGTCAGGTGTACTACCCCCTTTACAACTTACTTTGTCTTTGCAGTTTTTTGACATCATCATAGGAAACACTCGTTCCTTGAAGCGTTGTTCAAGATTCGCTCGATCTTCACAACCATATATGAACACGTTTTGTCGTCGACTGTGTCCGTGAAAATCACAGTATAACGTAATCTCTCGCTCTTGACTTAGCCTGGCAATCAGAATACATAGCTCTATCAATTCTAAACAGTTCTCTCAAGATGCCCAGTAAAGTCCAGTGCTACTACAGGAGGAAACCTAAACTAAACTGTATTTATACTGGATAGTGCTATCAGTTAATTCTAAACTGTTCTTCCTAGAAGACCAGTGTTACTGCAGGAAGAAACCTAAACTAAATTAGCTTCATGTATACTGGATAGCTCTATCAGTTCTAAACTAGTCCAGCAAGGGTAATCCCTTATTTGCCCAGTGTTATTGCAGGGATGGATTTACTGGGGGGTTGCAGGTATCAAGTATCTGGCCATTGATAGGCCTTTTTGATCATCTAGGCAATCATATTTTTCAAACAATTTCTGACAAGATGAC
Organism: Trachythela sp. YZ-2020; assembly: GCA_016169945.1. Classification (NCBI taxonomy): domain Eukaryota; kingdom Metazoa; phylum Cnidaria; class Anthozoa; order Malacalcyonacea; family Clavulariidae; genus Trachythela; species Trachythela sp. YZ-2020. Next base: position 863,355 of record JADLSH010000365.1, on the reverse strand, counting down.
CCCTTTGACCGTGCAGTGGGTCCTTAGTGATGATTCACCCTGCTTCGGACGCCGGCCACACCCTGCTTCATGACCAACACCCGCTTAGCACCCCCCCCCCCCTATCAGATCATACCGGATCCATCCCTGTGTTATTGCAGAAAGAATTGCGAGAATACCTGGACAAAACATGCAGCGTTTGGTTCAGTAGCAGATGATGGTCAACCTGCGGTTACCAGAGTGAGAAAATAATGTTAATTCGTTTTCATTATATGTAGTAGACTTCTATTTGCTCCTATAACTTTCAACATCTCTCAAGTTGACCACCATCTGCTGCCCTGGTATTGCTTATTGAAACCCACCAATATAGCAGCGCGTCTTACCGTTTAATCATCTCTCTAGCATGCCACACGGAAGGAAAAGCTTCCTTCAAACTAGTCTTATAATTCCTGTTCAGATCTCGGCCACTTAACGAACAACGGTAATTGCCCACAATGACCCCGTCTGGGTTCAACATTGGTATGACTTTGAACACAAATGTATCTCTGAGCAGTTTGGCGTCTAGCGTATCACTTGTGAGGTAGTCCAGTAAACCTTTCATCATCCAACTTGAGTTGGTTTCACCCGGGTGGACACGAGCTGTTAACACTACTGCACGCTTCCTCTAAAATGAAAGAAAATGACACCAAAGGGCCACAGCAAAGTGTCCGTATTAGAGAGGTGTCCGTATTAGAGAGGTGTCCGTATTAGAGAGGTGTCCTTATTAGAGAGGTGTCCGTATTAGAGAGGTGTCCGTATTAGAGAGGTGTCCGTATTAGAGAGGTGTCCGTATTAGAGAGGTGTTCAGAGTAGAGAGGTGTCCGTATCAGAGAGGTGTCCGTATTAGAGAGGTGTCCGTATTAAAGACATTTCCGTATTAGAGAGGTGTCCGTATTAGAGTGGTGTCCGTGTTAGAGAGGTGTCCGTGTCCGTATTAGAGAGGTGTCTGTATTAGAGAAGTGTCCGTATTAGAGAAGTGTCCGTATTAGTGAGATGTCCGTATTAGAGAGGTGTCCGTATTAGAGAGATGTCGGTATTAGAGAGGTGTCCGTATTAGAGAGGTGTCCGTATTAGAGAGATGTCGGTATTAGAGAGGTGTCCGTATTAGAGAGGTGTCCGTATTAGAGAGAGATCGGTATTAGAGAGGTGTCCGTATTAGAGAGGTCGGTATTAGAGAGGTGTCCGTATTAGAAAGATGTTCAGAGTGGAGAGGTGTCCGTATCAGAGAGGTGTCCGTATTAGAGAGGTGTCCGTATTAGAGACATGTCCGTATTAGAGAGGTGTCCGTATTAGAGTGGTGTCCGTGTTCGTGTTAGAGAGGTGTCCGTATTAGAGAGGTGTCCGTATTAGAGAGGTGTCTGTATTAGAGGGGTGTCCGTATTAGAGAAGTGTCCGTATTAGAGAAGTGTCCGTATTAGAGAAGTGTCCGTATTAGTGAGATGTCCGTATTAGAGAGGTGTCCGTATTAGAGAGATGTCGGTATTAGAGAGGTGTCCGTATTAGAGAGAGGTCGGTATTAGAGAGGTGTCCGTATTAGAGAGGTGTCCGTATTAGAGAGGTGTCCGTATTAGAGAGATGTCGGTATTAGAGAGGTGTCCGTATTAGAGAGGTGTCCGTATTAGAGAGAGGTCGGTATTAGAGAGGTGTCCGTATTAGAGAGGTCGGTATTAGAGAGGTGTCCGTATTAGAGAGGTTTGTACGTTTTGTGGGCGTCGCTACGATAACGTCACTATTAAGACTGTACTGAAAGTTTTAAGTGTTCAGAAACTAACGACAGGTCCACACTTCGGTGACTATATATAAATGTACTATACTGAATTGTACATCTCAGTTCTATAACTGTACATGAATCACTGTTTTAGATTGGTGTCCGTAGAGGCGTCGATAAGAAGAAGTTAGGCTGTACTTCAACAAGTAATTGGACTCAGATCAAGACACCCACAAGTTACTATTTCTACACTACCGAGAACAAACAATGCTATCACTCCTGGCTGGGTCAGCCTAAATCGTCCCACAATTACATCTGTAAAGCACTTCGTACATGTAGACACATAAAAACGCACAAGTTGTAACAAACCTGCAACAGACTTGTACCAATGCTGTTTCAACAACTTGTCAGGGCTCGCAAAATCGCATGCCCGACGTCCCGACGTCCCGGGGCAGCTAAAATTTCTGTCGGGCAACCAAAATCTCTTGACTTATGTCCCGACGGGCAACGAGAAATTAGGTTAAGATCACGATTAAAAACATACTTTTACAAGTCATTTCGTCTATGCATTTAATAAAGCCGTGTGAAAAGTTGATTTGTCAAATGTATGAAATTGAACAAAAAATTTGTTGATATGAAAGGGTTTACTGTCGATGCAATAGAAGTGTTGATAAAATATTGCATCAATTCATTACCTAGAATTGATCAATTCATTCGTTGAAAAATTGATCAACTTCCTGTGTGTGTGAATGGACCAATGGCTATTCGTTTCAGTGACTGATTGACCAATTGGGAACAAGTATGCTAGTAAACAGGAAGTTGAGCAATTTTTGAGCAAATGTATTGATCAACTTGAGGAAAATAATTGATGCAATATTTTATCAACACTTCCATTGCATCGACAGTAATTGATCGGCGATAAAATAAATTTCCCCGTACGCCATTTCAGTGAGCGTGTCAATCTCGTACCCAGAGTATGCCCGTTCACATGAGCGTGTGTTAATCGCGAGAGGTAAATATAATTCACCACGAACTCACGAGATAAACATAGCCACGGCTTCCAGGTCGACATACATTGTTGCGGTTCATAACGTTCATTTTTCACTTAATTGAGGCGGGGAAGCCAGAAATAGCTCTGGGCGACCAAATTTTTGTTGTGACCTGCCCAAGGGCTATCACTTATTTCTAAAATTTTGCGAGCCCTGTATCACGGTGTGTTCGCACTGGTCGTTCCCAGCTTGTCGACAAGGTGTCAACCGCTTGTTGACAACATGCTACAAGGTTGTCGACTCAACAGACTTGCTACGAGGTTTTAACAAGTTGTGAGTGACAACCTTCTCGCAAGTTGATAAAATGACAACATTGTTACAACTTGTTCACAAGCTTGCTACAAGTCTGTTGGGAACACATCTTGTCGAAAAGATGTGAGATTTCTACTATTCCTACGCTGCTGAAGGTGAATAAGCAATACATAATATATACAATGTAGTTTCAAACCTTGGCTTCCAAGGGACATTTCGACGGACTTGTAATAGTCATTAAATACACAAAATTTCCAGCTAAGGTTCTGGTCAACGTCCTCTGTTTGCAATATTTTGCTCGGCTAGGATCTTTACTTAACTTGCTCAAGTACTCCTGTAAGAAAAGCGAAGGGTATCATTTCTGTATTCTGTTTAAATTACAAGTTTAAACCATGGCGAAGCAAACTTTGCACTTTGCCGTGTTATACACGGGACAATTGTTGCTACAACTTGCAACGCAATTTCTGCACAGAGCCATGTTATGTAGAAATGTACGCACAGAAAAACAGTGAACATGGCCCGCGTTTCACTTCACCGATATTATCATTCTCATTCATTTCTTTGTTGCCTTCTGGGCATGTTTAGCAAGAAAAATATCGGCAAAGTAAAACGAGATTCATGCTCACAATTTCTCTGCGAATATACTTTTTACCTAACATCGCTCTGTGTCCGAAATTGCGTTGCAAGTTACAGCAAAACTTGCCTCGTGTAACGTGGTCTTAAACAGGGAAAACACCTTAGTTGCACGCTTGTGGTTAGTGTACGTTACATTCACCTCTGTGACTGGGGTTCGGTTCTTGCGATATGCAGTTATCTGATTTTAGTAAAATTACATAGGTGATTATTGAAAATCCTCAACGCTGATTGGTTGCGCTACCTCGGATTAATACGCGATAATCACCTAAAGCGTTTTTAAGCCGCTTTTATCACAAATATTCAATTAAAATATTTTTGAAATGTGCATTTTTTATTTTTTCCCAAATAATCACCTATGTAATTTTACTAAAAACAATTATTCGCCTCAGGCTCGGTGAATATCGGTGAATAAAAACCTCGACTTCGTCTCGGTTTTTATTCACCGATATTCACCTCACCTTCGGCGAATAATTGTTAAATAATTTGTGTGAAAAGTGCTACCACGTTTTCCCTGGAAGTCGGTGTATGTATATGGATTACAATGAGCAAAATATCTGTAAGTCAGTGTATGTATATGGATAACAATGGGCAAAATACCTGTAAGTCAGTGTATGTATATGGATAATAATGAGCAAAATACCTGTAAGTCAGTGTATGTATATGGATAACAATGAGCAAAATACCTGTAAGTCAGTGTATGTATATGGATAACAATGAGCAAAATACCTGTAAGTCAGTGTATGTATATGGATAACAATGGGCAAAATACCTGTAAGTCAGTGTATGTATATGGATAACAATGAGCAAAATACCTGTAAGTCAGTGTATGTATATGGATAACAATGGGCAAAATACCTGTAAGTCAGTGTATGTATATGGATAACAATGAGCAAAAAAGCAGCAATCCCGGGCATGAGGAAATACAACAGTCCAACTCAATGAGTACAAGGAATGTTCACCTTTCGCGTCTTCTCGCCTAAAAAGAAAATAGATGTCTTAGAACTGGTTTATACCATCAAAGTTTCTCTGAACTAAGTACAATGGACCAGTAAGGGATGCCATTTAGGGAGAACGGTTAAAAACTGAAAGAGTTATCCAGTATAAATATTACTATCTAGTTGGCTATTAATCACTGACTCTTACTTTAGTTCATTCTTATAATATTTGATATTAGTTCCAACTCTTCTCCAACCTATACCCTTCTCCCTGGCCTCTCGTTCAGAATACATCAACGGTTTCATGCCACAGCTGTACAGACTGCTAGACTACATGAAAGAAATGATAGGAAATTATGGTGGTGGTGATGATGTTTGTGGTGATGGTGATGATGCACGGTAAGATGGTAATGGTGATTATGGTGATGATAATGGTGATGGTGATGATGGTGATAATGACGGTGGTGTGATGGTGATGATGATGTAGGTAGTGGTGATGATGATGATAGTAATGATGGCAGTGACGGTGGTGGTGATGATGCTGATGCTGAAGGTGATGATGGTAATGATGATGGTGATGGTAATGATGTTGGTGATGGTAATGATGTTGGTGATGGTAATGATGTTGGTGATGGTAATGATGTTGGTGATGGTAAGATTCGGTGATGGTAATGATGTTGGTGATGGTAATGGTGATATGATGATGGTGGTGGTGGTGATGATGATGGTGGTGATGATGATGGTGATGGTGATGACATAATATACCTACTTTCATCAAATTCATAATGGTGAATCTGTAAACTTTTCCAGGTTGAGTGTTCTCAACTCTAAAATAATACCACTGGGTGTACTTTTCGGTGTACAAATCTGTCCTTAACCATAGCTGATAATCACAAGGTCCACTGCAAAGTAACAACACATAAATACATAGATAAATAAAGATAAGGAAATCTTAAAGAAATTACAAGGTATACAATAATATGACATTGTCCTACAGACTAGAGTCAGATCACCTGAACATGATGGGTCGTCTATCTTAGTGAAAAACACAAGATGAACTATCTTGAAGAACTAGCTAGAATAGCGCGATTCTGGGAACACATCACCAGTAATAATGTTTGAATATAGAATACATACTATTATAAACTATTTAAAACTATATTATTAAAATATGATAATGGGTGATCTTGACCCCCTGACACTTACATGCACTGATCTCAAAATTTTAAAAGAAATTCTGGTTCTCAACCACGCTATGACAACTGCATATCGTTAATTATCCTTCTCTGACAGTTTCTGGGCCAGTTGTTTGAGAAACATTTGGCATTCACTCCCCATTCCGCCATTTGTCCCAAAAACAAGAGGTGTAAAAGAGCCCATTTCAACATCTAAAACCCTCTGTTGGTACTTCCGTTTCTTCTCGTTCTCGTGCTCCTTGAAAATCGTCTCCGTTGGCCGGCTTTGGTTACACTTTGAGTTTACATGCGTCACTCTTACGTCGAAAAATGCAGTAGCTCCACGCAACCAGAAACCTCCCGCCTTCATATCCAATCTCGCCTCAGGGCTTGTAATCGCAGATCTTATATTGAACCTTTCGTTGTCGATAGGTTGGAGATGTGGGAACACATCAGGCCCGATGTTTTCCTGATACACACGTAAAAATCTCACGTGCTGTCAACAAGACGTGTTCGCAACAGGCTTATAGCAAGCTTGTCAACAAGTTGTAACAACGTTGTCATTTTAAAGGTTGTCACTCACAACTTGTTGACAGGTTGTTGAATTGCAGGACGATAACAAGTTGTTGGAACAACTTGTGACAAGAATCTGTTGAGTCAACAACCTCGTGGCAAGTTGTCAACAAGTCGATGACAATTTGTCAACAAGCTGGGAACAAGCGGTGCGAACACATTCTGATAACAAGTTGTTGAAACAGCATTGGTACAAGTCTGCTGCAGGTTTGTTACAACTTGTGCGTTTTTGCGCGTGTAATTCATATTTATACACATAGACAGATCATCTACAGATCAAGACGAACGTTCCTACGCACGCAAGTTCGTCCAGACGTAGATGAACTACGCAGACAGCTCATCTTGACGGATGATCCCTCTGCTTGCAGTGTTTAATTAAACACAGACGAATTATCAGAAAAACTATCTTTTCTTTGCCTAAGTTCGTCCGGACGGATCATCTGTCTCTAGTAAAACTATATATCAATGAATGCCTCCAATGCAGCAAGCATCAAGTTTACTTTTTTATGGAAACCTACATTTTAATAGCCTTTGAGAGGTTGCCACTTTCGAACCTTGACTCAAACCATAAAGTGTGAATGTCAGATGAGGAGGATTTTTCTACCGTATCTCCACCGGATCGTGAACTATCAAACTGGAAAATTTGAAAAATTGTAAATAGGAGATATTAGTCTCTGAGAGCAGAGTTAGAACAAGTACAATTTCTATTCGATTTTAGTAGAATCATACTAGTATACTATTGCAAATGCTGTAATTTGATTGGCTACGCTACTCGCTATCTAATTGTCGATAGATAGCGAGTAGCGAAACAGCCATCTCCTCGGCGCGATTTTTAACGAATTTATTTCAATAAATTATGAAAAACGTTTTGAAATACTGTTTTCTTTCTGGTTTCTACTAAAACAATTAGATTATTCACTCTCGATTTTGTATGAGATGATAGTTCATTCGGGCTTCGCCCTCATATATCAACTATCACCTCATAGAAATCTTGAGCTCATAATCTAATTGTTAAATAGTGTTCAGACACAAACCACAGTAGCTATACCAACCAAGAATACTACCTACAATTGTGTATACACGTTTAAACTAAACTAACTTTACTGGGGCCGGTTGTACGAAGCCCGTTTAGCCTATCCGGTGGATAAATCGAAAATATCGATCAAACAACCAAGCTAAAATACTTCAACTTGAATAGAACAATTATGTTTGCAACTACATATTAGGTGCATAAGATTTAAGTTCAATCATTCTCTATCAGTTCTAAACTGTTCTCACTAGAGGTCCAGTAAGGGTCAGCTCTTATTGCTCCGGTAATACTACAGGAGGAAACCTAAACTAAACTAACTTTATTTATACTGGATAGCTCTATCAGTTCTAAACTGTTCTCCCTAGAGGTCCAGTAAGGACAATCCCGGTATTGGTACAGTGTTACTGCAAGAGGAAACCAGGGTACCCGGTATTTGGTTAAGGTAATCTGGAAACGACTTCTTCTGACATGCGACTGAAGCAGGGGTTGAAATTGGGAAAAAAATTTAGCCGCTCAAGTGGCTACCAGGGAATAAGATCTAGTCGCCAAATATAATATCAGGTCGGCATATATCAATGAGAACTTATTGATCAATAAATTGATCTATGCATTCGTGAATTACGTAATAATTAAATATTAGATATGTTTGTTTCCAACATAAACTCAAAAGTACAAGTTTAAATAGGAACAGGCAGTCTGAGGTAAAACGAAGCATCTTACGTTTTAAGAAATATTAAACAGTATCGTCAGTCGTGATTTACTTGAGATATTTAAACGCTTAAGAATTACTTTAGCATTTTAAATTCTTTCTCAGTCGCCACGAGGGCTACCTTTGGCAAATATTTGGTCGCCAGATGAAACATTTGGTCGCAATTGGCGACCTGGCGCCCGGTGTCACAGCGAATTTGGTCCCCCCTCAAAATGGTCCCCCGACCATATCCGCTAGCAGATATGGTCCGGGGGGACCAAATCCGCTAGCGGATATGGTCCTATGGGGGTCCATATCAGCTAGCGGATATGGTCCCCTCTCGCGGATTTGGACCCCCTCGCGAATCTATCGTATGGCATATTAAATATCGAATGAAAACGTTTTGAATCATCTTTACATCTAACAGAGAAAAAGTGTACGAAGATTTTTTGGATTAAAATGTTCCTGTAAATTTTCTCGCGCTTTTGGACTGCAGGAACTATATTTTACTGCAACCAAAACTACATTTCACTGCCAAAAATATATTTCATTGCCACTATAATATATTTAACTACGAGAAGTAGATTTTATTGCAATCAGAACTATACATTTCACTGTAGTTCCCATTTAAATGTTATGTCTCAGCAGTGGGAAATACAAAGTTGTAAATGTTAACAGAATTTAAATAAACTTATCATTTCAATTAAACTGACGCTTTGAACGCAATGAACGTAATGGAATCCAAAAAATAAATTAAATAATAGGCGATGACTCATAAGATAAAAATGGTGATCTGAATACATATAAATACGCGCGACCATTGAATCGTGCCCTTGAGAAAAACAGCTTAGGTTGACATGGTGACAGTCAGCGTGTTTAAATAGTTTTTTACTACTAACTTTCGTAAATGTTTGTTGCCGTTCTTAATCAAAACGTCAGACTGATATTTAATTTTATATGCCAATATGGAAAAAATTTTAACCGAAGAAAAATATTCAGACGATTACTCTAACCACATCATATGCAGCTCAAAAATACTTGTAGACTTTTGCGCGAGAACTTTGTAAACAGTAATATACTTATTGTTTACAAAGTTCTCGTCTGCCTATGATTTCATAGGGGGACCATTTCCGCGGAAGGGGGACCAAATCCGCTGTGACACCGGTCATTTCAACCCCGGTGAAGTGAAATAATAATCAGGAATGGGATTTGACATGAAATGCATCAACCACCATCAAACTCAAAGAAGTGTACGTCATGAGCAAAACATAATTATACTATATGAATAATATTTATATGAATAAAACCATCTATCTATCTATCTATCTATCTATAATGTTATCTAGGGAAACATCAATATATAACTTACATATTTTGAATCGCCAAATGTATTTTCATACACCAGCTCACCATCTTCAGGTTTTGTTAGAACTGGAAGGCTATCTGGAACTTCTCCTAAAATGTCTAAATCATTCCAATTATTATGTTAGTCACATGTAGGCATCATAAATCAATCGTTCTCGTAGCCGTCGTCAAATCTAAAGTTCCCTATTGTGAGGTCACCCCCTCTGGGGTCACCCGGTGTCTGCCACTGACCCGATGCTTAAATCCACTTTAGATGATCTAACCCACCTGAATTGTAAAATTTCTCAGGTTCTTGAGGTAGATTATCAAGATGTTGAGGTCGCTCTGGGAGAACCTTCATTTCTGCTGGCCTAAAAAATCATGATTCATATTTAGGCATAGCCAACCCAGCAAATACTGTTATCCTCACAATAAATAGTTGTAAAATATATCTTTAACAATCAAAATGTTTAAAAATAAACAATGACGTGACCATGCAACTGACAATCTGCGTAGATAATGAGATACATAAGTTAATCGCTGGATAGCAGAGTCAGAAGCAATTTAAACATTTTTTAAACATTATAATTGTTAAAGATATATTTTACCGAGTATTTTACAACTATTTATTGTGAGGATAACAGTATTTGACGGTATATGCAGCACATGGGATTGCTCTTAACTCAGATATTGAATGAATGTACATTCATTCAAATGGAAATTTATATACATTTTTAGACCTAGCCAGGAGCAGTTGCGAAAAATGCAACTTTAGGCCCTCGGGCAGGAATCGAACCTGCGGCCCTGCGATTCCGGTGCAGCGCTCTAGGCCTTCTAGAGGCCCTGTTAGGGGGTGTGTGAATAATCCATAATCCTAATTAAAATTTGAAAATAACCGTATCCCATTTTTCTAAACAAAAATATCCCTAAAATATATTCAACAAACATGAACAGCACAAGTGTCGAAAGTAAACATATTCGACGCTCGTGTGATTCATTCCAAATACAAATGTCTTTAATTTGTGTCTCGGGCATGTTGGCGATGTTATTTAAGTTGGCTGGCATCTCAACCTTTAAATTTTACCTTTTTTCAATAGCAAAAATTGATTTATGATATTGACTTGACAATAATCCGTAGTCCTAAAGTCCTACCCAAATAACCCATAATCTTGATTTTCATGCGCCAATAATCCGTAATCCTGCTCAAAAAGGCCAAATATCCTAAAACCCTAACAGGGCCTCCTTCTAGCGCGCATCGATCAGTTTGTCAGTAAATTTCATGCTAGCGTCTGGAAGGCCAGAAACTACGCTACAGTTGACCCAATATTTTAAGACCTTGCCATTTAATATAAATGGTGCATGACAGCTGAATGGATTTAACTGCATTATCCAACTTACCAACGTGGTGTGTTTATAGAATGGTTATATTTACTGGTCAGTGTATAAAGATTTCTTGGTTCTCGTAACTTGGAAACCTAGAATATAAAAATATCAGTTCTCTAGCATTTTAACATTTCAATAGTATGTCGGAGATTGCCAATAAATTGTTAATGATTAACATTCATTAATTAGTATGCATGTGTATAATAGCTAGAAATGTCAATCAATTGCATGCGGTCGAACGTTTAGAGAGGTTTTGTTGTTGTGCGGAGAGCGAGCTTTATATCGTAAATAAAAGTTTATAATCAAGTGTGAGTGTTGTGAAGGTTTTGGGAGGCTATTCACGATATAGTATAGTGAAATACAAACTGAAACAGTGCCAGGTTTAAACATTTAAAATGAATTTTTGAGCACATGATGATGGTGGTGGTCAGGGCTCAAAATAATGTTTGATCATATGCCGGTCATGGTGACCGCGGTCAGTTCCATTTGTGACCGGTCAAACGCGATTTCTGAACGGTCAAACGCGATTTCTGACCGGTCAACTCCCTCGAGCACTTCCAAAAACAATGAAAACACAACACAACAAAAAATGCATAAATCATATTCTACACTATTATATATGCTGGTAATGATGCGTTGTCACTTGATCTTAGAAGAAGCATTCTCGGCGAGATCGTTTTGGCTGTCGGCATGGTCTGCATGCATGTCCAACCTCTCATAGCATGTTGGGAAAGTTAAACATCAACGCGTGAATCACACACGCATTGACACCACAACATTGGGTCCACAACATCTCAAAAATTAATCTCGTCACTATGACCAGCATCATACAAATTTGACAGGTCATATTAAAAATTTGGCCAGCTTTATTTTGAGCCCTGTTGGTGATGATGGTAATGATGATGGTGGGGGTGATGATGGTGACAATGGTGATGATGGTTATGATGGTGGTGATGATGGTTATGATGGTGGTGATGATGGTTATGATGGTGGTGATGATGGTTATGATGGTGGTGATGATGGTTATGATGGTGGTGATGATGGTTATGATGGTGGTGATGATGGTGACATTGATGGTGATGATGATGATGGTAATGATGGTGGTGGTGACGATGGTGATATGATGCTAGTCTTGAACTTCTCATTATGGTAAAATTAAATTGATTCTCAGGAGCTCTGCAGATGCTGGAGCACATGCAAGCACAATTATTATCAAAGCTCACTCACTTTTTTGCCTTCCTTGTAGCTTACAATAAGTTGAGTTGTTCTATTATAGTCGTTGTTGATTCTCCAGTCTGACAAAGAATCAATTTAGTAAATACTTAGAAATTACAATACAATTATAGTCTAGCGGCAAGACAAAATCATTATTACATATTACATATCACAAGAAAATATTGTTTGCAAAGAAAATGCTCTTCAGAGGACATTGAAAAGTGCCTAAATTCTGACATATTATGACACTAGGTTATTGCAATCTATGCTTCGCTAAGCACTATCGTACAGAAGATGGTGGTCATGAGAGTGAGAAAATAATGTCAATTCTTTTCATTAGATGTAGTAGTCTTGTATTTAGTGATAAATATATATAATTGAAGGTCTTAGTTTCATCGCTGTGGCTATTTGTCTAACACCAGATCCCAAAGGGTAACCACAATTTGTCTGACACAATTATATCCATGCACACATACAACATTTACAGGATTCAAACTAAAGGTGTGCGAATCCGATCCGAATCCGATCCGATTCTGTTGAATGTAATTGTATGTCATTGAAAATCATTAAACTCGCAAGGAAACAATTGATCAAGATATTGCTATAGTCTTCAACTACGTTTTGGCTTTCCCCGTTCACAAATCACAATCGCCCTGGCGTCAGGACTTTGAGGTGACGAGTCGACAAGAGGGATAATGCGACGAAAATGTGTCTCCAAGTTAAACGACGAATAAAGAATGCATTTAGCCTAACTTTTTTGCAATGTAAAAGTCCAGAGGTTTAGACTTTAGAATAATGTGTTGAAACTCTACAAATGTTAGACATATGTTTCGTTCAAAGTTTGAACTTCAAACTATATAAAAGCATACAATATACGTTCGGATCGGATCGGATTACAAATTTTCAGCATCAAGTCGGATCGGATCTAATATATTTTTTCGGATTGGATCGGATCGGATTAATTTTTTTTTGTCAGATCGGATCGGATTCGGATTGAGTACTTAGACAAACCTTCGGATTCAAATCCGATCCGATGCACACCTCTAATTCAAACCTATATGCAAGTGATTACATGGCTGACCCCTAAACAAACTCAACTAGCAATATTTGTTTGAAATTATTGGAATTTATGTGGTATCATTTTAGCATGTTGAAAGAATGAGGAAAATTGTGTTGGGCGAATAGCGTTTACCTATTGGGATCCAATGTCAGACAACAAATAGCCACTGCATTGTTTAATATTCTTGCTCCAATATAAGTGCCAACATTTCCAAACTACGCACATAAAAATCTCACATCTTGTCAACAAGATGTGTTCACAACAGGCTTGTAGCAAGCTTGTCAACAAGTTGTAACAATGCTGTCATTTTATCAAGTTGCTACAAGGTTGTCACTCACAATCACAGGACGATAACAAGTTGTTGGAACAACTTGTAACAAGTCTGTTGAGTCAAAAACCTTGTAGTAAGTTTTCAATAAGCCGTTGACAACTTGTCAACATACTGGGAACAAGCAGTGCGAACATATCCTGATAACAAGTTGTTAAAAAACAGCATTGGTACAAGTCTGTTGCAAGTTGACCAACAAATACCTGGTAACTGCACAGTTTTGCCATAACTAAACCTCTTTCCAGAATGAATTCTTTTCTTTATGTCCTTCTTTTGAGCTACTTTATCTTCCTTTAGTTGTACATGTGTTTCCATAGCTGCCATCAATCATGTCAAGCTTTGTATAAACTATACGCTAATAAACTATACGCTACCATGGTGTAAAAATTATTAAATATGTTCATAGCGGTTGAATCACGCCGGCTTAAACAGTTCCTAAATGTTGAAAACATCACAAATCCACGCAGATGCAACATCCAGACTTCATAATTATAGCTCCCTAAAATTTTAAACCAAAATAATAATATACAAAGGTACAATTTGAACTAACTCCTTGGAGATGTAGTGTTGACTTTTGCAAAGGATCAACAAATATATAATTTGCATTAACACAAAACAAACGGGACAATTACCTTGGAAAATATATCAACCGTTTGGTAAACAGTCCATTGTCTCTTGATTGCATTAAACTGACAAGAAAAGCAAACAAAATTCATATCATATCAAATTTGTACAACAGAATTCGCCATTTGCATTTTGCAAAATTTAAAGGTCAAAGGATCATGAATGGGGGTAAAATGGGTTTCAAATGGATAAAGTCGCGAATTGAATTATAAATATTTTAGATTATAAATTCATTTTTATGAATAAATCTTTTTAATTCCCAGCCGTTTTTAATAAAAAGTTTTGCAGACATATTTTTGGTTAAAATTTGCATCAATAAACTGTTAAAAAATAGCGTAAGCTCTCAGTTCTTCCAAAAAATTTGGATATTTTTACAAAAGTGGTATTTGTGGATGTACGGGGATTCGTGTAGCAAAAACACCGACTTTCGTTCTTTGTTGTGATTGGTTGATTTCGTGTGGCGACAAAAACAAACGTTTTGAAGTTCAGAAAATGTTTCGTTTGTAAAAACAAAGCGAAAAAACGTGCAAAAAAGTTATATTTTTGAGATGAAATAGTATTCCTGGATGTTTCAAGACGCGAGTGCAAGTTTTAATGGTGTTTCTCCTTTTGGGGAAGCAGTTTTTTGGAGAAATGGAGGCACAACGGAGCAAGAAATTGATCATTTTGTCGGCCCTTGTCAAGTCCAAATGAAAAGCCCGAAAGATCTTCCGTCAAGTGCTTTTAAAGTTTATGACAAGGTTTTGGAAAAGCATAGATACGTTCCTCGCAAATGGACTCAAGAAGAGTTCGAAGCTGCTTTACCTGAACGATTTACAGGCAAAACAACGGTTTCAGTTCATAATTCTGAAGCTGTTTTTCGAAAAGATTTATACGTTGATGAATTCGACTCTCGCAAAGAGAATGAAGCTTTTACAACGAATGAAAACAACCACCTGCCCTCAAATTCTCGGAAGAAAGCAGAAATCAAGCAGAAGATTAAAAATCTTAAAGGAATTTTTGAGAAAGCTGGGAGTTCAAACGCCGATTGTGAAACGAGTGGGGCGATGGATAAATTGGAAAGTTTTGGAAAAAGTGACACGGATGGAGCGGAAACGGAAGAACTAGAAAGATGCAAAGATAGCGAAGCGAAAGTGAAACTAATCGAAGAAGAAGATTCGGCTGAAAGTTCTTATGAAAATGCAGAAATAGCAAATGAAGTTTACGAAAATGCAGAAATATTAAACGATGTTTTAGAAACCGAAATTTGTCATAATAAATTTTCTTCCTTCCTGGATGCCTGCCTACGATGCCTTTTGAACATTGAACCGTTTGTTGAAATATTATCAAATTCAGAAAAGAACTCATCGCCCATTATAATCAAGCTTAAGCATCTCATTCAATCGATTGAAAATCCAGGACAACTGGTCTCTGAGGATGCATTATTAGAATTTTGGGAGAAAGTCACGGAAAGCAGCAACTGTGATGAAGTGCTGGCTAGTTTTCTGGAAACTCTTATCCAAGGAACACCACAAGCCATTGGGGTAGACGAGGACAATCTACGTTCTTTGATCGAGGGAAAGTTCTGCCATATTAAAACGTGCGATCGTTGTACATCAGCTGCGAAAGAATCGGAACCATTCTTGTTCCTTAACCCAACAACAGCACCGCTGCATTCACGAAATAACGGCGTTTTGGATGTGAACTTCTTGTCGTGCAGTTCCGAAGGTGTTTGGTACATCACCACACGGCAATTTGTTATCAAACCTGGAACGATGGTAGCTCATCTTGTAGAAAAGTTGCTTAGCTGTCCTGAGTTCGCGGCTTGCGAGTCTAGTTCCATCCGTATAGGCGAAGTAAATGGGAGTCGACTTATACGGACATTCACTGATAGGGATGAGTTATCCACAACACAGCTTGGCCTTCGGTCAACTTCAAGTGTTTTCGCATTCCATATTCTGAATTTTGGCAGTGAGTTTGCAGCAGGAGTCAGTTCATTAAATAACACAGCTATGTCCTTTCATCTGTATTTCAACTGTGGCCTCTGCCTCAGCGATGGTAAAGAAGTCGGCTTGTTCATACACAAGAATTGTGGTGGAATGGTTTGTCGTGATTGCTTAGATGTAATCACGCAATCCTATGAAGATTGGGAGCTTTGTCCGTGCCCAATTTGTGAACGACCTATCGATCTAGATAAGGAACTGTGTAGAGCCAGAATGAGTAACGGGATGCCTAAAGAACCGCACCATAGATCGCCTAATCTTCTATGTGAGGTTATGTTTCGGGCTGACAAACCGATTGATGGAGGTATTAATATTAAATAGATAGACAGACAACTATATTTAAAGAGGGTATCTTGTGTCAACGTCACTGCTATTTATAGCGTAGAGATAGTGGGGTGCTAGCACAGAGTAGAGATCATACAGAGGTGTAACGGGTGTACCCACTTATGCTTCAGACGCTTGCCGAGCATGCGCAGTTAAAGTGCACGATTCAGATGGCGGTTCGCTTTTTTTTTCTTTTTTTTTAGCTTCGCCAACTAGGGCAGGGTCACCACAACAGCATATGCCAATTACTGTGGGCCCTTTTACCTAACCCACGCTGTCAACTTTCCCTGTGGGAGGAAACCGGAGTACCCGGAGAAAACCTACGACTTTCGGCAGAGCGTTGACTTTACTCTTTTCACTTGAGGTCTGGGTTCGAGTTGCATTGAGAAAGTTCTCACTGAGACTTGAACCCGCGACCTTAGAGGTGAAAGGCAAGTGCGCTAACCACTTCGCCACCTTTTAGAAGTGCATAAAAATGCGAAAGACCTTAAGATTGTGAAACTTTAAAGAGCCGAAAATGTTGGGAACTTGGGGAATGTTGGGAACTTGGAATGGTGGGAACTTGCCCGTTCCACCTCTGTACGATCTCTGCTCTGTGGTGCTAGTCTTCTTTCCTTGCAGCAGAGAATTACGAAGGACGCATCTCAAACGTGACCGAATCGAAGGCTTACTAGGGCACCACGGGCTGTCACCATACAACCCATGTTCTGGTCACGGAACGCAGTAAGATTGAAGGGTTAGTTTTTTGTGAGGGAAGAAAACTGGAGTACCAGAAGAAAACCCCTCGAAGAACGCGAACCTGGATTTCAGACTCAAAATTTCTGGGAACCTGGGTTTCAGACTCAAAATTTATAATTAGTGAGGTTCAATGATCATTGATTCGTTTTGACATTGGACTGATTGGAGTGTTGTTTCTTGATATTCAGTGGTGCTCATTATGATATAGTGAATACAAAATGCATTACAATTGCTAGTCTAGACTAGAATAGAGCATACTCTAGTTTTGTTATTAACTATCAGTTAATCATTAACTTTCAGTAATTTCTGGAAAAATTTTATGCAAAAGTTCAGATCCAAAAATATTTCTGGGAACTTGGTTCCCAGGATCCGATACTTTTTCCACCTCTGCCACTTGTAAACACGAGTTTTCAAGCACAGGGTAGCCACCCATTCTTCCCTCCCATTCACTTTGTCACTTTTCTTTATTTAGGTACGGAGTTATTTGGCTGTCCTTTAATAGTAACCCTCTCTCAACAAGTTACAGGGTACCATCTTTATCGCTGCATTGGTTATTTACTCCCGAACACATTACCGATGAAAGATAGAACATCGTTCACCTTACACACTGTGGACAAATCCGGTGCTCATTGCTCTGCCTGTTCTATGAATGCATGTCACGGTTGTCTTATTCGTATTGACGACAATGTGAGAATTACACGCGACACAAACTTCGTGGTACATTTTGACGATCTGGCTGAAGAATCCAAGAAAAGCTTCGGAATTCCGAATCCTTGTGGAACTGCAGCTTCTAATTCGCAAGGTCTTTTCGACGGGATCCTGCGATCGTGTGTGCGAGCATCTACCTCTGATGGATTGGTTTGTCCGAAGTGTTATCATGCTTGTAAGGTATGGTGTCACTTTATTAGTTAGATAGTTGGCTAGTTAGTTAGTTAATTAGTTAATTGGTTAGCTGGTTAGTTAGTTAGTTGGTTAATTGGTTGGTTAGTTAGTTAGTTAGTTGGCTAGTTAGTTAGTTAGTTAGTTGGCTAGTTAGTTAGTTAGTTAGTTAATTGGTTAGTTAGTTAGTTAGTTAATTGGTTAGTTGGTTGGTTGGTTAGTTGGTTAGTTAGTTAGTTGGTTGGTTAGTTGGTTAGCTAGCTAGTTAGTTAGTTAGTTAGTTGGCTAGTTAGTTAATTAGTTAGTTAGTTTTTTTCTTAATTACTCGTTCGTTATTTAATAAGTACTCGTTCCTTTCTGATCGACCACCCAGAAGATTTCTGGCAATTAAGTTGCCAGCAATATTTGTGATTTGTAATGCCAGTGGCATAACATTGAGTTCATACATAATTCTCAGAGTGTAAAGACTGTCAGTCAGTGTTAAATTCAACATCGAAACGAGCGCGTTGGATGTGCATTTCTGGAGTAGTTAGTTAGTTAGTCAGTTAGTTAGTTAGTTGGCTAGTTGGTTAATTAGTTAGGTAGTTAGTTTGTTAGTTGGCTAGTTAGTTAAATAGTTAGTTAGTTAGTTGGCTAGTTAATTAGTTAGGTAGTTAGTTGGCTAGTTAGTTAAATAGTTAGTTAGTTAGTTGGTTAGTTAATTAGTTAGGTAGTTAGTTAGTTAGTAAGTTAATTAATTAGTTAGATAGTTAATTCATTTGTTAGTTAGTTTGTGATAGTGCTACTCTCATTAAAATACAGATTTTTGATCAATTGTTTGATTAAAGGTATCATCATCGATCGCAGAGTTTCCACGGCTTCTCCTTATTCATCTCAACCAGCTGTACGCGGACCAGGGTTTACCACCGAACACAACAATCGCCGATGTATCCAGGTTTGTTTATTGAGTACTCGTGAATAGGTGCACGAATAGTTGCGTTTCAGTAAGCGTTAGGGGTCAGCAGATCGTGAACAACTTCGAAAATGTTGGTACTTATATCAAAGCAAGCAAATTAACTACAACTCTCAATTCTATTGGCCACCAAATACAAGACTATACACACGCAAAAATCTCACATCTTGTCAACAAGATGTGTTTGCAACAGGCTTGTGGAAGGTTGTCAACAAGTTGTAACAATGTTGTCATTTTATCAAGTTGCTACAAGGTTGTCACTTACAATTCGTTAACAGGTTGTCGAATACTTGAATTGTAGGACGATAACAAGTTGTTGGAACAACTTGTAACAAGTCTGTCGAGTCAACAACCTTGTAGCAAGTTGTCAACAAGCTGGGAACAAGCAGTGCGAACACATCCTGATAACAAGTTGTTGAAACAGCATTGGTACAAGTCTGCTGCAGGTTTGTTACAACTTGTGCGCTTGTAAGTGTATATTACATATAACGAAAGGAATAAAACATTTTTCACACTCCGATAACTGCCGCGGTTGAACACCATCTGCTGAACGATAGTGCTTATTAGTGAAAACCATTTATATTTACTTATTATAATTCATTTATGGCAATATTGATTCCAATTCAATTCAAATGCAGGTTCCTTGTGCTACAGCATGGAAATAACTCGACCAAGAACACAACGGAGGGCTTAACCTACCAGTTGACAGCCGCTGTTCTTGCGGACGAAAGTAGTGCAGTACCATCGTACAAGGCATCTCTACCTTCTAACGACACTTGGGTGTCTTATGAGCAATCCCACTTCAGGGAAATTAATCCATATCAACTACAGCTTACTAAAAACAGTGTCCTTTTCTATCAACCGGTTGAAAACCAACATTCTCCAAAAATTGGGCACGTCCTGAAAATGCCATTACTTGGCCAAAGCGAAGACACGTGCAGAACTCGAGATCCCCACAATAACATGTATGGCAGTAAGCTTGCTACCATTTCTGAAGAAACGGCTACTGCAAACTATCCGATGGATTTCAAGCGGGCAACCAGAAAACAACCACTGCGTCCAAAAATTTATGATAGACAATTTGAACCAGGCGAATTATTGGTGGGAACAGGTATATTTACTTTATTTATTTATAGATGGGTTTCACTGAGCACTGTCGTGCGGCAGATGGTGGTCAACCGACAGTTATCAGGGTGAGAAAATAATGTTCTTTATTTTCATTGTATGTAATATTCTTGTATTTGGAGGAAAATATGTAGAATTGAGAGATGTAGTTTAATTTGTTTGCTCCTATAAATGTCTAAAAATGCACAAGTTGTAACAAACCTGCAGCAGACTTTTACCAATGCTGTTTCAACAACTTGTTATCAGGATGTGTTCGCACTGCTTCTTCCAAGCTTGTTGACAACTTGCTACAAGGTTGTTGACTCAACAGACTTGTTACAAGTTGTTCCAACAACTTGTTATCGTCCTGCTATTCAACAACTTGTTAACAAGTTGTGAGTGACAACCTTGTAGCAACTTGATAAAATGACCACATTGTTACAACTTGTTGACAAGCTTGCTACAAGTCTGTTGCGAACCCATCTTGTTGACAAGATGTGAGATTTTTACGTGTGTACCAATAGTCGAGCATTTTTAACACGAGTGTCTAGCTCGGAAATTGAGCAAGCATTCTCTATGCTACCGACTTTAAATAAATACTGTATTCTATTGACTTTGTAACAGGTCATGGTCTGGACAGACAACGAGGTGGCCTAAAGCCAGACGTCTACACCTCTCAACTTTCTTTGGGGGAAATCGCTCATGACCCAAGCATCCTTGCACGTATGTCTGTCAACTTAGATGGAATCAGTCCAATTTCCGCACAAGAGATATGCCAAAGCAACTCAAAGGTGGTGCGCGAAACGAAGAAGCTCACCAGAGCTCTGAAACAGGAGGATGCGTATGGAATTGTGTGTTCTTTAAAGAGAGGTGCAAATCCATGTTTGTTGATCGACGATGTCTCTGCACTTCATTTGGCTGCTGGTATAAAATCTGACCAGCGATGTTCGATGGTTAGTATTGGTGCTTTTCTGTAAGAACCATCGTGCAGCGGATGGTGGTCAACAACAGAACTGTAGAACTGTTGACACAAGTCAATTAAACTACATCTCTCAACGCTATGCGCCCTAGCTAGTAAAGCCTGTGACTCGGTCACGTTTGAGCGGAGTGAGTGAGGGGTGTGCTAATCACCATTACTCGCAGCTCAGAGCTGAGCTGAATACACCCTTTCGATAATTACGTCACAAATCTCTCCTTGGCCTGGCCATTCTCATGAAATGAAATGTTGCATTTTTCTTTCTGACCAGATGAGAGGGCTCCCCAGGCCCGAAGTATTTCGTAGCGACGTAATTATCGAAATTACGATGAAGGACGCAGCTCGAATTAATCTGGCTGCCACCGTATGACTTATGTCTGATCAGGGAGCACAGCTACGATGGAAGGGTTAGTTTGGCGTTTATCCAAACCCACCCTGTCAACATTCCCTGTGGGGGAAACCGGAGTACCCGGAGAAAACCCACGACTTTCGGTAGAGCGTTGACGGACTCTTTTCACATAAGTGTCATGAGTCCGCAGCGAGAATCGAACCCACGATCTCAGAGGTGACAGGCGCTTGCTCTGACGACTGCGTCACCGAAGCCCCCCTAACTTGATCTCCACTTAAAACCTCCTAACTTTACTTCTCACATACCTCCACCCCCGTCTAGGTTGCGTACCTCCTGAAGTACTCCAATGATGTAAACATTGCGACGGGGGATGGGACCACGGCCATGCACGTGGCAGCGGCGTGGGGGCATCAAGACGCTTTGGAATTGCTGCTTGCCCATGGTGGAGATGCATTCGAGATCACAGACCAAGAAGGTAACAGTGCGTTTGACCTTGCATCAAAGGACTGCTCCAGTTTTCTTCAACTTTTATATCAAAGCGACGGGGACTCGCCTGCGTCCTTCGAACCGTCTACAAGTTCTCGGGCTTCGCTGGCTAACCAAAAAACCAAAAGGCTTGAAGATATAGTTCGTTCTAATGTAACCCTTCCATCGTTCGTACACGAAGAGGACACAAATCGTTCTCGCCTCCGTCGTCGTTGGCATAAACGGTTTCGATGTTTAAGGAACAAGTCTTCGGGAGTTTTAAGAAGTATAAGACGGATAAGTAGCATTAGACGGCGATCTCGCATTGGAGTTATGGTCACCGAGGCTGCACAAGAAGAAACCACGGCGGACAAATTGTGAACTGTGAGTTGTTAATTATTTTAATTGGTGGCTTTCTGCAGTAAGCGTTATGGGGCAGCAGATGGTAGTCAACTTCAGAAATGTTGACACTTATCGGAGCAAGCATATTAAACTACATTTCTCACTTCTATTTGTCACCAAATTACTGACTACTACATATAATCGCCATGTTACACGGGGCAATTTTTGCTGCAACTTGCAACGCAATTTCTGCACAGAGCCATGTTATGTAGAAATGTACGCACAGAAAAACAGTGAACATGGCCCGTGTTTCACTCCACCGATATTATCATTCTCATTCATTTCTTTGTTGCCTTCTGGGCATGTTTAGCAAGAAAAATATCGGCAAAGTAAAACGAGATTCACGTTCACAATTTCTCTGTGAATATACTTTTTACCTAACATCGATTTGTGTCCGAAATTGCTTTGCAAAGTTGCAGCAAAAATGTCCTTTTAAGCTGGTCTTGGACATAATTCATAACATTTTTCAGTGCTTGTATTTTCAAACATATTTTGGATGAAAATAATAGGATATCATTTCCTGACACTAAATGCATGAACTGCATACGTACTGTTACCATTGTTACCTAGAAACGCCCCCAACAGCTGATAAAGGTGCTTGTTCGGAACAGAATAGCAAAAGAAGTGAATAGAAAAATATGAAATTTGGTTTAAAGTATAGCCAATTTGGTATATCCAATATGTAAACCTTATAATTTATTATCTCAAACGTTTAATTTGTTTGAAACGATGGCAAAATTCGTTCAATTAAATTCGCTTTGTAACCGAATATATGTTGCTTTTATATGATTTGTTTGAGGTTCACATCATAGCTTTATTAGTAATTATACAACACCAACATTTTTGGGCTGATTGATTCAGTATTAAAGTCAGTAGAGTGTTCGGCAACTTGTAAAATGATCACTTGAGAAAACCGAGTTTAAAGTTTTTGCATAGAAGAAAGGGACAATAGAATTAACCAATCACATACCATTATTTGCTTAGGGTAAAATCATGGTTTTACCCTAAAATCGAAGGTACGGGATAAGCTGTATATCTCGGTTTTGCGTATACTTTTGCGTTTAAAATTATGCAGATCTGATAAAAAAGGCTGTAACGATTGCATTTTTTCATTTTTTTAAAAATGACTAATATTGAATTTTTTTGTCCAAGACCACCTTAATGAATATAAATTAACATTATATTTTCACTCATATACAGCTACTTGTTGAACACCATCTGTTGCACGATAGTGCTTATTGAAACCCAAACATCTTATTTGTATATTTTTACCTTTTAACTATACATTGAACTAATCTAATATAATATATACTAAAATGAAGTGAATGTTTTAAGAATTAGAAATTTGATATTTGTATTAAAAATATGTTATATATTAAACACATTGGTAAATATAGAAGTTTTGTTGCATACAAATATTTAGCGTATGTAAACAAGGCAAGGAGTCTATTCATGCATAAATTATTCATGCATAAATTATACATGCATAAATCATGCATAAATTATACATGCATAAATTATACATGCACTAATTATGCGTATCAGTACGGTAAATTTCTCACACAATTTTCATCCAAATTGAACTAGAATTTAATCAAATTGTCCTTTGGCTATGCCCATTGGCTCCACAAATTTTCATATTAGAATGTGTGATATTTTTTAGTTATCGTAACAGACAAACACACACACACACACACACACACAAACAAACGAGGTGATACGATTTGCGACCTGCGGACCTGCGGCCCTGCGATTCCGGTGCAGCGTTCTAACCAACTGAGCTACTGAGTCCAGCTGTCGAGCTCTAACCACAAGTTGATGTATATATACGATGGTACTGCCATGTTAGGTTGTGGACTCTGTAGCTCAGTTGGTTAGAGCGCTGCACCGGAATCGCAGGGCCTCAGATTCGATCCCTGCCAGGGACTATAGTTGCATCTTTCGCAGCTGTTCCTGGTTAGGTCTAATAAATGTATATATTTACACTCGATAATTTCCATCTAAAAAACCCTTCAACTATTATACAATCGAGTGAGATGCCGACAAAATTTGATATTTATTGTAAAATAACATGTGTAATTGTTATTTTACAATCCATGGTAAAACCGATCTCATAATAGTCACATACTTTTGTTTGTGAGTCCACTCATTCGCATGGGTCAGGAGGAGAATAATCACCGACAAACTATTGCTAATGTGAACCGAGCGGCAAATCACTGATTTAAATCTCGTACACCTTCAGAAAAAGCACAAAAATATTTTAAAAAATCACAAAAAATAGACAAATCACAAAAATATGGAAAATGATAAACAAAATCGAATGAAAATTACAAAAAAAAATCACAAAAAATCACAATGATTTTTCAATCTGACAATCTCGTAAACTTTTTAGGAGTGATTTGCCCCTCGGTGTGAACGAGGCTTTAGTGAAACCCACCTATTCCGCTTATGCAGTCACGCGAGAATATTACGTCATGCTAAATAGGCCGCTATTTTAGGAGGCATTATCGTGGATTTCATCGAAGTGTCGTTTTCGCTTATATCTTGCGAAATAGTGAGAGTTATAAGGCGAGCTATATCATTGAACTATCCATTGAACTAAACTAGACTAGGGGGGAAATTAAGTAGCTTAATTGTTTGTATATGAATGATATTGAATTAAAATTATTGATATTATTTGAAATAAAAAACTCTAAAAATGGTGTAACTTAAAAATACTTGAAAATTTGCTGCATTTTATTTTTACAAAATTGTTGTTGTTTTTTTTTTTTTTTAAGTATTGCCTATAAAAGTCTCTTGAAGTTTTTATATCAAATAGATACGAACTTTTTAATAGCTTCAATTTCAGATACAGCCCAATGTTCGGCGTTAAGTATTTCAACTCAAAACTCAGAAAAACTAGCTTGGCTTCAACGAATCATAGGACTTGATCATAGGAGTTAGCGTTCCAGTTTACTTAGAGTTCACTGGCTATATCTCGCTAGAATCCTTGAACAACGAGGAGTATCTTGGTGTATAGCTTGTTGTTTTAACATGTCTAGAGTTGGCGGATTGAGGAAAAGTCAGCCATGTTGGATTTCATTTTATAATTAGTTTGAATTTGCCCAGTGGAATTTGCCACCCAACGTGACGGAAACCAAATGTGCTATATATTTGAAACCTAACCTACCTACTATAATCTATAGCGAGCCTGAATAATCTTTACACAGGCAAAATTTCCTAACGTGCGGTAGTTTCGCAGCTACGCATTTCGGCTGATCGCCGTATTCGTTTATTCTACTAATGCTCGTTCCTACCACAAACCGTCTCTTATGGTACTTAACAGTCGCTTCAAACAACCCTTGATTTGGTGAAGTTTGGAACTGCAGTTGATAGCGGCAAAAGTACTCCTCGCTCTGTTTAAATACTGCTCCGCGTCCAAGATGCGTCTTAACAACGGCATCATTCGGCCGTTCCAATTGTGCAAAGTTTATGGCTTTGAGTGTTAGCTTAGCACACATATGTAAACTGGTATTATCTTTCGATAATAAGTCGTTCATAAACTGCACTGCGGCCAGCGCTGCTTTTTGAATATGAAGATGGTTCACATCCACCGTCACCCATTGCAAACATGGACACCAGTGTTCAACCGTCCCGGCATCTTTACACGACCGGGTTTTAGGAACCTCGGAGAAAAGGCTCTGACCGCGCGTGAGGTCCGTTGGGGGATCTGGGTATGAGAGCACGTGACGGAATGTTGCATAAACGTCGAACCACGAGGTAAGCCTCCCCCGGTTTATTTTAAGATTTTCCATAATTTTAGGGTATTTTGTCTCGAACCAGGGGGGTGTGATAATCGAAAACAAAGGTAGTCTCTCTTCCAATTTCCCTTGGACTTGTGTTCTTACCTTACCAAATCTGAGCCCGTGGTCACCCATCACCATGACCAACGTATTCGCCAGGTGACCCTTTGATTTTAAATCGTTCAATATTGCCATCATATAACCTTGGTTTTTCTTAACATTGTTGATTTCATGGTGCGAATATCCAGCTAAAACGTAAAAAATAATACAATTTTTCCACTGACGACACGTAAGTATCTCACATCTTGTCAACAATATGTGCTCGCAACAGACTTGTAGCAAACTTGTCAAAAAGTTGTGACAATGTTGTCATTTTATCAAGTTGCTACAAGGTTGTCACTCACAACTTGTTAACAAGTTGTTGAATTGCAAGACGACAACAAGTTGTTGGAACAACTTGTAACAAGTCTGTTGAGTCAACAACCTTGGAGCAAGTTGTCAACAAGCCGTTGACAGCTTGTTAACAAGCTGGGAACAAGCAGTGCGAACATATCCTCACAACAAGTTGCTGACACATAACTTTTACGCGTGTGCCGGAAGCAATAATAATAATAATAATAATATGCATTTATTTTATCACGATAGATGATAATACAGCAAAGCTGACGTGGTCGTTAAAATTAAACTCATATAACTATCTAAAATTTTCAATCCTAACTAATTAGTCCTAACTATAAAACTGTTGTTTAAAACTTTTCTTAAGAGTTTGGTAATCCGAGGATCTTACCGCGTTGTCAAGAGCAGGGCCGTAGCTAGACACGATAATTGGGGGGGTGTATATTCATATATTCATGTTTACATACCGTAAAAACAATCGCGCAGAACACGAATATATGATACCCCCCCCCCCAATTATCGGTCTAGCCACGGCCCTGGTCAAGAGAGTTCCACAGAGTTACTCCTTGATACGATACGGATTTCTTCAGGTAATCCGTTTTTGGTTTTGGGAGGCTTAAACAATATTTTGCACCATCTGGTGCACGATAGTGATTAGTGAAACCCACCTATGCTGTAAACATCCTTACCGTTAAAAGATACAAAGAACTTGAGTTTCTTCGGATATGAATTAAAAACTGTGCGAACATATTCAAAATGAATTTCTGGCACATTTCTGTTATTGATACATCGATCAGTTGGGTATTTAGTCCTTCTGGCAATGTCTAGAAAGAATGGTCGAGGGTAAAAGTCTGTCGGAGGGTCTTTGAATCCCTTTAGGCGATATTGAAACGGGCCGTCCCAAATGCCGTCTTCAGATAATCCTGTCAGGTAGCCATGTTCTGAAAGATAAACATTAGGGAAATTTCCATATTTAGAACCACAAATCCACCACAGCGATTTCTTAATCTTAAACTACTCCTAATTCGTACCTTTACCTAATCCATACCCTAACCCTAATCATAACCCTAAGATTGAATCCTCGAATCCTAAGATTGAATTATTGAATCCTCAGATTGAATAATTGAATCCTCAGATTGAGTCCTAAGATTGAATAATTGAATCCTCAGATTGAGTCCTAAGATTGAATAATTGAATCCTCAGATTGAGTCCTAAGATTGAATCATTGAATCGTAAGATTGGATCCTTGAATTCTAAGATTGAATAATTGAATCCTAAAATTGAATCATTGAATCCTAAGATTGAATTCTAAGATTGAATAATTGAATCCTAAGATTGAATCATTGAATCCTAAGACTGAATCCTAAGATTGAATCATTGAATCCTAAGAATGAATCTTTGAATCCTAAGATTGAATTCTCGAATCCTAAGATTGAATAATTGAATGCTACGATTGAATCATTGAATCTTAAGATTGAATCATTGAATCCTGAGATTGAGTCCTAAGATTTAATCATTGAATCGTAAGACTGGATCCTTGAATTCTAAGATTGAATCATTGAATCCTAAGATTGAATCATTGAATCCTAAGATTGAATCATTGAATCCTAAGATTGAATCATTGAATCCTAAGATTGAATCATTGAATCCTGAGATTGAATCATTGAATCCTATACAATTAATTCTAAATGACTCGAATAATGAATAAACAATAAATAAGGCTTTAGAAAATATAACAAACCTTTCATTTGTTTAAATATCCACGTCCAGCCATCAAGCGGTTTTGCCCCAGGTTTTCCCGTCCTGGCTTCATACTGTTCTTCAACATGTTTGCCTGTCAACATAGCTGTTAACTGAGGAGTTGTGCCATCCCCATTGATCGTTTGTCCAGTAAAGAATAACCCATTATTTTGCTTTATAAACTCTACAACCTCTGGTAGTTTACGTTCGGCATTGCCATAAGACAAGGAGTCGATGCCAAGCACCAAAATATTTAACGGAATTCCGGGTTTCTTGGCGGATTCAGTGTTGTAGTTGTGACTTTTCGTAGCAATTTGCAAGAAAAAGTCCAGCTTGATTTGTCCATTTTTAAGACGAAATGAGACTTCGATCATGTCATCAGTAATATAGGTGCCGGGTTTAACTTCGATTTCTGCGCCCAATCTATGAGAGAAGTCACCACTTCTAAGTACAGGACGGTAGCTTGCGGAGACAACGTTCGGATCTAAGCGAGAAAAGTGGCTATCAGCAAAAATTATAAATCTGGAACTGGCTATTATGAAAAAGTAAATTTAACTAATTTTATATATAACGGAAAGCTCTATCAGTTCTAAACTGTTCTCCCTAGAGGTCCAGTAAGGGCCATTCCTTATTGATTTAGTGTTACTACAGGAGGAAACCTAAATTAAATTATACTTATAGTCTTATACTGGATAGCTCAAAGAGTTCTACACTGTTCTTCCTAGATGTCCAGTAAGGGCCGTCCAGTGTCACTACAGGAAGAAATCTAAACTAAACTAACCGATCTATATTGGATAGCTTTATGAGTTCTAAACCGTTCTCCCTAGAGGTCAAGTAAGGATCATCATTCATCGGTTCAGTGTTACTACAGGAAGAAATCTAAAATAAACTAACTTTATCTATATTGGATAGCTTTATGAGATCTAAACTGTTCTCCCTAGAGGCTAGAGGTCAAATAAGGATAATCATTCAATGGTCTAGTGTCACTACATGAACAAACCTAAACTACTGTAAACCAATATTAATTACACTGGATAGCTCTATTAGTTCTAAACTGTTCTCCCTAGAAGTCCAATAAGAGCCATTATCGGGTTCGAAGGACCACCTACCAATGAATTTCAATGTTCCATTCCATAAGCTGCCATAGGTTGTCCCAGGACAATGGGGATTTCCTGTTTCCCTGATAAACTGCATGATCGAGGGATGAAACGGGTCGAGTTCGGGTATCCTGCAACTCATTGAGTCTTCTTTTTTCTTCTCTTTCTCTATTACTGAAGGACATTCTGCCTAAATTCCAAAATTTTGTAAAAGGCAAATTTTTAGAGAAATTTTTAGCGCACCTAACTTTTTTAACTAAATTAACTTTATTTATACTGGAGAGCTCTGTCAGTTCCAAAATATTCTCCATAGAAGTCCACTGGTCCAGTAAGGGCCATCCTGTTTGAACCAGTGTAATTACCAAAACCGCGGATGCATCCTCGCGCGCGAAAAAACGTATCATGTTTTCGTGTCAAAACATTCAGGAATGCGACTACATTCCTGTGCCTTTTACTGTTAAAATGTCAAACTATTAACGTTGTGAAATCGACATTTCGAGAATATCGACATATGATTGATCCGCGGGTAATTGCGTTGATATTAGCTAATAATAGTTTGACATTTTAACAGTAAAAGGCATAGGAATATAGTCGCATTCCTGAATGTTTTGACACGAAAACAAGGCACATTATTTCGGGCGACAGGAAGCATCCGCGGTTTAAACTACACTAACTATATTTATACTGGATAGTTCTATCAGTTCTAAATTGTTCTCCCTGGGGGTCCAGTAATGACCATCTCTCTTAATCCTGTGTTACTATAGGAGGAAACCTAAACCAAATTAACGTTATTTATACTGGATAGCTCTATCAGTTCTAAATTGTTCTCCCTAGAGGTCCAGTAAAAGCCATCTCTTTCGGTCCAGTGTTACTACAGGAGGAAACCTAAACTAAACTAACTTTGAAGTTTACCTTATCACAACCCGCACACCCGATAACATATATATACAGAACTTACGGTTACAGCTCAGCAACTGGCCTCTGTAGCTCAGTTGGTTAGAGCGCTGCACCGGAATCGCAGGGCTATGGGTTCAATTCCTGCCAGAGGACCTAGTGTTGCATTTTTCGCAACCGTTCCTGGTTAGGTCTTAAATTATGTATATACCTACTCACTTGGATTATCCACCAAACCCAGTATTCTATATTTATATATACTGGATAGCTTTATCAGTTCTAAACTGTTCTCCCTAGAGGTCCAGTAAGTGTCATCCCTTATTGGTCCAGTGTTACTACAGGAGGAAACCTAAACTAAACTAACCTTATTTATACTGGATAGCTCTATCAGTTCTAAACTGTTCTCCCTAGATGCCAACTTCTGTAATATCACTTTAACTTCGATTACCAAAGCTATAAATAAGTTCATTTTGTTTATCACATTTAACCTAACGTAAATAGTAAATACTGATAGATTTTAGATCATAGCTATGAAATTGCAAAAGTTATCGAGGGGCGAGGGCCACTACTTAGTTTATCAATGGTAACCCAAACTACTGCCAAGTGTAACACTTGTAAAATAGAGTCGCAAACCAAACCAAGAATTTACCGCTTTTTCCAGGATAATTGTGCTCAACCAATCATCAGGTATTTCCTATTAGGTAAATTGAACAGAAGTATTACAATGCACGCAGTTTCCATACTACAGGAACGTATAGTATATTGAATGTTTAGTTCCAATTTAGGTAGTGGTAAATAATATATATTATACAGGGTACGAATTATGGAGGAAAAATCGATTCGCAAATATTTTTCATGAAAATTCATAAGTCATAAGGACATTTCAAGGAACTCTTCGATTTCGTAAAGTGGAAACACTGACAAAATGGCGGCCATTTCGTTGCAAATTTCGTGAATATTTCGAAAGAATTTCAGCCATTCTTCATTTTCACATTCTTTTTAAAATAAATTTAGTAAATAAGTGTGCAGAACTATAAGGCAGAAGAGCATGTTACAGTAATTCCTTCAACTTGCTTCGCATTTTGCCATCTCCATATGAATTTTACTTCGCAAAATCTAAGAAACGCTTCGCAAACTGCGAACCGCTAATTCGTACTCTGATATACTGGAGGGATTACAGGATCAAACTATTTAAAAATATATATCTAAGAACTTCAACGTTTCGAGCGAAGGCCCTTCGTCTGGAAGTTAATAGACTAGAGCCTTCGTTCCAAACGCCCAAGTTCTTATTAAACGTATTATAGAAATTAATGCCCAGCATAACGTACGCATAAGAATATTTACAATATGTCAAAACAGTCAAATTTCACGGTATGAGGGAAATGAGGGGGGAGGGTAGGTAGGAAAGGTTAAGGGGTATGACATCAGAGGCACAGAATAGGAAATGACCAGAAAGGCCACTCAGCAGTGCAACGTGAGACCCTATTTTTATGCAGTTATCTGGCCAGAATAATGGCGGACCAGCCAGTTCAGCGTGTTTATTGGTCAGAAAATGCAATTGACTGGCTAGAATAATGGTAATGAACATGCGTAATGCGACATGCGCAGCGTCAAAAACTTCAAAGGTTCGGCCTCAAGTGGCCCTTCTAGTCATTTCCTATTCTATGTCAGAGGTACACACGTAAAAATCTCACATCTTGTCAACAAGACGTGTTCGCAACAGGCTTGTAGCGAGTTTGACAACAAGTTGTCACAATGTTGTCATTTTATCACGTTGCTACAAGGTTGTCACTCACAACTTGTTAACAAGTTGTTGAATTGCAAGACGATAACGAGTTGTTAGAACAACTTGTAACAAGTCTGTTGAGGCAACAACCTTGTAGCAAGTTGTCAACAAGCTGGGGACAACTTGTCAACAAGCTGGGAACAAGCAGTGCGAACACATCCTGATAACAAGTTGTTGAAACAGCATTGACAGAGTAATGGATGACCTATCACTTGAATAAATTCAAATTGGGGCCAACGGCAACATAGTGATTTTTTTGGAAACATTGATTCTCTGATCAAAAAATATTCTTATCATGAGCTTTTGGCCACCAACAGGTATACAATGATTAGAAAGCAACTACTGTATATACAACTGTTTATATGTATAAGGAATATTATTCACCTATCTGCAACGATTGCAACTATATCTGCAACATATTCAACTGTCTGCAAGTAGCAGTTACTAACTACAGGTATCTACCACTTACTATTCTAAGTGCAGTCATGCATTACATTAGGTTGAAGACTTTATAGCAATTTGGCCATCTCAGCTGATAGGTTTCCCGCGTGATTTTATGTGTATAGGGACGAAAGCATAAATATTATGCAATATTGCAATAATTTAGTGTATCACAGACTGGGTTGTCTGTATTCATCGTTATTTCCCCACTTTCAGCCCCCTCTGCCAAGAAACCAACCACTCTCTCGCTCATGTGTGCTCATTTTTCTGTAACTCTCTGCCTGTAAGCCAATGGGAGATTAGAATAGATTACTATTTATGTACGAGGAATATTATTCATTCAACATATAGTTGTATTTTATACCTGTTGAATGCTGCAGAAAGGTGGCCAAAAGCTTGTGATAAATATATATTCTGGTCAGAGAATGTGTTTATAAATTAAAAGTCTAAATCGTGGCAAATATCTCTGACCCACATAATCAATAAAAGCATACCTCAGACGAGCTTGATTTAGAATCTGGTGCCTCCGATAAGCTGGGTTTCTTAGAGGGATTTGATTCAGAATATCGTGTCCCCACTACGCTGGGTGTCTTAGAGGTTTTTGATTCAGAATCTTGTGTTGCTAATACGCTGGGTTTCTTAGAGGGATTTAGTTGAGAATCTTGTGTTTCCAATACACTGGGTTTCTTAAAGGAATTTAATAATTCAGAATCTTGTGTTGCTAATACGCTGGGTTTCTTAGAGGGATTTAGTTCAGAATCTTGTGTTTCCAATACACTGGGTTTCTTAAAGGAATTTAATAATTCAGAATCTTGTGTTGCTAATACGCTGGGTTTCTTAGAGGGATTTAGTTGAGAATCTTGTGTTTCCAATACACTGGGTTTCTTAAAGGAATTTAATAATTCAGAATCTTGTGTTGCTAATACGCTGGGTTTCTTAGAGGGATTTAGTTGAGAATCTTGTGTTTCCAATACACTGGGTTTCTTAAAGGAATTTAATAATTCAGAATCTTGTGTTGCTAATACGCTGGGTTTCTTAGAGGGATTTAGTTCAGAATCTTGTGTTTCCAATACACTGGGTTTCTTAAAGGAATTTAATAATTCAGAATCTTGTGTTGCTAATACGCTGGGTTTCTTAGAGGGATTTAGTTCAGAATCTTGTGTCTGTAAAATGCTGGGCATCAAATTAGAAATCAAACATTTAAAAATTTTAAACATTAAAGATTCTAGGGGAAGACCTGACATGCAGAAATTTAGTCATTTTACATTTCAGGCAGCAAAGAATCCACCTTCATATAAAGTCCTCCCACTCTAATTATCCTTTTCTTTGGGAAGCACCCCCCTAACCACCCCCAACCCCTAACCTCCCCCCCTCCCAAACCATCCCCTCCTCCAGTAAGGGACCACAGAGCATTTTTGGATTGGGGGGCTAAAAATCTCAGAGGGTGAAGTGGCTTTAGTACCGAATGGTGAAGGTGTTAGAGCTTTAAGGGGTATGGGGGTATGGGGGCATGCTCCACCCCAGGAAATTTTAAAAGGAATACTACAGTATTCAACTATCTGCAACTTATTCAACTACTGTATCTGCAACTATTTATATACAAGGAAAACTATTTATATACAAGGAAAACTATTTATATACAAGGAAAACTATTTATATACAAGGAATATTATTCATTCAACATATAGTTGCATTCTATACCTGGCTGAATGCCACAAAAAGGTGGTCAAAAGTAATAAATATTCTGGTCAGACAATATGTTTCCAAAAAAAATTAACTATAAGTTTAACCCATTAGCTGGCAATGCACCCAGATGCGCCCTACTTTACTATTTTACTCTCTCTAACACCAGATGATTTTACTCGGCCGTCGTAGGGGACTGCCAGTATTAGGGTTAAATTGTGGCAAATTTCTCTGACCCACATAATCAATAAATACATACCTCAGATGAATTTGGTCCAGACTCTTGTGTCTCTAACATCACGGCAAAATTCCTCTGAAATATTTTAGAAATCAAGTCATTTAGAAATCAGACATTTTAAAATTTCAAACATTAAAGAGTTTAAAATATTTTACAAAATATTTATCATATGATCAACATTAGAAAGCATAATTAATTTACTAATTGATTGATTAAGCTGCTTGATTTATTGTCTATTTTTGTTTAGTTAATTTTGTATTGTAAAATAAATTAACAAATTCAAATAATAGCAGCCCTCGAAAACCGTCAAAATTGAGGTTGGCAAAAAAATGCCGACCTAAATCTGACCTAGTTCGGCACGTCTCGGCATTTTTTAAAAATCTGTTTCCACGTCTTGGAGCACTAGTAATCACGCATTTACGAATCATTGAAATCGGAATATAACTGGAACGTTACCTCCAGCCAGAAAATCCAGCCGTAAACCAGTGGCGTAAACGTTTAAAACAAGACTGCAAAACAACTAATTTCTAATTTTTTTTAAGCGTTTAATGTCATGCAGCAGTTTCCCGCAGAAACGCGAACTACAGTAACACAAGGGCTTTTCTTTTGGAGTTTTACCTAGATTATATATAGAATACCCGTCAATTTTTAAACCTTACACCGAAGTGTGTTTAGTTAATCGAACTACAAATCGACTTTTTAACAGCTATCAGCACCAAAAAAGATTCTTACTCTATAAGGTTGGCAAAAATTTGACGACCTGGGAGATTGATAGGTCGGCATTTAGGTCGGCATTGCCGACGACCTCGTTTTTGAGGGCTGTAATAGGGGATCGTTGCTATATGTACACTCTCTTTGAGTATACATATGAACAAGAACTGACGATTTATAACGATTTATAATAAATACTTTACCATTATAACTAAATATGGAGAAATGTTTACTTTAGAAGAAAGGTATCTTAAACGCATCTAAAATAATAAAGATATCTGGTAAAAATATTTACAAAATGTACTATAACAAATCAAATTCTGCAACATTTAAGTAGAATGTTAACGTTATACGTCAAAGTCCGTTTTTCGTTGCTTTTCATTGGATGAGAGATCCATGTGTGGCAGTCTGAAAATTCCGATGTTCCCGCATAACCAATGTCAGCAGTACATTTATTTTGGCCCATTTTTACTGTTTCCCCCCAGAAATTTTCGAAATTTTAAGAGTCAGCAGTCTCGGGTCCACAAAACACACTGCTTTCCTCATTGTCAGTAAGTAAGTGTTAAATGTTACCTCGGAAAGATTAGAATAGGTTAGAAAGACGATAATGGCACCACAACAGACCACCAAGAAAACAAATAGACGTTTACTGTTCTTCATCTATAAAATAATAATTTTTTACTCACTGCTCAGTTACACAGGTACAGAGCTAAAAGATTTTGCCTAGGTCCAACTGTCATAATTATCGTCTATTAAATTTATACAGCATTTATACAGGATACAAGCTGGCTAGTCTAACCAACATTGCCAGGGATCTTGTGGTAGCCTAGTGCTCAGGTTATATCCCTATTAATGTATTTACCTAGGCTGGCTTGGCTAACCAAAATCTGGCTTTGCATTGCTTGGGATCTCAGAAAAAGGGCTGGGTGCTTCTCATATAAATGCATTTACTAGGATGTTTACAAGAGTATAAATGCTGTGTATATTTGAATATAGTGTTGAACAAGACATTTTCTGAACATCGTTCTTAAACGATCTTTGTGGGTTATAACCGTAAAACATCATTGGATTGCAAGTTAAGGTGTGCTTTGTTTTTGGCGAGTCAGTCTGTGCGAATATAACTACAGATGAAATGCTCAGCTAGCGTCTGCTAGCTTGGGAGCCTGGCTTGCCCTCAATATAAACAAACCCATCAGAATATCCAACCCTACCAATGTGTATTTATCTATATAGAAGCTAGCTCTTTTGGTTGTGCATATAAGAGTTCTAAAATGGCTGTATTTACAACAGGAAACCTATATGGCTATATTCAAACACAACACACAAACACAATACACAGTAATACAGACGCTTTCTAGTCAAGCATGACTCCAAAAGCGAGATTTTTAATGAAATATGATTCATTGTAACTTATGAACAGTGAAAAGCATTGTACCCTGAACAATTTTTTCAAGTTTGTATCGCCATGTGGCTCAACAATAGTGTGAGTATACACTATATACACGCTCAATGTATGCAAATATTTCGGCAAAGCGTTACTGTATTAAAAAGCAGCAACAATGGTATTTCATAAAAGTTACCTTAGAAGCGTCTTCTTGTTGATTCATAAGAAAATTAGAAGCGTCTTCTTGTAGATTCATATAAAATGTTTCATCATTTCTAAACAATAATTTTAAAAGGTAAGTACACCCTGTCGGGTCGAACTTTATGATATTTATAGGGAAAAT
Organism: Trachythela sp. YZ-2020; assembly: GCA_016169945.1. Lineage (NCBI taxonomy): Eukaryota > Metazoa > Cnidaria > Anthozoa > Malacalcyonacea > Clavulariidae > Trachythela > Trachythela sp. YZ-2020. The sequence goes on along the minus strand of JADLSH010000365.1, from coordinate 826,671 downwards.
ACGTGGCAAACTTCATATGACCACATCATCAAATAATAATATTTGTCATTTTAAAACAGCAAAACCTAAAATCGGTCCGACAAATACTCACAAATCGTGGCGTGTAAACGTACTTTATAACACTTTATCTACTTTCCCGGCGTTTTAAAAACTCGCAAACAATATGTTTGCAGGTACGAATGCCGATAAGTCGTGTGTTCGATAAATTTGCATATTAAACATATATATTTAGCCAGTCTGTGTGTCTGTCAAATAAGGTAACAATAAGCTTATAAAATATACTGGAATTTTACCTGTTTTTGTTGTGTGATGTCTTTACACCATAGTCTTTATGTTGTATTATAAAAAACGATTTAAAAGCATTGGTTTTAACTTTTAAATATGTTTGCCGCGTACCGTTCGGTGATTAATTTAATTTATTACACAGTCACACACCAGGTTACCACTTACCACCTCTCTCCTCCGCAGAGCCTCCTTAAGTATTTACAAATAACTTACATGAAGTTTCCTGAATAAAAGTGAGCGCGCGGGGAGTGATGGGAAGATTGAAATGAAGAAAAGGAGGCTCTGCCAGATAATGCAAAAAAGTATGGTTTTCGAACCAAACCTTTTGTTTGACTGCTTTGACATCTTTTTAAACCTGAAATGGACGGAAATGTGGTAGAAATTGAAATAAATCTTCATAATCTGAGTATCGAAGGTCAGTGGAGTCATTTTTATAAAGAAATTTTGCAATTTAGAGGATATTTTCAGTCAACATATCCATATTCATTTGCAATTTCTCGCTATTTTTCGGTGCAAATTGACAGAAGAAGATATTAATGTTGGATTCACTCCAGGAGAGTCAAGTACGCCTGAAAAGGAAAGTGGAAAACATCTCTTAACACCCTCGAAGGTTGATATCGAACCGCCATATTTATTACATTAACTGGCAGAGGCTACTTTTATTTCGCTCTTCCCATCACTCCCTGCACGCTCACTTTTCCCTCACTATAGAAACTTCATGTAAGCCTCTGCGGAGGAGAGAGACTTACCACTGCGGGAGTGCAGGACGCCGCTGGTTACACACGGTCGCCACTTGTTTCCATCTACCAAACTGCCGTTACGTCATTTTTTCAACTTTGAAGTAAAGTTAAAAACTTTGTAACTGACCCTAACCCTAAAACTAACCCCAACCCAAAACCTAACCCTAAACCTAACCCTAACCTAACCTAACCTAACCTAACCTAACCAAATTGATGAAGAAAAATCAAGAAAAACGATTATAAAATAACTGAAGTAAATAGAGCGCGCTGATTGGTCAATACCCATGCAGGATGAGAGAATCATGCACGGGAAATTTTCCCGCGCCTGAAATTTTAAAAATGTCGGGCGATAATAGTTCAACTTTTGACTTTGACAAAGAAAATAATGGCGAAAAAAGTAAACAGAGGTTCGTCTTAAAGTCGGATAAACAAGTTGACGAGTTGGTGGATAGCGTACAAGCAGAAAGCACAAAGCATAAAACAGTATACGCTGTTGTTGACGTTTTTTGGGAGAATTGCAATGTACATCAAATATATTAATAAACCTTTTTTATATTTCTGTGTGGTTATTTTATAAAACAAATACCGCATTGATTTCCGTTCATGATTCTCTGTTTCTTACACTTGGGATGTTGCTCGACTTTCGTAAAGCTAAAAAAAACTCGCCTATCGGCTCGTTTTTTTTACGCTTTTCGAAAGTCTCGCAACAACCCGCGTGTAAGAAACAGAGAATCATGCACGGAAATCAATACGGTATTCCTTTAATATGAAAATCGGGAAAATTGCGTAACGTCAGTTTGATAGATGGAAACAAGTGAAAACCGTTACACACTGACAGGGCTCTCACAACCAAATTTAAGAATTCCTTAGATTTCCTCAGATTTCCGTAAAATTCCTTAAACGAACCTAACATGAAGTATTGCCATGAATATTACGTCATTTACGTGAAATTGAAATTTGAAAATAAACTTTAATAAATTTTAAGAATAATGATTTTGGAAACACCACGCATATTATTGGCACGTGGCGTCACAGAAATGACAGAATAGATACTAGACCAGAAGTGTCACTCCTATGTGTTTTGGCTTGGGAAAAACGTCCGAAATTTTTTACGTGGTGACCGCTGACGTGAAAATACGCCATCAAAATGGGCACAAAGTGCCGTGTGCACCCCAGGATGGCGTAGAAATTGAGTCATATTACGCCATCCTGGGGTGCACACGGCACTTTGTACCCATGAAAAATTGAATGACACTTCTGGTCTAGTATCTATTCTGTGCCTCTGTGTTGGCGTGCTCACAAATCAAACATAATAATAAATATTGTCCATTCATGTACCAGAATGTCACATGTAATCAAAATTATCAAATTCAACAACCAGAATCAACAACGTCAATAAAACGTGCACGAAACCAGGCAAAAATGTATCTCCTCTGTGGCTGTGACACAGAGTAGAAACTATACAGAGGTGGAACTCAGCCTAAAAAGTGTAACCGGCCGCTATTCTGTCTGATGATGACTTTAATATAGAGTCGAAAATTTACAGTCTCTCAAACTCGTCTTGTTTTATTCATATTTTGAATTTCAAAATGACATTATTCTTCGGAATTTGTTTTTTTCTTTATTTTCTTAAATTGTCGGCCGGCCGCCATAGCCAGTGCGGTAACGAGAGGCATTCACTCCCCCGAACAAGATGGCGGCCGATATTTTCAAAAAATAACCGGCATAAGAAACACTTGTTATTTTCTTTATAACGGTTTGCCTTGATAAATTAAATAAAGATGATGTCGGTATATCGGACTTTGAGATTAATGGGGAGTCCATAAGCGACAGAAAGCATAAATCAGAACTTTTAAGTGAACATTTCTCGAGTGTTTTTACCCATGAAAATATCAGTAATATGCCAGAAATACCCGAAAATTCAAATCCAAGTATTAACCCCCCAATTATTTCTACCCGAGGGGTTGTTGCCCAACTATCTGCGTTAAAACCCGACAAAGCACCTGGACCAGATGAAATTCCCCCGTGGTTTATGAAGGAATATGCAAACGAAATTGCTCCGACACTTACAAAGATATTCCAGGAGTCTATAGATAGTGGAGTTGTACCAAAGAAATGGAAAAACGCAAACGTCACGGCTATTTTTAAGAAAGGCTCTAAATCTGACCCAAAGAACTATAGGCCAATTTCGTTGACATCATAGGCGGATTTTCTGGGGGGGTGCGGGGGTGCACCCCCAAAAATATTTTGCACCCCCCCAAAACGTTTTCGCACCCCACCTAGAGAAATTTGCACCCCCCTAAAAAAATTTAAATGCTCATTGGGATAAATGACAGTAGTGTGATTGAAATAAAGATTTTGAACTAAGTAAGACTAAAAACAAGGATTTTGAACTAAATAAGACCTGGGGGCTTCACCCCATTTCTTACCTCCATTGCCAACTGTGCCCCAGACCCCTGCTGCAGCTTGCTCGACGGCACTACGCACCCTGTCGCTCACCTCTCCCCCTATATTTTTGCACCCCCCCTAAATTTTCGGCACCCCCCCAGAGCAAAATCTGAAAATCCGCCTATGGTTGACATGTATCGCTAGTAAGGTGCTCGAGCATATAGTTCATAGCCATATCATGAAATATTTCGACCGATACAACATTTTAACAGATTTACAGCATGGTTTTAGGGCCAAAAGGTCGACTGTAACTCAATTGATTGGTACTATCCACGATATTTCAAGTGCTGTTAACAATGATACCACTGTACATGCAGTCATTCTGGACTTTGAAAAAGCGTTCGACAAAGTCCCGCATCAACGCCTGTTGAGAAAATTACAAAGTTACGGAATACAAGGGCCCCTGAATAATTGGCTTGAATCATTTCTCACGGATCGTTATCAGACAGTTGTTTGTGAAGGGGAAGCAGCCAAACCAACATCGGTAACCTCAGGAGTCCCACAAGGAACTGTTTTGGGACCTTTATTGTTCCTTTCGTACATCAACGATTTGCCAAATGCACTGAATTCTAGTGTTCGATTGTTTGCGGACGATGCGCTTTTGTACGGTCTAATCTCGGGAAGCTCAAACAGTGATGAATTGCAGGACGATCTTAGCAAGTTGGAAACCTGGCAAGAGAAATGGCTAATGAAGTTCAACCCAGGAAAATGTAAAGTGTTATGCATATCAACAAAAAAAGACCCTCCGCAAAGGAAATATTATTTTTGTAACACAGAGTTGGAGCAAGTCGAGTCGGTCGCTTACCTGGGTATTACCCTAAATAACAAAATGAAGTTCTCGGAGCATGTCTCAAATACAGCAAGTAAAGCAAGTAAATTACTTGGAATTGCACGAAGAAATTTTTGGAATTGTCCAAAAAACGTTAGGGAAACTGTTTATAAAACAATGGTAAGGCCAAAACTGGAATATGCTTGTGAGGCATGGGACCCACACTACAAGAAAGACATTAAGACACTAGAAAAAGTCCAAAGAAAAGGCGTCAGATTCTGCTTGCAGAACTATGCTCCACTTGCCAGTGTTACAGGTATGTTCAGGGCCTTTTTTAACTAATGCACTGGGGGGGGCAAATGCCCCCCCAGCCCCCATGTTTGCCCCCCCAGTCAACCTTTGCCCCCCCAGTGCCCCCGCAGTCAACTGTTTGCCCCCCCAGTGAAGGTCCCTTGTGTGCCAAAAGCAAACTATAATTTTGAGGAAAATTACGGTATTATCACAACCAAAACAGGGATCGGTTTACATATTTTAGATAAAAAATAGGAATATGTTGTATAGTCCGGGAAAAATTTTTTTAGTCCCCCCCCCGTCGACGACAAAACCAATAATATTTATTGACAAACGTTGACGGCCATCCACTTGTTAGGTCCCCTTTTCGATTATTGCCCCCCCACTAACGATTTCTTAAAAAAGGCCCTGGGTATGTTGGACACGCTTGGATGGAAAACATTGGAAGAGAGGAGGGTGGAATCAAGATTAACAATGATGTACAAGATAAGTCATAACCTTGTAGATTTTAACACCGATCAGTATTTGAAATTACACCCAGAATCTAGAACACGCGGCAGCCACCCATTGAAATATCAGATCCCTAAGGCAACTAAAGACGTTTTTAAATATTCATATTTCCCAAGAACTATCAAAGAATGGAATAAACTACCACCTGAACTTGTCCTCTCAAGTTCATTAGGAGAATTCAAAACGAAACTAAGTGGTCATTTTTAATTGTATTATATTTGTATTTTACCTAACTTAGGACCTTTTAAACGTATTTATATGCATTGACATTGTTCATATTTTAATTAGTTTATTTATAGTTTTTAAAGTTGGTGTGATCTTGTAGAAGTTTACCGACTTAATAAATTGAGATTGAGATTGAGACTGAAGTTGTGATTAACAACATTAAATAGTTAACTCGAATTTTTGCGGTATTTTTACGTCTAAAAATGCCCGCCATTTTGAATGTTTTCGGGGGGTGAGCCTCTCCTTTGCGCACTGGCTAAGCATCGGTTACGCTCAAAACATTAGGATTTGATACACAGTTTCACCTCTGTATAGTTTCTACTCTGTGGCATTATACTACGCCGCTGTGCAGGGGAACGGAGAACGAGGGAGAAGGGGAAGGCGCAGCGGCTCATATTCCCCGTAATACGCCATGTAAAGCGTAGTGAAATGCGTCATTACAATAATCGTAATAATAAAGCGTCTGCGGAGGAGAGAGCTACCAGGGAAACAAGTCTGTCTCTCCTCTCCCAATTTTCTCGCCTCCCGCCCGCCTGCTGCCCGCCTTAATTTCCTCCCGCCCGCATTTTCGTGCGCCCTTTATAACTCCCCAATCCTTTAACACCACTCTCCTCTGCAGAGGCTTGCGAGCTTTAAAAAAATATTTAGTCGTCTTACACGGAGTTTCGTGCAATGCGGGCGAGAAAATGCACCCGCATTTTCGCCTTTCCCGCGCCTCGCTTCCCTAATTTTTCGCTGCCCGCGCCTCAACTACCAACCCAACCTCGTACCCAGGGCCTTGAGGTTGCTACCAACCCCTTAAAACCGCCGGCTACGCAGGCTATGTAATTTACCCTAACACTACTGACTACAGTACAACGTTGTAACCCTTGGGCAACATACACGGATACACATTGACTTTCGCAAATCCTTCATCTTTGTTTATAGTTAGCAACAAAAACGCACCTTCGCACAATGTTGCTCAGTCCTGGTTTTTTTGCTCAGTCCTGGTTTAGTGGTTTTGCCCAGTCCTGGTTTAGTGGTTTTGCTCAGTCCTGGTTTAGTGGTTTTGCTCAGTCCTGGTTTAGTGGTTTTGCTCAGTCTTGGTTTAGTGGTTTTGCTCAGTCCTGGTTTCCGAGAGTACAGTTGCAATTACAACTCTCGCCCGCTTTTGACCGCCAACTCTCATCAACTCTCATCAACTCTCATCAACTCTCATCAACTCACATCAACTCTCATCAACTCTCATCAACTCACATCAACTCTCATCAACTCTCATCAACTCTCATCAACTCTCATCAACTCTCATCAACTCTCATCAACTCTCATCAACTCACATCAACTCTCATCGACTCTCATCGACTCACATCAACTCACATCGACTCACATCAACTCTCATCAACTCTCATCAACTCTCATCAACTCTCATCAACTCTCATCAACTCTCATCAACTCTCATCAACTCTCATCAACTCTCATCAACTCTCATCAACTCTCATCAACTCTCATCAACTCTCATCAACTCTCATCAACTCTCATCAACTCTCATCAACTCTCATCAACTCTCATCGACTCACATCAACTCACATCGACTCTCATCGACTCTCATCAACTCTCATCAACTCTCATCAACTCTCATCAACTCTCATCAACTCGCATCAACTCTCATCAACTCTCATCAACTCTCATCAACTCTCATCAACTCTCATCAACTCTCATCAACTCTCATCGACTCACATCAACTCACATCGACTCTCATCAACTCTCATCAACTCTCATCAACTCTCATCAACTCTCATCAACTCTCATCAACTCGCATCAACTCTCATCAACTCTCATCAACTCTCATCAACTCTCATCAACTCTCATCAACTCTCATCAACTCATATCAACTCTCATCAACTCTCATCAACTCTCATCAACTCTCATCAACTCTCATCAACTCTCATCAACTCACATCAACTCACATCAACTCTCAACTCTCATCAACTCTCATCAACTCTCATCAACTCTCATCAACTCTCATCAACTCTCATCAACTCTCATCAATTCATGAGAGTCGTTGGATACACCCATCCGGATAGAGAACACATTTTGGAAAAAAAGCTTATTGTTTGATGACGCGAATGGAAATTTTAATCTATCGCTTGAAGCAGCATTTACCGATTGAAAACTAGTCGACTGATCATTCTTTCGAATTTTAGTTAGTTAGTTAGTTAGTTAGTTAGTTAATTAAAGCATTTATTTAATCACGATAAGAAAAGATACAGCAAAAGCTGATAGGGTCGTGAATGAGAAAAACCTACTATATCTACATAATTTATATACTATTCTATATCTATTTTTTACAGCATGCATTAAACTAATATAATATCAATCTTTAGTTACTAATTAATAATAAGTAATAGAGTTTCAATATTAAAACATTGAGTCTCTTAACTCTATATTAGCTATAGCTTTCGAAAAATGTCGGCTGTTTTCGATTTCTCCTGTCTCATTATTTAAATTGTTCCACAAAACTGATCCCTTATAGCTGATTGACTTCTTCATTATTTCAGTCCTCACCCTCGGTAGAGTTGAACAATTTCTCTCCCTTAATTTAAATTATACCCCAGTGAACGTTTTACAAACAGATCAGCCGTAGCTGTTGGAACACTTTGGTAGTGAATTTTATGGACTACAATCGTGGACATAACAGTTGATAAAATTGCTTAAATTTTCCGGAACACACATTCGACTAACTTCATTAGGCTTTCGCCCCCCTCTCCCCCTATCAATGTTGCTATTATTATCCCCCAGACTTAAAACGCAACATAACAACATTGTCTAGGGGGAAGGGGGGATATCCAAGGTCAAATGCAGAAATCATAGTACAATTTATACTCTGACAGATGCACCTTGGAATTTTATTAACAAGTTATGTCCAGGATTGTCTGAGAACTGACCTTGAAATAGCGAGAATATGTTGGGTTATATTGACGATTTAACGTCTGAATTACTCTGCTACGCATTAGATTGTTATAAAACAGACCGTGTTTTAAAGATTTAAAAAGGATTGTGCGATTGCATAAACATATAATACGTGAAATTGACTGTTGCAATTAATAGCGCGCGTAACAATTCTACTGTCAAGGTAATGAGCGTGCAGGGTAACTATTGCCAATATCGTACATAGAATGTATGATCTGTCCTTATTTGGCTATTATCATCTTGCAGTGTAAGCCACTCTAATTTAAAGTCAATTTTAGCCATTTTTACCGACATTGCTGACGGGAAACTGAAGTAATTTGCATTATAGGCCTGTTAAATCTTGGTCGAAATCACCATGTCTTAGTTTATACCGTTATATACAGTGTTTATAATAAGCATATAAGGAGAGTTTAAAAGCATTTATAGGATATAAAACAGAACTTGCTATGTACTAGTGCATTATAAATTCGAATAACTTAGGTTATATGAGTGTGTGCGAACATATATCCGTAGCAAAAGTCGAATGTAATATGATGCGCACTTGATTGAGACTCAATGGATAATAACTCGACGGTTAACGCACGGTTAACCATTGCTAAATCTTAATTATATTTAAAGCAATGGTATAAATTTATACCTTTTGGGACTTGATTCTTTTATTAGATATAAAGGAACCCTTAAGAAACGTTTTAGGAGCAATTACTGTTACCATTGGCGTATTCCAACGGTTAACCACGGTTAACCACTATTTTGTATATATAATTGAGTCTTTAGTATATTTAAATTACAGTGGTTAACCGTGGTTAACCGTCGTAGTTTTGAACAATTCATTGTTGTGAACACTTGATTCTTTTCGATGGTTAACACTATGTTTAGAAACAGCACAATATGCTAAAATGCAGGCACATTTATCGCCACAAAGTCCAAATTTCTCATTATTGCTTATGGTTAACCGTGGTTAACTGTTCGGCGCCACTGGATACCAGTAGGTCTTATTCGCCCCAAAATGCGATTTATGTCCACTTTATATTTACAAAGCATCCCAATTAACGGCAAAACACAGATATTAAATTCTCCTGATACATTTCTTACAAAGTATTTTAAACCTTTAGGTTTATGTACTGCATACGCATGTACTTGCACTAAAGACGCTCGTGAGCAATATTTTGTCCAATTCACATATATAGTCTTTATCAGCATTGCCTTTGCTTAAACATTAAAAATGGTTCAAAAAACTTAAAGGTTAGCATCATTTGAAAGCTTAGTGGTCTGTCCTTAAACAAATGTGTAAAATGGGCCTTTACGATTATCGGTAACTGATTGCGTGTCACTTCGAAAACTGCAATGTATCACAGACAATCGTGGACATAACAGTTGATAAAATTGCTTAAATTTTCCGGAACACACATTCGACTAACTTCATTAGGCTTTCGCCCCCCTCTCCCCCTATCAATGTTGCTATTATTATCCCCCAGACTTAAAACGCAACATAACAACATTGTCTAGGGGGAAGGGGGGATATCCAAGGTCAAATGCAGAAATCATAGTACAATTTATACTCTGACAGATGCACCTTGGAATTTTATTAACAAGTTATGTCCAGGATTGTCTGAGAACTGACCTTGAAATAGCGAGAATATGTTGGGTTATATTGACGATTTAACGTCTGAATTACTCTGCTACGCATTAGATTGTTATAAAACAGACCGTGTTTTAAAGATTTAAAAGGGATTGTGCGATTATTTCTTTCTTAAGTGTTGCATAAACATATAATACGCGAAATTGACTGTTGCAATTAATAGCGCGCGTAACAATTCTACTGTCAAGGTAATGAGCGTGCAGGGTAACTATTGCCAATATCGTACATAGAATGTATGATCTGTCCTTATTTGGCTATTATCATCTTGCAGTGTAAGCCACTCTAATTTAAAGTCAATTTTAGCCATTTTTACCGACATTGCTGACGGGAAACTGAAGTAATTTGCATTATAGGCCTGTTAAATCTTGGTCGAAATCACCATGTCTTAGTTTATACCGTTATATACAGTGTTTATAATAAGCATATAAGGAGAGTTTAAAAGCATTTATAGGATATAAAACAGAACTTGCTATGTACTAGTGCATTATAAATTCGAATAACTTAGGTTATATGAGTGTAAAGTGCGAACATATATCCGTAGCAAAAGTCGAATGTAATATGATGCGCACTTGATTGAGACTCAATGGATAATAACTCGACGGTTAACTGCACGGTTAACCATTGCTAAATCTTAATTATATTTAAAGCAATGGTATAAATTTATACCTTTGGGACTTGATTCTTTTATTAGATATAAAGGAACCCTTAAGAAACGTTTTAGGAGCAATTACTGTTACCATTGGCGTATTCCAACGGTTAACCACGGTTAACCACTATTTTGTATATATAATTGAGTCTTTAGTATATTTAAATTACAGTGGTTAACCGTGGTTAACCGTCGTAGTTTTGAACAATTCATTGTTGTGAACACTTGATTCTTTTCGATGGTTAACACTATGTTTAGAAACAGCACAATATGCTAAAATGCAGGCACATTTATCGCCACAAAGTCCAAATTTCTCATTATTGCTTATGGTTAACCGTGGTTAACCGTTCGGCGCCACTGGATACCAGTAGGTCTTATTCGCCCCAAAATGCGATTTATGTCCACTTTATATTTACAAAGCATCCCAATTAACGGCAAAACACAGATATTAAATTCTCCTGATACATTTCTTACAAAGTATTTTAAACCTTTAGGTTTATGTACTGCATACGCATGTACTTGCACTAAAGACGCTCGTGAGCAATATTTTGTCCAATTCACATATATAGTCTTTATCAGCATTGCCTTTGCTTAAACATTAAAAATGGTTCAAAACTTAAAGGTTAGCATCATTTGAAAGCTTAGTGGTCTGTCCTTAAACAAATGTGTAAAATGGGCCTTTACGATTATCGGTAACTGATTGCGTGTCACTTCGAAAACTGCAATGTATCACAGACAATCGTGGACATAACAGTTGATAAAATTGCTTAAATTTTCCGGAACACACATTCGACTAACTTCATTAGGCTTTCGCCCCCCTCTCCCCCTATCAATGTTGCTATTATTATCCCCCAGACTTAAAACGCAACATAACAACATTGTCTAGGGGGAAGGGGGGATATCCAAGGTCAAATGCAGAAATCATAGTACAATTTATACTCTGACAGATGCACCTTGGAATTTTATTAACAAGTTATGTCCAGGATTGTCTGAGAACTGACCTTGAAATAGCGAGAATATGTTGGGTTATATTGACGATTTAACGTCTGAATTACTCTGCTACGCATTAGATTGTTATAAAACAGACCGTGTTTTAAAGATTTAAAAGGGATTGTGCGATTATTTCTTTCTTAAGTGTTGCATAAACATATAATACGCGAAATTGACTGTTGCAATTAATAGCGCGCGTAACAATTCTACTGTCAAGGTAATGAGCGTGCAGGGTAACTATTGCCAATATCGTACATAGAATGTATGATCTGTCCTTATTTGGCTATTATCATCTTGCAGTGTAAGCCACTCTAATTTAAAGTCAATTTTAGCCATTTTTACCGACATTGCTGACGGAAACTGAAGTAATTTGCATTATAGGCCTGTTAAATCTTGGTCGAAATCACCATGTCTTAGTTTATACCGTTATATACAGTGTTTATAATAAGCATATAAGGAGAGTTTAAAAGCATTTATAGGATATAAAACAGAACTTGCTATGTACTAGTGCATTATAAATTGAATAACTTAGGTTATATGAGTGTGCGAACATATATCCGTAGCAAAAGTCGAATGTAATATGATGCGCACTTGATTGAGACTCAATGGATAATAACTCGACGGTTAACCGCACGGTTAACCATTGCTAAATCTTAATTATATTTAAAGCAATGGTATAAATTTATACCTTTTGGGACTTGATTCTTTTATTAGATATAAAGGAACCCTTAAGAAACGTTTTAGGAGCAATTACTGTTACCATTGGCGTATTCCAACGGTTAACCACGGTTAACCACTATTTTGTATATATAATTGAGTCTTTAGTATATTTAAATTACAGTGGTTAACCGTGGTTAACCGTCGTAGTTTTGAACAATTCATTGTTGTGAACACTTGATTCTTTTCGATGGTTAACACTATGTTTAGAAACAGCACAATATGCTAAAATGCAGGCACATTTATCGCCACAAAGTCCAAATTTCTCATTATTGCTTATGGTTAACCGTGGTTAACCGTTCGGCGCCACTGGATACCAGTAGGTCTTATTCGCCCCAAAATGCGATTTATGTCCACTTTATATTTACAAAGCATCCCAATTAACGGCAAAACACAGATATTAAATTCTCCTGATACATTTCTTACAAAGTATTTTAAACCTTTAGGTTTATGTACTGCATACGCATGTACTTGCACTAAAGACGCTCGTGAGCAATATTTTGTCCAATTCACATATATAGTCTTTATCAGCATTGCCTTTGCTTAAACATTAAAAATGGTTCAAAAAACTTAAAGGTTAGCATCATTTGAAAGCTTAGTGGTCTGTCCTTAAACAAATGTGTAAAATGGGCCTTTACGATTATCGGTAACTGATTGCGTGTCACTTCGAAAACTGCAATGTATCACAGACAATCGTGGACATAACAGTTGATAAAATTGCTTAAATTTTCCGGAACACACATTCGACTAACTTCATTAGGCTTTCGCCCCCCTCTCCCCCTATCAATGTTGCTATTATTATCCCCCAGACTTAAAACGCAACATAACAACATTGTCTAGGGGGAAGGGGGGATATCCAAGGTCAAATGCAGAAATCATAGTACAATTTATACTCTGACAGATGCACCTTGGAATTTTATTAACAAGTTATGTCCAGGATTGTAGTTTCGCCAGCGATTCTAAATAAATTTGTTTCAATGTTATCCAATCATAGTTTGTAATTACATCGTTTGTTGGCATGTACCAATCCAGGCAATAGATAATTTTTGCAGCTCTCACATGCATCTTTTCAAGGTCGTCAAATAGAGTTTTGTTACATGACCCCCACAAGACGATGCCATAGGTCAATGATGGCAATATGACCTTATGATAGAAATCGAGTCGAACTTTCTTCGGCAGGAAATATAAGGATTTTAAAAGGTTAATTTTCTGAGCAAATGCTTTCGTTATATCCAACACATGTTTGGACCATTTCAGTTCATCGTCCAACTCCATCCCCAAGCACCTCGTCGACCGTATTCGTTCTATGACGGAATTTCATATTTTATTGCTCTCAAAAAGGACCTACAAACGATTTCCCTCCCATTAACATGAATTCTGTCTTTCCTGGGTGAGGCACGTGTTAAAGAATTGTTAAGACACCAGACCCAAAATTTACCTAAGATCTCATTTAGCCTGAAAGTCACTATGTCTACGGTGGGTCCAACCACATAAATGGTCGTATCATCTGCAAACATTTCAATTTCTGCGTCTTTATCCTCTTCTACTATGTTCGGTAAATCATTGCAGAATAATGCAAATAGAGTGGGACCAAGCACGGACCCCTGCGGAACACCGAATTCCATTTAGAATCATGACCATGAATGACCAGAGAGAGGTTCGGTAAAATTGTTTGGATTGTTTTCGTCGAGTAAAAATAAATTCCTCGAATAAATTCTTGCCAACTAGCTATTCGCTCGAAACGTCGAAGTTCTTTTTGTATTTTTCAGATAGTTTTATCCTAGGCCACCGCCGAATCTTAGCCTACACTATACATTTTTACAACATTGCTAATCTACCTATCCTAATTAACCCACCCAGTCAACATTCCCTGTGGGAGGAAACCGGAATGCCCGGGGAAAACCCACGACTTTCGGCAGAGCGCTGTCTTACTCTTTTCACATGAGTCCCCAGCGAGAATCGAAATCACGACTCAGAGCCGACAGAGGTGAAACCGTCAAAGGCGCTTGCCCATGAAGACTGCGCCACCTAATTGCCCATTTACAGTTTATTTATGTCATTTACCAAAATAAACCAAAGGTTTATTCAGGGTCGTTTCCTGGAACTGATTCATTTGCCATATGGAGTCCTGCAGCAGCGCTGGAGAGGACCTCTAGGGAGAACAGTTTAGATCTGATAGAGCTTTCCCGAGTGTAAATAAAGTTGGTTTAGTTTAGGTTTCCTCTTGTAGTAACACTTGACAAATAAGGGATTGTCCTTACTGGACCTCTAGGGAGAACAGTTTAGATCTGATAGCTTAGAGCTATCCAGTGTAAATAAATCTAGTAAAAATATAGTTAGTTTAGTTAGTTTATAAAATACATATAAGATTATAAGTTAATTTAAAATTAGTGGAAAGGGGCTTTAAAGGATCATTAGGAAATTAATCTTTTATCTGAGTTTCGTTCTCAAATATATTGATATCAAATTCGTTCTCACAGTTAGAATTCTACAATTAAGGCCGTATTGTTTTTATTAAACTTTGGCCTAAAGCGTCGCTCAAACGAGGATGAGAGTTGATGAAGCCGCTCGCGTTTGACCGCCAACTCGTGTAAACTTTCATGCACTCTCATCAACTTTGAGCTTGTTCAAATTTGTATAAGAATTGATGAGAGTTTGTGCAACGAGTGAATGGTAATATCGAAAAGCGTTTTTTGTAATATATCCGCGTTTTATCCATTTTTTGTCCAAAAGGATAAAACGCGGATATGACGTTTAAATAGCGTTTCACGACAACAGAAACCGTCCGTTCGTCCGTCCGTCCGTCCGCCAATCATCCGTCCGTCCGTCCGCCACTCATCCGCCCGTCCGTATCCGCGTTTCATCCAAACCGCCAAATTTACCGGTTGATTCCACCGGAGGCGGGGCCAGTAACCTGCTGCTAATTCGGAAATAGATTAAATATAAGCTGTCATCTGTTAGCTTTTAGTTTCAGCTTGAAATTTACAATCTTTGTCAAATAAGACAGGTCAGTCCCACAGAGCTTGTTGCTCCATTACGGGTAACGGCCGTAACTAACAAGTACAAAACATTTTTTACAAATTATCTAGTAAAAATATAGTTAGTTTAGTTTGGGTCCCTCTGTAGTAACACTGGAATATTAAGGGATGGTCCATTGGTCCATTGGTCCATTGGTCCATTGGTCCTTACTGGACCTCTAGGGAGAACATTTTAGAACTATACAAAAAGTTCAGTAATGCATATATAAAGCCCCGTACAGACGAGCAAGTTTTCCTTGACAAATTTTCCTTGACAAGTTTTATTTTCCCGTGTGTACGGTAAAAAATTGACATGTTTTCCTTGACAAGGAGCTTGTTCAAAAGCTAGTCATGCCAGCTTTTGAACAAGGAAAATTGTTCGTGTGTACGGCCGACAAGGAAATGCGCAGTACGCCACTGCACACTTATTTTCGATCTAGTTGAGCGGCCATTGCCACTATAAACATGAAGTATTCGCATGTGTCGTTAATACACGGGCTCGTAAAACTTGTCATGGAAGAATTGATGGGAAAAAACTTGTTTGCCGTACACACGAACAAGTAAACTCGACAAGGAACTTGTCAAGGAAAACTTGCTCGTCTGTACCGGGCTTAAGAGTCCATGAGTCCGTGACTAAAGTCCGTGTTTTTCTCTCCCATGTTTTAACTCATCTGTATGAAATAAAAACACTACTTATGTGTTGATTTGTTTTGATAGGATTGTATCACTACAATCCTGACGGCGGGAAATGGTGTGAAATACGAGATTATAAAATCCATGCATTCCAAGCTTGCTAGTTTGTCAACAGAACGCACACCTATAACCTTCTGTTTGCTACTTTTTGTGACGCAGTTCAGTTCATGCGTTAAGACACAACGCACGTATATTTCGAAGCATCAAGCACTCGTAGTTGGCGTGGGCTGTTCTTAAAAAGTCGTAAGCCTTTTGAATAAAGAAACATAATCACGAAAAGCAGTAGAGATTTATGCTTCAAAATAACAAAATTCAGCAGAGTGAATGATTGATAAACCATGATGCGCTTCAGTTTGTACTTCGCTCTCGCCTGTGTGGCATTTACGTTTACAGAAGGCACTCAAATCAAAGGTACGTTCACTTAAACTCTCAATTCTAAATATTCATAGTTTAATTGAAGTATACGACTCCCACTGATCCACACAAACGGAGTGTGTTTCTCTTATCTGTCCGCATCTGTCGTTTCAAAGAGGATTATTGCGGTGTTATATGTATTTAATGCATTCGCGCAAAAACTCAATGGGCTCTCAAAAGCGGCGTGTAGTTTAGAAGTGCAAACAAATTAGCTATTTAGAAGGTTTAAAGCGTTTGTGTTTGACAACATATTCTATGTTGTCAATGGCTACATGTATAAACGATTTATTCTTGAATGCATGTATAGCCTATAGGCGCTATCGTGCTAGATACTGTATCATCAACCGGGGGTTATCAGAGTGAGAAAAGAATGTTTTCATCGCAATTATGCAGAAGTCTTCAGAGCTGTAGTTGAATTTTCATGTTCCTATTGGCGTCAACATTTCTGAAGTTGACCATCATCTCTTGCGTTGTTTAAACGCTCACTGATACCAAACCAGTAGCCTTAAAACAAAGAATGTGAATGAAGACGGAGACGAAGCTAAAAGTGTTTTGTTTTGAATTCAAGCGCTTATATCACATGCTTCACTACTTGCACTTCCGTTGCTAGTGTTTCCAGGCTTACATTTAATAAGGGAACTGTCCTATCTTTAATATGCGTCACAAAAACCATCTTTCATATGGCTATGTCGTCAGGCGTGTTTATACGCTTTCCCGTTCGAGGATTTTCATTACAAAGCCAAGGAAAATTCATCAGGCGTTTCGTTAAGTGTTTCAGAGTAGAAGATGGTGTTCAACTTAATAAGAAATGTTAAAAATTATAATTGTCACTAAGATTAATCGTAGCGAGAATGGTAGAGCATCCGTGTATAAACTCGAAAGTTAAGACGAGTTCGTATAATTCTTGAGAGATAAGGGACTTTTGTTCAAAACGGATTTATGTGGGTTTTAATTTTTTGCTTGTTTACCCTCACTAGCAAGAATCAATCTATCACAAAATTTATGCATATTTCATAACTAGTATATAGACTCTTAAATTTCGTATCAAGTACTTCAACAGCTAAAAAGAGCCTTTTATCTTCTACATAACTCAATGAGTACACCGTCACTGAATATATTAACGTAAACACTCAAATTAAGTATGCCAGAAAATGAACGAAATAAACTTTCTGACTATTAAGTTTATAGTGCTGGATTGCTCTATCAGTTCTATACTGTTCTTCCCAGAGGTCCAGTAAGAATCATCTCTTATTTGTCCAGTGTAACTGCAGGAGTAAATTGTAGTGCCCGGAGAAAATCTACGGTGTTTGGTTGACTGTACACTTCTCACATTGGAAACAAAGCCAAGTCGCAGAGATATAAAAATTTGACACATAAACAAACCGCCAGCGCCAACTTTTTACTGAGTTTGATATGGGGGATATATTGGATTCCCAAGACAAATCCTTGGATACTACATTCCTGTGGTTAAATATTTGGTTTGCTAGAGAATATAGTTACTATTTTCAGATATAGGAAGCATTCGCCACAGGAACTGTCTATCAGCGATGCTGCCCACGTATTTATCCCACCCAGTCTCACCTGAGAAGAGTCGGCTTCCTGCAGTTTTATTCTCCCAAACGCCGACCGTTTTCTCCGTGTAGCGCTGATTTCGGAAAGAAAAAAATGAGAGAGATATGGAGTCATTATTATAGTCATACAAGACCTATGACTTTAAAATGGTTTAAACTCACCTGCGTGCTATTTTGATCTTGTATTCTTGTCAAATCCAATCATGAAATATTCTCAGTGAACTCTCATGGATGACAATATGAAACGATACTTCAGATGTCACCCGGCCCTGTGACCACCTGTTTAGAATGAAAGAAACTTTACAGGTTTAACAAGCATCTTTTTTACGAACAGTCAACTTGCTACCTTCGACGTTTCGAGCAAAATCCCTCAAATTACAGTGCCGTATGAAGCTTTTTCGTATTGGTGGGGCGGAAATTCGTCGAACTAGCTAGAACGTTTGAGAGTACTGAGAACGTTTCTACTGGGGGAGGGTGCTAAAATTTACCGACGACGAAGGGCAAAAAAAGCCTTCATCGAGTTTTTGTGATTTTTTTATTTTATGTGATTTTTCTATATTTTGTGATTTGTCTATTATTTGTGATTTTTTCTCTGCTATTTTCGTGATTTTTAATTTTTTTTTGTGATCTTTTTTTGTGATTTTTCTTAGGGTGTACGAGATTTACCCCTCGAAAAAAGCGATGTTAGTTACTAAGCCTCAGCGAGCGCACAACGTTACTAGTCCGTCGCACTTTTGGTTCAGTGCCGTCGGCAGCAAATTGTTATTGGGGAGCCCCTCCCCCAGGAAAATTTTGCATTATTGAAGCCTCAGAAGTGCATTTTCCGTGCTTCCTAAGAGGGTTGTTAAACAAAATTGTGAAGTTTTTAAAACCTAAGAATTCAAGATTTTTAACGCACTTTTTAGCCTTTTACAACCTCATCCCCAAGTTTTGAAAAAATATGTGCTCCGCATACAATTACAAGCGTCAGTGAATTAGTTTTGTTCCTTTTCATATATACACAATGTGAAAGACTGAAAGTAACAACAAACTATTACAGATGAGTTGATTGTAGCTCACTCTGCAAGAAATAGATAGAGCATGAAAAGAACTACAATCCTGGATGAGCAAATTACTGCCGACGGCGTTGTGGTTGATTGAAAATTTACCGACCAAGTTACTTTCAAATTCTACGCTTTAACCGACGAAGGTCAATTTACCGACAGTATTTTAAAAAATTGAGGTTCTAAAGGTCTCTTGGAAGTTAGGCTAGTGACCTATTAAATTTCTTTTCCAAGAGTCACTGATGCGTTTCTGTTCAAATCAGTTTGAAAAATATTTCATAAATTATTGGACCCCCGGTGTCTACGGCCCTGAATTACATTAGGTAACATTCAGACGAAGAGACCCTCGAAACATCGAAGTACTTTCATGTTCCAACTATAAGTTACGGACTCTGTATCACTGTCTCGTTTTTTAGTAGACGCCTTCAAACATTTGGAATCTTTTGGGTTAGGTTTCCTAATTAGACCTAATTTTTAAATCACGAGAAGAAAAACCAACATTAACGCACAAGAAATGTATTAATGCAACATACCACAAGGGTCAAAATGATCCAAATATATCCTTCCGGTCACCCTTATTTGATCACACTTTCCTTATCATAACTCTTATCTTATAACCAAAGCAAAATCTTCTCCGTATTATGTACGATGAAATAATATTGCATTCACAATTAGCCTATATGTTGATTGATTGATAATATAATTGGCAAAGCTGAGTCGCTTCAAATCCTCGATTCCAAAACGCGCAACGAAAATTGATGTTGAATTTCGCCTTATTTTAATTGTTGGGCTACAGGACAGCAGATGGTGAACAGCCTCAGAAGTGTTGATACTGACAGGAGGAAGTATTAAACTACTTCTCTCAATAACTACAAATTAAATAGAAATAAAAAGTACAAATAAAAACTACAAATTTGGCTAACTCTTATTTATTTGCCACCAAATATAAGACTAAGTACATATAATGAAAACAATCGATTCAACAATATTTCCCCACTCTGCCACCATCTGCTGAATGATAATGCTTAGTGTTTTTATGTACTTTATTCACCCACATGTTATCCATGAGATTTAAGATTTGGAAATGCACACAGAGATACGATGTAAAATCCTGAAATACAAAACTAGAAATGCGATATTGATACAAGGACCAAGGATATATAGGTTAGGAACGATATAACATTTTTTTTGTGAAAGATTAATGCTTTCGGTTTAGCGGTTTTGTATTTCCTCCTATCCGCGTCCCTCCCATCTATCCGCGTCTCCGTCCGCTCATCCGCATCCGTATTTTAACATCCACACAAAGATTTGATCTCCCACCGCTAAATTCCACTGTGTCCGCCGCCGTGCTTGCTTGTGCCAGCTTGTTTGTCTGTCAATATCCGTGAACTTATCCATCAACATATTAAATATGAAACTATAAAACGCATTATGAACACATTTGCGAAAAGAAATGCCGTGTCTGTGGAATGTACAGTCACTTCCTAGCAATTTCCTATTTGGGTGTCCCCAACCTTTCTCAAAATAACTGGAAATTTTGCCAGAATGCTAGCTGGCCAGCCTCGTACCCAGGCGCTTTAGAGGAAAAAATAAACAAATCGCGCTAAGCTACCATATAGAGATCAGTGGCTAAGCTGAGCGAGCACGCGGGCACAGAATACTATACAGAAAGTCATCTCTATATTGTTTTTGCGTAAGCGCTATTCGTCATGATTCGTCACTCAGCAAGTGCCCTAAACAGAAGTAGTCACCCCCTGGAAACATTCAAAATGGCTATATTTCCAGGGGGGTGACTACTTCGATTCTGTTTATGGCACTTACGCTTAGCGGACGAATAGCGCTTACGCAAAAACAATATAGAGATGACTTTCTGTATAGTATTCTGTGGCGCGGGGGTGCTTGTACACGCACCTTGTGGAAAACAGCTCAGGTTGACATGGTCAGCGTGTCCTCGAGTAACTATGGTTTAAATAAAGTTTTACTACCACTACCACTGATCTCTATCGCTAAGTAGCTTAGCGCGATTTTTCTCTTTTCCTCTAAAGCGCCTGGGTATCAGGCTGCTAGCTGGCCATTACAGTACTGCTAGTCTGACTGACTGAGTGTAGTCTAGTACTGAATGCTTCACAATGTTTTATTCAGTGTTTCACTTTCAAATTTTCTCAATGCCAGTAAACCTTACAGGTGGTACTGGCATAACCGCACTGTGCGTTTAGGGACCATTCATCATTTATACCTGGGGTTGATATCGAAGAGAAACTGACAACAGTGTAAAATTTCTATTTACTCAACATCGAGATATGACTGAAAGCCATCGACTAATCACGCGCCAACAGTATCCACTACGTATATAATAATGAATATCAAAGAGAAAATATGTGTCTAAATGCTTTGTAATCCAACTAATTATGCAGTTCACCAAAAAGCAGCGATGGTAGTATAAAGCAGTTAAATTAAACTTTTTAGACAGGCTGGAATTAGAATATCTCGAACGTGTGGTGCCAGTGTAGGTAGCGTCTATACAATAAGCTTCGGGTCTTTGGGATCAATCAGCTGCCCTCTCCCCCCCCGCCTGGTACGCATATGGTTGAATAAGATGACAAAGAAAAGCGCATTAGGGTGTATTGCGGATAAATGGGTAAAAGGATACTAAGCAGGCCCACCAACATGGAAATTCGTTTATAGAAAGTTCAGTGAATTACACGACAGCCACTCAATCTGAAAGAATTAAATGAAAACGCTTCTCGTCTTCTCGACGTCTTGAGCAAAGTCCTTTCGTCACGAGAGTTACTAGGAAGATACAAACAAACACTCATGCAATAACGGGAAGAAATGTATGCAGAACTATTTAGTCTAAAGCAGTGAAGTTCGGGGAAGTTAATTATCCCCAATGTCAAAATACGCTCTTGTACCATTCAATAATACTCAACGAAACTACTTGAGTCGACTTGACCCTGTTCTCGTGATCACGTGAAATGCACGCCTCGCGTTTGTCACGTGATATCTGAATTGCGCACGCAAAAATATATTGTCCGATTTATACAAGAAACGGAGGATGCGTCCAGACGAATTTGGGCAAAGAAAAAAATAGTTCGTCTGATATATCGTCTGTGTATAGACACGGCGAACAAACGGATCAGTGTATTAGTGTAATATGTAGCAAAAAGCCGGAAATCCCTTGATTTTTTATATGTCCGTTTCATAAGGTCTCATGCCAAGGAGATTAAATGTACATTTTCGACGTCCAACGGCATTCAAGGGCACTGACTAAGTCATTTATATAGTGATTGAAAAGAATACGTGCCATATACATTCATACATACGTGAGGCATTGAACGAGGGCAGCGGCGGGGGGGGGGGGGGGCGTGGGGGTAAGATGATCTTGATCAGTCAACATGACGAGGTTTGCGTTCTTTTCTCTGTCTGTCTGGTCTGATGACAATGATTTTGGGAACAAATCACGCATGGTAGTTCCCGTCTTAAGCCCCGTTCAAACGAGGATGAAAGTTGGGTCAGCAAGCGAGAGTTTGCATGAGAGTTTCATCAACGCGAGCGAGAGTTGCAACTCTCATTAACTCTCATCGTCGTTCGACCCGGCAGTGGTTTATATCATATTTACGCACGTACGGTATATTTACAAAGACGAATGATCAGAGGAACCATCTTTTCTTTGCCCAAGTTTGTCAGACGGATCACCCGTCCCTAAATCAGGCTTTGAAATTCTTTTCTACTATTGCAGAAATAATTGTGATCAAAATCAACGGCTCGGAGCCGAAAGTATTTGAAGAAAGTATAACGTTCGACACCGACGCCGGGAAAACGTCGCCGAAGACCGGAAGCAACTCGGGAATCGTCGAGATAAAATACATTAGTCGTAAGCGGCCCAAACCGAAAACAACAACAAGCACTGTTTTGGTAACCGCGGTTAAGTTAAGACCGAAAATACATCATCATCGCCATCTCAAGAAGCGTTGTTGTCAGGCTGGCGAACTCGCTGGAAAGCATGGTTTAAGCTGTCTTATTCCTCGAAATTTCAAACACATGTTCTTCAATCTTGTCACTCACCATCGAATGAAGTATCAAGGTACCATAAATGAGAACGCCCGACGCAGATTCCGTTCCAAGATCATCAAAGGTCTTTATAAGGACATTAAGACGTGCGTTAAACGCCAGAAAAAGAGCGTTGTGCAAAAATGCTGTCTTGGTTACAAAACCAAACAACGTCGTCGCTTTCAGGGATAAATGGCTACATTGAGGGGTAACGGGTGATGGAGAGGGACAAGGATGGGTAATTGTGAACATTTTGGGATAAAGCGAGATAGTTGGGGACCACATGAAAACTTGTACATAGTATATTCTGCATATGAACTTTTGTTTAAAACGCACATAATTTAGCATACACATTATTAGCCTACGCGGTGTATACCTATGGATATTTAATGTACACTAAGATTTTTCTACGATTTTTTATCGAAATACTCTAATTAGAGTTATAACCACGGCCACGGTATATTAGCATGACTAAATTTATCTTTTGGTTGAATTAGAAAACTTGATTAAGAAAACATATTATTAGATTTGAATATTATTGTATATTTAGAGATGTTCGTAGATTTTATCGAAGCACTTTATTTAGAGTTATAATCGCGGTTGTATATCTATTGTATTAGCACAATTAAATTTTATCTTTTTCAACCTTTTTGTCAAATAAAAACTTGATTAAGTATTGCATGGTGGGTTTCTGTGAATGTTACAGAGCACCAGATGGTGCAAGGGAGCACGCCAGAAATAACTTCGATTTACTGACCGATTTACTCAAAAATTTATTTGTACGTCACCATTTTGAATACATAATCAATTTTTACGATGGCGTTCCGAACGCGTACCGAACAAATAGTTATTTCTGGCGTGCTCCCTTGGATGGTGGTCAACTCCCGGACACTTATTCAACTACATTTCTCAATTCTATTTGCCTGCAATTACAAGACTTTTATTACACCCGTTTTCAAAATTACGCGCCTGCCCTAAAATAATTTGAGTTGAAATGTCAGTTTTATGTCACGCGAACAAGACGTACATTTTAAACCATATTTAATACCTGAAGGAGCATATTGAACCGAAATAAAGCTAGATATACAAATTAAGAGAAATATCAAAGCTCACACTAGAAATCGATCCCGTGAAATGACTTTGAAAGTTTGAAAAAGCATAATTTAACTGTGTGTCAAACCTGCTTGCGCTAGACTATAGCGTCATATTATAATTTTGTATTTTACAATATCTATCGCTAAAATATCTTGAGAATAATTCCAAACTCTATGCATGAAGGCTACCAAGCTAATAATCTTGATAAGAAAACAAACATTTGAAGGCTTAACAGCAAGAAACGAAATTTCTGTGTAGAAAATTAAAAACCTGCATGTCGTGCTGGTCGCGTAATTTTGAAAACGGGTGTAAGATATATAATTATATGTTATTTACCGGCTTGGAGGTCCGTATAGGGAAATATTTCCCAAGGTCTCAAAAACGGCCCGAGCCCGCCGGGGGCGACCAAGTCGGTAAATAATATTTTTATTTTTTTTATATAATTTTAAAAACAAAAACATTGGCTCTATGGATTTAATCTCGCGCGGTCCGTACGGCCTCATACGGACTGCTCGCGTAGCCAATCACATTGCAGGAAACCCTAGAATATGAATTCGGACCACAAGAAAATAATCAGTGTTATTTTCACCACCCCCAATTGACAAAGATTTTTGATGAGCTACGCCTACGGTTTAACATTTTGTCCTTTTCTTTTTGGCTTTTCTCCTTTCATTTTGTTATTTTTTCGTCTCGTTTTAGGCTGTTTTATCTGTTCTTTTACCCTGATTGGTAATTGAAAAGTTCTATATTTTGTGAGAACCACAACAGGTTTTTCCGTTACCCCACATCTGTTCTGCTCCCAAGCTATTTTAGCGTAGCCTTTAATGCCCCAGGTTTCTGACCAAGAATTCTTAATGAGCCAGTAAGGCATCCCTCGTTCTATACCGTAACCAACTACGAGCACTGTGTGACTGTTATCGCTTGTGTCTGAAAATACGAACATTAAATCAAACTAACTATACCGGGTGCATAAAAAAGGTGATCCTACTTTGTGGGTAAATATCAAGATTTTGGTGGCATCTCACTAGATTGAATAATAATTGAAAGGTTTTGTAGATGGAAAATTATTGAGTGAAAATTATATACATTTATTAGACCTAATCGCAGGGCCGCAGATTCGATTCCTGCCAGGGACCTATAGTTGCATTTTTCGTAGCTGTTCCTGGTTAGGTCTAATAAATGTATATAATTTGCACTCAATAATTTTCCATCGCGCGCATAATATTTAGTTTACAGATTTACCTATTTCACACAAATAAAGATCAAGCTTTTAGCTGTCAAATGACACCATTTTTGTATCACTGCGATCAATAATGGCCAAATACGATCCGATGAGAAAAGAGTGGTCGAAATCAAATTTTTCTACCTTTCGAATTAAACGTCCTTCGAATTTTCGACCATTTGCCCAAACTGATGGTTGCCTATTTGTGAAACGTTCAGCATTGCCAGTTCAGTCTACAAACATTGTGTTTTGTAAAATGTTTCAACCACGAAATTTCGTTGTTAAATCGCAATTTGAACCTTCTTTAAATTCACCAAGACTAGATAAATATAGCCCATGGGATACGCCATCTTATTAAAATTCTTAAATTTGAATCCGAAATGAGAATAATTTCAATAGGCAGACAGCTTTGCACTCAACTCCCAATGGTGGAAGAATGCGTTTTTCGAACGACAATTTTTAATCGTATCGAATTTGACCATTTTTGAACGCAGTGATACAAAAAAGGTACCATTCGACAGCTAAAACTAATTAACAATTATTCGCCGAAGGCGAGGTGAATATCTGTGAATAAAAACCGAGACGAAGTCGAGGTTTTTATTTCACCGATATTCACCGAGCCTGAGATGAATAATTGTTTTAGTAAAATTACATAGGTGATTATTTGGGAAAAAATAAAAAATGCACATTTCAAAAATATTTTAATTGAATATTTACGATAAAAGCGGCTTAAAACGCTTTAGGTGATTATCGCGTATTAATCCGAGGTTGCGCAACCAATCAGCGTTGAGAATTTTCAATAATCACCTATGTAATTTTACTAAAAGCTTGATAGTTGATAATTATTAGTTTGAAAAGATAAATATATAAACTAAAACAATAAACGCACGATGATATGCTAAAGTTAAATTACCTTTTTTTTAAAAGTATCAGCGCAATAATCTGGATTTTATATGTTTAATTTATTATTTAACGTGAAACCCCTCTATGGAGGTGCAATAATTAGGGTTATCTCTGGCATATTGATCCAGTGTTACTACAGGAGGAAACCTAAACTAAACTAACTAGATTTATACTGGATAGCTCTAAAACTTAAACTTATTACGTCTTACCACATTTCGGATCGTCATATATTCCCCATCCATAAAACTTGAATGTCATAGGATTGGTATTAATGGAAACTGCAGCCGTGCCATATTTAGCAATGACAATTTTCAAGGCGGTATTGTTACGTTTCGGTACAAAGGCAAAACCATCAATAGTGGCACCTTTATTATTGCCGTTTGAATGGCACGCTCCTTCCTAAACGAAATGATAAAACTAAATAAGAGACTTAAATATGATTTCTCCTCAGTTCCATGTTAGAGGAGTGCTTCGAGTTTAACTGCTCTTGTAGTAACACTGGATCAATATAAGGGATGGTTTTTACTGGACCTCTAGAGAGAACAGTTTAGAACTGATAGAGCTATCAAGTATAGATACAGTTAGTTTAGCTTAGGTTTTCTCCTGTAGTAACACTGGATCAATAAGGGATGAGCCTTACTGGACCTCTAGGGGGAACAGTTTAGAACTGATAGAGCTATCCAGTATAAGTAAAGTTAGTTTAGTTTAGGTTTCCTCCTGTAGTAACACTGGATCAATAAGGAATGATCCTTACTGGACCTCTAGGGGAACAGTTTAGAACTGATAGAGCTATCCAGTATAAATAAGTTAGGTTAGTTTAGGTTTCCTCCTGTAGTAACACTGGATCAACAAGGGATGATCCTTACTGGACCTCTAGGGAGAACAGTTTATAACTGATAGAGCTATCCAGTATAAATAAAGTTAGTTTAGTTTTGGTTTACCTGTGCCAAGTAAGGTCCATAGCTATCTTCAGTCCTCAGAGAATGTAGATATACCCAACTGAATGCTTTGCTATACCAGCCTCCTTTACAACCCTCGTTACCCGAGCCCCAAGAACAATCCATAATTTGCTGCGCTGCTAGAGGTGTCAGATTTCCAGTCTGTAAAATGGAAATTAAAAAAAGTACGTAGTTCCTAATTACCTATTTATACTGGATAGCTCTATCAGTTCTAAACTGTTCTCCCTAGAGGTCCAGTAAGGACCATTCCTTATTGATCCAGTGTTACTACAGGAGGAAATCAAAACTCTACCAGTTCTGAGCTGTTCTCTCTAGAAGCCCAGTAAGGGCAATGTCCAGTGTTACTGCAGGAGGAAACCTAAACTAAACTAACTTTATTTATACTGTTAGTTCCAAATGTTCTCCCTAGACGTCTAGTAAGAGACATTCCTTATTGCACTGTTAATACAGGAGCAACGGGGAGAAACCGTTGCGCGTGGAGAAAACCTGCGGTGTTTGGTAGAGTCAAACTGGAAGCACTCTTCTGAGTCTTCTCACATGGGACTGAGGTGAAATTACAGTCAGAAAACTACATATGCAGGAATTGAACATCGGTGAAAGGCACATGCACGAACCACGGTGCCACTATAATACTCTTAACAACTCGCGATTAAAGTGTCAAACGTTATCAACAGAGTCTCTTTACCAACCTTTAAGAACTGGCTAGTCTCTATCGCCTGCGCTGCCACCAAGGCATAGCATGAGGCACAGTTTCCTTGACTGCGGACTGGCCCTACTGCACCTAAACCGAAATAACACAGATGGACTGGATGTTTCAAGGGACCAAATGTCATTAGCGGCTAGAGTAAAATAATAGTACAAAAGACCTCATTGTTGCTTAATGGAGTAAGAAGAGACATGGGCAAATTTGGCCACCCTATTATTTCTCTTTGACGTTTAAAATAGTTAAAAAACTCACATAACATAATAAACTCCTTCTCGTGTATGATATATTACATAAGCAGCTAACGAAGGCTTATTCGCGTAGCTCGAATGCGTAGTTACCATTTAAAACATTGGAATGGAACAAAGATAACCAAATATTTAAGTTATATGTGTGAGTGAATAGAGTTACAAAACATTTTCAACCTTCTTCCGGGTAGGATTTTGGTTTTCCCAACGTTTTGCCTGGGTAGTGCTAATCTGACCGAGACTAGTGAGTCTACTACTTACTGCTTTGTAATCGGTTTTATTCAGTGTTTCGCTTTCAACCTTAATGCCAGTAAATCTTCCTCACGGGTGGTATACCCGCATGCCCGCAGCTTCTTTGAAACTCTGTGAGTGAATTGGGTGGCAACGTACGGCCACAAACGCACGATAACTGATTAGGTCTATCGTCTGATCTTAGACATTTAAACATATGAAGATTGAAATAGAATATTACACGAATATTAGGTGTTCTAAACAAAACCATATTTATCGTGTATGGCGTATTGCTAACTGGTCAAACTGCCGGAGAGTTATCAACTTCAAAAGTAACTCGACATCCAGGAACCTACATCTGTCAACCTACCAAAATCTCTCCAGTCTAAGGAATCAGGTACACCAGAGATATTAAAAGCAGTTTCATTGATCAGACTGCTGTCACTGTGATGATCTGCATATCGAGATTCTTCTTTAGAGCCACGGTAGCGTATGTATTCTTCATCACCAACATCAGCCATGTGATTGGTGGAGAGCTTATAATTTAAATTTTTACGATTGGTTGAATGGATAAACCTATAAAATAATGAAACAAAATAAGTGAATTGAAATATTTAGGTGGCTTGCGATACCCTAAAGCGCTGGACAAACGAAGAACGTTTCCCAAAGATGGACAAACCAGGAAACATTGTTTCCTAACCATATTTCCCGAAGATGAGCAAACCAAGGAACATTGTTTCCTAGCCATGTTTCCCGAAGATGAGCAAACCAGGAAACATTGTTTCCTAGCCATGTTTCCCGAAGGTGGACAAACCAGGAAACATTGTTTCCTAGCCATGTTTCCCGAAGATGAGCAAACCAAGGAACATTGTTTCCTAGCCATGTTTCCCGAAGATGAGCAAACTAAGGAACATTGTTTCCTAGCCATGTTTCCCGAAGGTGGACAAACCAGGAAACATTGTTTCCTAACCATGTTTCCCGAAGGTGGGCAAACCAGGAAACATTGTTTCCTAGCCATGTTTCCCGAAGATGAGCAAACCAAGGAACTTGTTTCCTAGCCATGTTTCCCGAAGGTGGACAAACCAGGAAACATTGTTTCCTAACCATGTTTCCGAAGGTGGGCAAACCAGGAAACATTGTTTCCTAGCCATGTTTCCCGAATATGAACAAACCAAGGAACATTGTTTCCTAGCCATGTTTCCCGAAGGTGGGAAAACCAAGAAACATTGTTTCCTAGCCATGTTTCCCGAAGGTGGACAAACCAGGAAACATTGTTTCCTAACCATGTTTCCCGAAGGTGGGCAAACCAGGAAACATTGTTTCCTAGCCATGTTTCCCGAAGATGAGCAAACCAAGGAACATTGTTTCCTAGCCATGTTTCCCGAAGGTGGACAAACCAGGAAACATTGTTTCCTAGCCATGTTTCCGAACATTGTTTCCTAACCATGTTTCCGAAGGTGGGCAAACCAGGAAACATTGTTTCCTAGCCATGTTTCCCGAATATGAACAAACCAAGGAACATTGTTTCCTAGCCATGTTTCCCGAAGGTGGGAAAACCAAGAAACATTGTTTCCTAGCCATGTTTCCTGAAGGTGGGCAAACCAGGAAACATTGTTTCCTAGCCATGTTTCCTGAAGGTGGGCAAACCAGGAAACATTGTTTCCTAGCCATGTTTCCTGAAGGTGGGCAAACCAGGAAACATTGTTTCCTAGCCATGTTTCCCGAAGGTGGGTTAAGTTCAATTAACCTCAAGTTGTGACGAAACAAATGTCTCCTTTTACTCATTTCCTTTCTGCCTCGGTATGATTTCTGATGACGACGTCTAAAAATAGAATACAGTCGTTCCAGATGTTCCTCCTTGTCCACGTGACGTGACGTCATAAACTCTTGCATGGGATTGGTCAAAAGATGGGAGTCAAGTTTGTGACTCCAGTTGTGACACCATAAGTCTGAAACGGATGAAGAATGAAGAGATCAGAAGATGTGAGGTGGTAGACATTGCAGAGAAGGCGAGGGAAGCAAGGCTGAGATGGTATGGACACGTAATATATAAGAAGAGATATAGGAGAGACGTTCAGAGAAATGAAATGAAGAGATCAGAAGAAGATGTGGGGTGGTAGACATTGCAGAGAAGATGAGGGAAGCAAGACTGAGATGGTATGGACACGTAATAAAAAGAAATGAAGGAGAGCTGGTCATAGACATTATGGAGTGTAGAGATCAGAAGAAGATGTGGGGTGGTAGACATTGCAGAGAAGGTGAAGGAAGCAAAGCTGAGATGGTATGAACACGTAATAAGAAAAAATGAAGGAGAGCAGGTCAGAGACATTATGGAATAAAGAGATCAGAAGAAGATGTGGGGTGGTAGACATTGCAGAGAAGGAAGCAATGCTGAGATGGCATGGACGCGTAATAAGAAGAGATGGAGAGCCAGTCAGAGACATTGTGGGGCTGGAGATAAACGGAAACAGAAGACGGAGGAAACGGGAGAAAATATGGATGGTCTGTTTAAAAGAAGATCTAAATATCAACTCAAAACCAACCTGAAGGAAGCTCAAAAGCTGTTACATTTGGTTTCCATTCTTCGAAGGAAATATAATCCAACACATAATAATCATAATGTGTTGCCAATAAGCTGTCGTAACCTTTCATTTCATATTTTACTGGTCGATGTGGTTCCGTATTCGTCACCCAAAAAGTGTACACATTATTTAGATCAAAGGTTTTGTAATGATGCTCCCATTTCGAGGTTTCTGTTCCTTCGAAAACCTCAATGCCAACAAACTGTATGGGAATAAATTTTGTAAATATGGTTAAGATGAAAATATTCTAAATTTTTGGCATCTCGCTCGATATAACTTAACGCTAAACGTTTTTTAGATGGAAATTTCGAGCGAAACAGTACAGATATTTTAGAGCCAACCAGGAGCACTTGCGAAAAATACAACTACAATATAGTTTTCGCTCGAAATTTCCATCTATTCGGTTTGTGCAAGTGACGTCACAACTCGAAATTGTGTGGCTTCCGGTTTTTTGGGTGGCAAATTCCACCATTTTCATTGGATAATTTCAAACTAATTAAAATCAAATTCAACATGGCTGACAATTTTTTACATCAGTATGTACGCCAACCTTACTGAATAACTCGAGTTCTAGACATGCTAAAGCAACAAACTATACACCAAAATACTCACCGTTGTTCAAGATTTAAACGAAAATGGCACTTCGTGAAATCCACGATTCGCCCCCCCCCCCCCCCCCCCATATTCGTGGCTTATTTACAATGAGTTCATATATTCGCGTGACTGCGCAAGCCGAATAACTGAACCTAACTGACTATTGCCAACCAATTCATTCACATATATAATGTAAATGCTTAGTTACTTTTGTCCCATTCTATGCTTACATTATCGATATCGGCATCTCGTACGTTCGATAGGACTAATAGTAGGTGTTTGTAGATGGTATATTCGAACGAAAATTTATATGCAACTTCCTGGTTAGGATTCGATTATTAGGTTCAATTCCTGCCAGAGGGCCTAAAGTTGCAATTGTCACAACTGCTCCTGCGTTAGGTCTAATATTCCATCTACAAACACTTTCTCCTTACATTATCAGAACAGTGGTAACTACCCATGCGAGTTATTCGAAAGTGTAAATTCGATGGCAACGTGCATAAACACGTGTTAGCTGTTAATAGGTCTATTTAAATGCTTGGTATCTTAATTTGTTTCATTCTTAGCTATGCTTACATTATCAGAACAGTGGTAACTAGGCATTTGTTTGGCAACTAGAATAAATACGCGTTAGCTGATTGCGCAGAAAATGAAAAATGTATGTTTCGAACTAAGACCAAGGCCATAACAAAAGCTCAAGATCCAATTGGTGAAACATATTTATCTGCCATATCACTTCAGTAAAGCTGATCATGGAGGAAAATCAGTTTCACACAAAAATTGAGATATGGATTCAACAGCTTCGAAGAATAACATTGGCCATATTTATATTAGAGACGGATGATCCGTGTGGATGAACTTGCGCAAAGAAAAGATAGCAGGGCCTTTTTTAACTAATGTACTGGAGGGGCCAAAGCCCCCCCCAGCCCCCATGTTGGCCCCCCAGTAAGCTATTTTGCCCCCCCCCCCAGTGAACGTCCCTTTTGTCCAAAATATAAGCCAAAAAGGGGGGGGGGAAAAACTGAGTTTAGAGGAAAGTTATGGTATTCTCACAACTAAACCTGGCTCCGTTTAGATGGGATATATCAAAAATTGTCTCTGAAAATGCAGGAAATCAAGCCACAGAAACTCAAGAATACAAAAATTTTCTGGGAGGACCCCCAGACCCCCTCCAGCTTCCCACACCTGTAATACACCACCTACTTGTTACGTCCCCTTTCGATGATGCCCCCCCACCAACGATTTCTTAAAAAAGGCCCTGAAAGATAGTCGTTTGATAATTCGTCTGTGACAAATACAGTGTATAAACGCTGCAGACGGTCCATCAGTCAAGACGAACTATTTGCAGTTCGTCTTGTCTGTAATTCATCTATGTCTACTATATAAATACAGCTTTAGACGAACTGAGGAAAACATCAGGCATGATTTGTTATTTTGTTCCCAAAACCATTGTCAAAATAGATCGTGTTATTGGCTAGTTAGTTCGAATCCATTTCCAGCCGACAACTTTAGCAGTTTAGGAAATATAGAACAAAACATACTCCAAATAAAAGCATCTGTGCGCCCAAGATTTGAGTTATGTATGCGGTAATATTTCGATATTATTTCAAAATCATTATATTGCAGATGAGAGCTGAGCTAAATTACGAAGGACGCAGCTCGACTTGATCGAGTCAAATGCTTATTAGAGGCGCCCCTGGCAGCCACCGTATGACTCCTACCTGATCAGGGAGCACAGCTACGATGGAAGGGTTAGCTTGGGGCTTATCTAAACCCACCCTGTCAGTATTCCCTGTGGGAGGAAACCGGAGTACCTGGAGAAAACCCACGACTTTCGGTAGAGCGTTGACTGACTCTTTTCACCGATAAACATCATGAGTCCGCAGCGGGAAACAGAGGTGAAAGACGCTTGCTTTGACAACTGCGCCACCGAAGCCCATGGCCTTATCGTCTGTATAGTTGGTCTTTGTTTACATTCAAGTCCATGTGACACACGAGGCAATCTTTCCTACAATTTGCAACGCAATTTCGGACACAGACAGAGCGATGTTAGGTAAATAGTATATTCGCAGAGAAATTGTGAGCATGAATCTCGTTTTACTTTGCCAACATTTTTCTTACTAAACATGCCCAGAAGGCAACAAAGAAATGAATGAGAATGATAATATCGGTGGAGTGAAACGCAGGCCATGTTCACTGTTTTTCTTTGTGTACATTTCTACATAACATGGGCACATGGCTCTGCCCTCTGTGCCGAAATTGCGTTGTAAGTTGCAGCAAAAATTGCTTCGTGTGACGTGAGCGATCCATTTCTAGTATAACTCATGCCATTACCTCAAATTCCTCAATGTTAGGTAGTATTGGCTGTGGTATTATTGGTATAATTTTTGTGCCATTCCTGTACCAACATCCCTTGAAGTTTCCACGTTTTTCGCTGTACATAGGAACGACTTTGAACGCTGTTCCATGTGCACCCAAATCTAAACGTTGGTACGTCTGGTCTGTTCCTAAACACATTTAGTTTGCAATTGAAGTGCCACTGACCTCAATTTTTTTATCGTTTTATTTTAAAGAACTTTTAAAATGGTAAGATAATCAACTCTCATCCTCGTTTGACCGGGGCGTGAGAGTTAATAAAATTATCATGCAAACTCTCGCTTGCCAACTCTCATCTAATCCTTGACAAGTTCCTTGTCAAGTTTACTTGTTCGTGTGTACGACAAACAAGTATTTTCGATCAATTTTTCTTTGACAAGTTTTACGAGCCCGTGTATTAACGACACAAGTGAATACTTCATGTTTATAGTGGCAATGGCCGCTCAACTAGATCGAAAATAAGTGTGCAGTGGCGTACTGCGCATTTCCTTGTCGGCCGTACACACGAACAATTTTCCTTGTTCAAAAGCTGGCATGACTAGCTTTTGAACAAGCTCCTTGTCAAGGAAAACTTGTCAATTTTTTGCCGTACACACGGGCAAATAAAACTTGTCAAGGAAAACTTGCTCGTCCGTACGGGCCTTAACTCTGTAAAGCCATGCAATGACACACATGTTATATACACAATTTAGCCTTTTTATTTCATGGACACAAATACTTTTAACAATAACGTAACTAACATTCTTTGATAAGACATTATGCATATATGTGTGAGGTAAATTCCGGACATTTGCATGTCAAAAAATATATAAAATATCTCAAAAGGAAGAAAGGATGTAACTTAAATTAAAAATTCTGACTGTCTCTATCGCGCTCTACCTTGTGAAGGCGAAGCTACTTCATGCTTGAGCCACAAATATGATTTAATGGTAGGATCAAACTGATCAAGTAGGAGATTACTAAAATCATTTTAACACTACAGTTTCAAAGAACTTTCCCGGTTAAGATTACGCAATCTGTAAAAATTAACATAGGGGGGCTCAGCTCCCTCACACCAACATGGAACACGTTAAGTTTGAATATTTGTCGGGAAGAATTGACTGTAAAAGAATCTAAAACCACTCACATAATTCTGCGATCAATGCTTTCACTTACCATAATAGAAGTCCACTCTACTCCTCTGATCTTTGCGACTGAACCAAATTTCAAACGGCTCCTTTATTCCACTATGAGGGAGCCTTAGTAAGCCCGTACTGTGGTAGTTCATCGGAAACACAGGTCGTGGATGCCTACGAATCATACGACGAAATATCGCAACAGTCCTGCCGAATTGGAGGCGCCCAGATTTGTACATAACAAAACAAACGCTGCATAGTAAAAACACTGAAAGTGAACCATTGACGATACGAGACTTCGACAACATTAATTACTCCGTTCTTTTCAATTTTCATATAAACAAAGTGCAGGGTATATCCTTAAGTTTTTAAGCAAAATATTTCACGTTAAACATAGTCAAAATTGCCTTCAAACACTTTCGATACTTACGAATTATAAACGTTAAACCCTGTTTACTGGTACCCGTAAGCATATATTTCGTTTATTACAAATATAACCCAACTATTGCTTGTTTTCCTGAGCAGTGCAGGAATTTGGGGTGTCCAATCGTGTTATTCGTGTATGTTTTCACCTGGGTTTTTTTGTGTGTGCGTTTGCTTGTCCGTGAACGTGAGAACTGAAAAATATCAAACATTTTACATGTAATAAGAACATTTGTAGAGTGGAGTAATGCCCATAAGCCAAGGACAAATCGATTATATTTTGCTTCAATTTGGATGAAAAATTTACAAGTTTGTCTTGCTTTTCCCGGCAGAACACAGAACCGGAATGCGTAAAGGTCTGATACTCTGATTCCACGAGTGTTTTTCTCAGCGAAATGCGAAAAATTTCGCTGGTGTGCAGCCATCCGTATTCTGCAGACCCAATTTCTCGCGAATAATGTCGTCGTGGAATCAGGCCTTAACACTGTGACCAGATCTTAAAATTTCTAAACAGACAGCCAAATTATGCAAGTTTGTGATAAATTATGCTAAATTAGCCATATAAATTTACTTTAAAATGTTAATTTAAATTTGTTAAATGCCAACCCTTTAACAAGCCACAGTCAGGGGCGCCGGAGCCACGGTGGCAGCTGCCCCCGTTGCCCTTATAGTACGGGGGCACGCGGGACAACCGGTTGCCTTTAATTTTCTTAATAAAGTGCATTGTATAATGAATAAATTATTATTGTGACCGGACTAGCCCTAATTTATGCATACACTTGACCGCCTTTATTTGCTTGCGGACTGCGAAGGTACACAGTCTCTGGTGCCCACCGAGACACTCATATATATTATATGTATTTAACCACACGTAACCTCACGTACGACGAGCTGGACAGATACGATTCTCGGGCGATGTAGGGCTTGTTGGCTGACCAGCCAGGAATTATACAGTGAATGGACATTTAGCTAATATGCTTGTTCGCTACTCAATAGTCATTATGCCTAAACGATAAAACAACTGGATGGCAGAGAACAGAGGGAATTTCAAAACAATGAA
This sequence comes from Trachythela sp. YZ-2020, assembly GCA_016169945.1. NCBI lineage: Eukaryota > Metazoa > Cnidaria > Anthozoa > Malacalcyonacea > Clavulariidae > Trachythela > Trachythela sp. YZ-2020. The sequence goes on along the minus strand of JADLSH010000365.1, from coordinate 790,163 downwards.
AAGCCAATGGAACAATTCGACTGCTGCCTGGATGGCACAATTGTCATGCTAATTTTATACAACTTCACTAAAGCCGATGTCAAAAGCATGACATTTTCTTGGATATATTTATAAATAGCTTGTTAATAATATAATATACAGGGTGTATAAAAAAAAACGCAACCTCGGAATTTCCCAAGAAATCCACTTTGTTCTTAAGCACAAAAGATTTTAGGCCCCTGGGGAATTTAAAATAGTAATACGACCTATTAGTAATTCGACAGTTATGCTCCTGGAATACGATTAGAAGCTATTTTAAATTCCCAGGGGCCTAAAATCTTTTGTTTTTAAGAACAAAGTGGATTTCTTGGGAAATTCCGAGGTTGCGTTTTTTTTATACACCCTGTATGCACGTGTTTTATATATTTATATTCCAACGGAGCAGCGTGTCTGTAGCGAACACCATCGGTTATACACAAATATGAAAATCTTTAAAATATCTCAAGAGCTGGTTTCATTAAGTGGGACAGTGCAGCAAACTTTCCTTTAGAGTTCCTTTAGTGGCGAACTCTAAAGGAAAGACAGTTATCAGCGTGTCTCAAAAAACTGCAACCCTTTGAAATCAGATATTTTTAGAATTTGCACGATTGCAGCACTAATTGATCCCAAGGGTGCGTAAACACAATATATAGCTACAGTACAGGGTGTCCCCCAAAAAAGTCCCCCTATATAAATCACTCTTTTGTTGTTAAACGTGCGTTGTTATACCTCTGGGAAATTAAAATAGCTTCTAAAACGAACAGCAACACAAAAATGTCACATTGCAAATTCGTCTTACCGTCAGTTCGAGTAAGAATGGTTCAACTGACTACAGAGCAACGAGTATTTGTCTTAACAACTTATACGTCGCGTTAAATTATTTGGACGAAGGGAAGTTGTAAATATTTCCGCCGTTCATGTACAATTCAATTAAATTCCCAAAGGTATAATAACTTGCTGATGATTTCTAAGGACTTTTTTTTGGACCTGGACAGAAGTTATCCAAAAAAAAAACCAACCCTCGGAATTTCCCAAGAAATCCACTTTGTTCTTAAGCACAAAAGAATTTAGGCAATTTAAAATAGTAATACGACCTATTAGTAATTCGACAGTTATGCTCCTGGAATACGATTAGAAGCTATTTTAAATTGTTCTTAAGAACAAAGTGGATTTCTTGGGAAATTCCGAGGTTGCGTTTTTTTTTATACACCCTGTATAACGTGGACAATTAGAACGTATTTTCAAATCCCAGGAGCATAATAAGTTGCACAAGCATTGAAATGCTAATTAGCAGTGGCTGTTATGAAAATTATAGGCTGCAGTTTTTTGAGACACCCTTATGTATTGACCTTGTGTTTGGTGGGAAGGTTGACCACCATGTGTAGCACAATATACTACGTGCTTTCACTCACTGATCTGAGAACAAGGACTGGATAGAGCATCCTATTGAATTCAATGAGCCAATTTTGAAGCCAGAATATTTTTAATGAGATCAGATTTATAAATCTGTCAAATTCTTGACTAGTCAAATCGTTAACTGTTTAAATTAGTTATACTATGAAGCAAATATATTTTCCTATGTAATCTGAGAAATATAGGTTCCAACATCTCTTCTAATGAGTTTTAGAACGTTTTAAACACCACATAATGAGGCTTATGGCAGCCATATTGGTGTGACCTCATTAGTCATTCACCGGCAAATTTAGGAAGAAAGAGTGGCCACTGATGGTAAATTCTTATCTAGACAATATTTGTCCTTTCCCACCAATAACTAGAAACTTATAGAAGCTCTTTAAACATGTCCCCAACACCACAGTAGATTTGTGGTGGTCACACCAATACGGCCGCCATTGGCTTCATTTATGCATAGCAGATGCACTATCCAGTCCTTGTTTTCAGATCAGTGGTTGCATATAACCACAGTATAGAGACGACCAGTAGGGCCACTCATTTGAAAGTTTGTGTGGCCGCTCATTACGCATTGGCAGCCAGTCAATTGCTTTTTCTGGCCAATAAGCAAGCTGGACTAACTTTCCTGGCCAGTAAACTGCATATTTTTGCATAAAAAGCCGGCTACATGTTGCATCGCCGAGTGGCCCTACTGGTCGTCTCTATACTGTGATATAACCATATAAATGGTTTCACTAAGTGTGACAGCGCAGCAAATGGTGGTCAACTCTAAAAGACAGTTATCAGAGTGACTAACTTGTTCACTATACGTATTCACCTTGTTAGTATAAGTTTAGTATAATTTGCTCACCCCCTTAAGTGTCAATACATTTGAAGTTGACCACTATGTGTAGCACCATATAAATAAACTGAAATCCACAAATAATATACTTTTTTCAACATTTCACGTCAATATAGCTTAAAGAACTGTCAGTATTTATGGCCATTGAAACGGCGCAGTGTTCTTCAACACCCTTCTTAACTTTCACACTAACCACAGGCACAGTGGGCAGTTTATCTTCTAGGCCAGCTCTGGCACTTCGCGATATGAAATAGTAACAGTTCGGCGGGAGGAAGCCATTGAATCCCGAAGCAGCCGCCAAGGTATAAGCTCCCATCTCTTTGAAATACAGCCACTCGCCAATATTGCATTCAGGCAGCATTGTATTCTTTGCTACACAGTCCATCGAGTCACAACTCGGTCCCCAAATGCTTGATGGGAATTTTTCTTCGTTGCCATGGTGATCACGTAATGGTATGGCTTCCACAGTAGAATGGTCGAAGATGAGGCAATTGAATGAGCCGTATACTCCTTCGTTGATGTAGTACATAAAACCCTTATATAAAAAGAAATATTTGTAGGGTCAGGATTAAGGATCAAGGGTTAGGAGTAAGATTACTTACTTTTGTTGTCTTGTGTTGCAAATGATTACCTAAATAAAAACATTTCCAAATGAAACATCATTCATTTGATAAATACAATAATACTAGATAGCTCTATCAATTCCAAACTGTTTCCCTTAGAGGTCCAGCAAGGGCCATATCTTATTGATCCAGTGTTACTACAGGAGGAAACCTAAACTAAACTAACTTTATTTATACTGGATAGCTCTATCAGTTCCAAACTGTTTTCCCTAGAGGTCCAGCAAGGGTCATCTCTTATTGATCAAATGTTACTACAGGAGGAAACCTAAACTAACTGTATTTATACTTCTCAAACTCATTAATAATTCATGAGCAAAACACAAAGGAAATCACCACCGTATCGTTGTCTTGATACCACGGTAATAAACACCCATAAATTAACTCAACTTTCGCGTTGAATTTCTCTTTAAATACTGGTTTGTTCGAGAAGCTATATCATACACTCGAAGTCGTTTATTATAGTGATTTAAAAACACCTCAAAGTATGTTAAAAAACTCGGCTAGCGCCTTGTTTTTCAACACACTTTTCGGTGTTTCAAATCACTATAATAAACTCCTTCTCGTGTGTGATATATTACTGGATAACTCTATTCGTTCTAAACTGTTCTCCCTAGAGGTCCAGCAAGGGCCATATTTTATTGATCCATTGTTACTACAGGAGGAAACCGGAATAACCTGGTAAAACCAGGTAAATCCTCGAATGGCCGGGCCTTTAGATGAAATTATAATCAGACATCTACATATTGCAGGAATGGAACCCCAGTCACAGAGGTGAAAGGTACATGCGCTAACTACTGTGCCATGAACGCTCCAACAGTATATCCAAGACTAACCTTTACTGTCAGTAAGCTTCAGGTTTGTTTCTCGTCGAGATGTCACATTGGTGACTAAAGTGAAAGCGGTACTGACATAGAAACGACCAGGTTCAGCAATGATTCTCACACCACAGCTCACAGGAAAGCACTCATCTAATGTATTGTTCAACACAGAGCAGACCTACATCAAACGAAATACAGCGTTGACTTCTTAATAACAATTCTATTGCAGACTTGTCCTCAGAGATATGTATAATCGTCGTCAGCTTTTTATCAATTTTGATTGACACTGCAGAGAACGACGTGGGAGTCGAACTGACATCTTCCGTCGCTCTACTCATCTGAGCTATCGAGGCAACCAAGACTGCAAGCGAATCCAATTTAAGTGCACGAAATATTGAGGATTTTTGTGAAGGTAGCCAATCTTCGAATAGAGCTAGGCTATGTCGCACAGCTGCGAGGGTCTGGGGTCCGCCAAGTAGTTGTAGACTGTAGTAGTCCAATCCACTGAAAAATACAAATCTGGAGACACTGACTCACGTCTGACTGTAAAATCTCCTCAAGATTGACGATGAGTTTTGGAGTCGGACAGTAACTCCAGGCTTAGATAACTAGCTCCATATGGTTTTTTGGAGTTGGCATGTAACTCCAAACTCTTAATCCAACTAAGTTTTGAAGTTTTAAGCGCACGTTTTGAATTTGGAGTTAGCCCCCATTAGACTATGGAGGTAGCGTCGCTAGTTACTTTTAGACTATATTTACACATTCATTCGTCAAATAATTCAAAAACAGTTAAAAATTGTCTATTTAAAACACACTACTAATGTACGCATCCCTAAAAAGATATTTCAGTCTTAAGGTCTCTCTTAAAACACTCAACTGAAGACGAAGCACGAATTTCATGTGGGAGTGAATTCCAAAGAAAAGGGCCAGCTCTAGTAAAAGCACGATCACCTGATGTCTTGCATGTCAGATCTCAACGAGTAGCGACCTTCTTGTTTACATGTTAACATGTCACAGAATCCTGGAGTTTGTTTAAATGCATTTTGTTGTAAACACAGTTTTGTGTAAAACAGTGGTGTGTTTTGTAATTGATGACGTTTGATTGTTGTTATTTTAGAATTCCATAAATCTCCCTCAAAATGCAGGAAATGGCATTTCAGAGTTCAAAATTTTTCGGGGAATCATGCCCTGGTTTGTCGTGCCTCCGGCGCTACGGGACGTTTACCTGTTCAGACAACCCTTTTACCTAAGGCAAGTGAGATACAGTATCTCGTGTTTAGTTATCTTTGTTTTGTTCTATGCTTTTCAAATATACTAGAACAATATCAAGATTTTTCTTGGCATCTCGTTCGATGAGATTAATAGTAGAAGGTGTTAGTAGATGGAATACTCGAACGGAAATTTATATACATTTTTTAGACCTAGCCAGGAACAGTTGCGAAAAATGCAACTTAGGCCCTCTGGCAGGAATTGAACCTGCGGCCCTGCGATTCCGGTGCAACGGAATTACCCATACACCATATACTGGCATCACTCCCATCAGATATATACCGAACTTGCGGTTGATGCTCAGCAACTGGACTCTGTAGCTCAGTTGGTTAGAGCGCTGCACCGGAATCGCAGGGCCGCAGATTCAATTCCTGCCAGAGGGCCTAAGTTGCATTTTTCGCAACTGCTCCTGGCTAGGTCTAAAAAATGTATATAAATTTCCGTTCGAGTATTCCATCCACAAACACCTTCAGACTAAAACAATATTAACAAGGCAAGTGAGACATCCAAAATCGTAAACTTGGTAGAGACGATATAAAGACTGCCGAACAAGACAGCTCTTGGTTGAGCTCACAGGGCGCGAAATAACGGCTGGAGGGTTGCCGGTCAAGGTGACCGGCCAAACCAACTTTAGCTCGGACATCCCGCATTTCTGGTCGGTCAAATTATTGAGCTAAACTAAAGCCTGACAAAGTCCCCTTAAATGTAAAATACTTAATGTAACTAGAAAAATGTCTGCAGAAGCCAAGAATCACAACATCAGACGAAATTAACAAAGAACATAAGTTTTGACAGTTGCAGCCACTGCGTGCCGGCTATTTTCACTTGTCAGCAACTTCGAAACTTAATCCATGAGAAAATAGTTTGCTCGTTAGCTTTATTTAGCAACTGAATTACATGTAAACTTTAAAAAGTAGCCGGTCAAAATGACCGGTCGTGCGAGAGTTTGACCGGACAACTACTCATTTTGCCGGACATTGTCCGTTGACCGGCCGTTATTTCGCGCCCTGGCTCACCGCCACGAGAAGCCATAGCTTAGTAAGTTACTCTCCTATTAACATGGTAAATCTTTGTCTCACGGCCTTTGTCTTCTGAGCAAAAACCACGCGCCTCGCGAGGTCGTTACCTCAGCCAAGAGCTCTCGCGTGTGGCAAGCTTAAACAAACATTATTCACATCTGTCTCTACTGACCTCTTCAAAACAAATATCCTTGCTTGCTGAACCGGGAAAGCCTCCTCCGACATCCAAGAGTGAAAAATCAAATCCAATCTCCCTCTATAAGAAACCACAATAGCTAGGGATTTCCCTTGTTTGCAATGCGAATTTCACCCAACATGGCGAAAATCCCTTTTCTGTTCTTTGAATTCCCAGGGAGGAAATTGGTTGCACACGAATAGCTCTTAATATACATAATTGTACTGCTATGTTTCCGAAAACTAGAATATAGTAACTAGGCATGCGAGTTATCAAAGTTGTGAATTGGGTATAAACAAGCGTAAGTCAAATTTGTGTATTGCATATTGTCGTTCTACACTGCATAAGGATTGCTAAACCATAAAATATTTGGGAAACTTACTGCCCAGTCAAAAACCAGTCTGGCAGATTCGACAGCCGTCTTGAACGCTCTTGCATCAAAGCAACCACTGCCAACGTGAAAACTAAACAGAGAAAAACAGTCTGTAAGTGCAAATCCCTAATTTTCATAAATAATACAACTTAGTACTGAAGGTTTAAAACAGAATGACTCAGAATAAGTATTCCTCAAAGTTTTCTTGTTTGAAAACTCAGTGAGGGCAAGTTGGTCTTCATTGTCATTATTATAAACTTAGCTAAGGCAGAACGGGTAGAGCTATCCAGTATAAACAAAATTAGTTCAGTTTTTCTATATTCTCTCTATATATCTCTTTTCTATACAAGAGATGGCCATTACTGGACCTCTGGGGAGAACAGCTTAGAACTGATAGAGCTATCTAGTATGAATAAAGTCATTTTGATTAAAACATATATTATATCTAGCATGCCTACCTGACACCAACAACATTCAAATCATGTTCCTTGGCAACTTTGAGGAGATTTTGACATTGATCAAGGGCAGCTCCATATTTGATTCCAAGCTAAAAGTGGAAAGGGATGAAAAATATTTACATGTAATAGTTGTATGAAGAATAGAACTGCAGTTAAACTACATAACTATAACATCATGCTGACTGGCTGAGGTAATAGTGTCGCTACCTGACAAAGTGATTTTGAATCATCAGTGAGAATTCTTAATATCAATCTAAAACACAAAATGTGTACAAAATATCAGGAGAGACTATTATATTCATTTTACTTATTAGAAGATATTATTTATTGTATCTTAAAACACAGTTTTATACAAAAGACATAAGAAAACATCATGAAACTTTAAATCTTAACCCATTAACTGGCAGTACCCTACCACTGACGAGTAAAATCGTCGGGCGTTAAGGCGGATTTCCAGTCCTCGCACGAAGCTCCTTGCAGCTCGCTGCGAGTACTCGCACGAATGTCATCCCGTTGCCACCACACGCCGTTTTATGATTGGTTTATTATTGCGAGCTCTCGCAGCGAGTAAAAAATAGTTCAAAATTTTGAATTCCCAGAGGTATAACAACACACGTTTAACAACAAAAGAGTGATTTCTATAGGGGGACTTTTTGTTGGGACACCCTGTATATGTAGTAGTTTTGTATTTGGGACAATTGAGATCTATGTACAGTAGTTATATTTTCTTGCTTCTATAAGTTTCTACATTTTTGAAGTTGACCACAGTCTGCTGCCCCGTAACGCATACTGAAACCTGCCAATTTGTGAGGCCTGACTAAAATCCACCATTAGGCAAACAAGTTATTACCTGGAATTTGGCGCAAGTGCTTTAACTTTTCTTAGCTCCATTTCATTATCAAATGTCATGAGATCAACACCGTGGGCAACAGCATATTTCATGTGCGACCGTTGCTTGCACGCATTGGCAAATAGGATGCGATTTGGTTTAACACCATAGCTTAACATCGTTTGAATCTCAACCTGAAAATTGAATATGGTATTATAAAATCACATTACAAAATACATGTACAATGTTCATGCATAAATATACCTGCACTAATTACGGCTTTACCTCTGTGTAAAAATATAGGTACCCACTGGCTATGTGTGTCTACTGCTGTTTGAGTGGACACCACAAAAGCATAATATAAACTATTGGGGGGGGGGAGGATCATTTTTGTAGCATAAGATAGACTGAGAAAGAAACTAAATATACACATTGGTATTTTCAAAACAAAGTAAAAAGAAAAAAGAGCTATCCACTGTAGCTTTTGTTTTGCTAACTTTGCTAAGTGTTTTTAGCCCAGCTGGAAGAGCCTATTCCCAATTTCCTTGAGCATGTCAAGGTTAGGTAATCCTTCCACCCGACATATCGGGCAGTGTTAACCAGAGCCCATCGTTCTATTGTTTATGCTATATTGTAGGCTGCTAACATGCACATTCAAAGCTTGGTCCACACGTGTGTGATAAGCATAAGGGGGAACAAAAGGCAAAACAAAGAAATGCGGTGAAGCATGCGAGGTGAAGCATGCGACACAAGACGAATAAGCAGCGACAGAGCACAAGAGCTGAACAAAAGACGGAACAAAGGAATTGATTCTTTATGGTTATTGTTTTGCCTTGAGAAGTCCAGGAGGAAAATCATCCCTTTGTTTTGGTACAGATCTTGTGCTTATGCTTAATACCTCAAACATCAGAGCAGAGCTTTACTGTTTGATCGGAAATACATTAATTATGTTTACAACCACGATTACGTTGAGAGTAAACAACCTTTGTATGTGTGTTAACCATTCTATTCTCGGTATTAATAATATAAAATAACTTATAATATAATGTTTATAGGCACAACGTTATCGTTACTTCGCTATCGTTATTGTTATTGTTAGTAAAAACAGCTTAAAGTGCTAACATATATCTATCTGACATAAAGATTTAACAGCCAAGTCCAAGAGTAATACATTTAAATGTTTTAAGTAATACAGTAATACATTTAAATGTTAATTAACCCCCGATGTAAAAGAATTGTTAACACTATACTTTGGCGTAAAATCGTTTTTAACAAAAACTTGATAAGGTTCAACAATCAACACCTCACTGTCACCCCAAGCATCTGGTCATGAATTAAAAGTTGTAAAACTGCCTTGGTTATAGTCAAAACCTTTCGTTAACCATGTTATCTGGTTAACATAGAATGATTAACAGCCTCATGATGTTATCAGGGGATGGCTGTATAAAAGTCTTAACTACATTTTAACTACTTTTTTTGTAGTTAAATAGTAGTTAACTCTACAATTCGCGATTCTGATTGGTTACTTTTTTATACAACCGGCACCAAGCGTTATTGTATGGATTAACAGCTACAATATGTAATATTACAATACTACGATAATACACACATGATATTATAGTATGGTTAACAGTAGGCTGTTGTGATATATCGAAATATCGATAATTATCGATATTTTTGGAATATCGGTTGTTCGATATTTGAATTTAAAGAAAACCGAAATATCGATAATATCGAAATCTATACGGTATTATCGAAATCTATACGGTATTATCGAAATCTATACGGTATTATCGAAATCTATACGGTATAATCGGTATTGTGCGAACGCTGTCAAAGCCGGATATCACTGATTCTCCCTGAAACTTCTGTTACGGAAATTAACAGAAACTAATTGCAGTTTAGCGGGTGAGACAAAACGAGACTTTGTTTGTTTCCGGCCAAATTTGTCACATATTGTCATGACTTAGCGTGACTAATGCATTTTCAATTCCCAAGGCGCATATTTTACAAGCTAGACTGTCGCAGTCTATTGAAATAATTTCGTCCACGATGAGTCAGCAAGCTCGAAATAGAATATAAGAATAAATTGAATATGTTTGTGACAGTTACAGTATATCCCGACTCATTCGGCAATCGATATCTCCGGACTCGTTTGTTTTTGCTCTTTCACCCGAAAATTTACCGTAAAATCGATATCAACATGCCAAGCGCTGTTTGGAACCATTTTAAGAAGGGAAAAGATGACCCTGAGTGTCAAATATGCGGGAAAATCGTGAAGAACAAGTGTGGGAATACTACAAACCTTATGTCCCATCTGAAGACAAGTCATTACATGGTATACAAGACCTTGGAAAAGAAGAAACAACAAGCTTCCTCAACTACCGTTTTGGAAGGCAACGAACGTTCACATGGAACGCCATCGCAGCCAAGCATTATGGAGGCAATGGAAAAACAAACCCCGTTGCAGTCAAGCAGCAAACGCGCGAAAGAAATAACAGATGCTATCACGCATTTCTTGGCAAAAGACAGCATTCCGTTTAATGAATGCCGTCGAACGACTGGCCTCATGTTACATGTGAAAATTTGATTTAAAAATTAATGAATTTCCATCGAGGAAAAATATCGAAATATCTATATTTTTTTTTCGATATCGATTTTTTTCAATATCGCATCAGCCTAGTTAACAGCTACGATGTTAACAGAACTCCTCAGTTCTGGCCAGCCTTGCCCAGAGTAAAATAGGGTACATCCTTTGTTCAGGTTCTTACCTTACTTGCACAGTCAAACCCAATTTCCAGCTTGTCCATCAGGTTAAGAATGAGTGGATCAGTGTTACACTTTATTGCTAAAATACAAAAGAAAATTCTATGAAAAATTTATTCTTAAGAACAAGAATAGCCAGAAACAAATTGTAAGCCACACTTTTACATAAATTGACTTCTCTACATTATAATCCATACAGTCGTCATAAAAATATTAAATTCATACCATAAAATGGCTCGATGCGAGGTAAAAGTTCTCGCCACTGTAACAAAAAGCATATATGTATGAGAAATAATGGGCAATGGAAAGAAAGGCCATGAGTGTATGCACAAAGAAAACCATATTAACTCATTAACTGGTAGTAACCTACCACTGACGATTAAAATCGTCTGGCGTTAGACAGAGTAAAATACTAAAGTAGCGAGCGTCTGGGCGCATTGTAAGCTAATGGGTTAACAAGAGACACTGACAGATAGTTTTGTTAACCCATTAACTGCCAGTACCTTACCACTGACGAGTAAAATCATCTGGCGTTAGACAAAGTAAAATACTAAATAAAGTAGGCTGCATTGCCAGCTAATGGGTTAAAAGAAGATATCAGAATTTTGTTGTGCCATTGGCAACTGTCCGTACAAGGAGAGGTTTAACTGCACAATAGTCACACATATAAAATTAATGTAAAATACCTTTTTATTTTTCATTAATATATCTCCAATATCTACACAGTAAAATGCATCATCCTTGATAGTGAAAGAAAATAACATTGGACTAAAGCTAAATGTATTTAAACTTCAAATAAGGACTTTTAACACTACATAATGATATTCATCAAAATTAGAATGACTCTGAATAAATATTCCTCAACGTTTTCTTGTTTGAAAACTCAGTGAGGGCAAGTTAATGTCTTCATCGTCATTCTCAAGTAGTCATGTGAGTAAATTCTTGACTTGCAACTACTTGCATGTCGGCCATGTTGGTGGTATTTCAACAAGACTCTCATTATCTTTCATTGAATTTGGCACCAACATGGTCGCCATTTGATTGTCTTTTAATGCTCAAGGGTTGATTGCAAGTCAAGAATACGAGGGCTTTGTCACAGATTTTTCAGAGAGGGAGCCAAATAATAAACTTTTCCTGCAAAGATTCTCCAGGTCAGTTTCACTATAAGCATCATCGTGCCAGTGAGTCAAGATTTAGACAGCTAGCTGTTAGCCTGAAGTAGACCCCATGTGGTCACTTTCATACATTACAAGAAAAATGCATTTACCTCACACATATTATTTTGCATCAAGGTGGTAATGACCTCCTTGGTGCTGACACCATCGTCAAAAACAGATACTTTGAAGTTCTGGTTGGTGAGTATCTTCATTTTCTAACCTTTCTGAAATACTACTAAACATGGAAACAATTTATTAGCATCTCTGGCCATTAGAAATAACTTTAACAGTACCTACTTTGATGCTAGAGCATAGGCATACAATGTGTGGGAGGGGGGCTGCAGAAATTGTAATACAGTCAGGCAATTTCTACTAAAGAGCAGGAACGTAGTGAGCGGCTCCGCCCCAATCGTAAAAGGTAAAAAAGAATCAGGTAAAATATTGACATTTTCAGGTAAAATTTAGGGGGTAATGTCGAAATATTTTGTAAAGTGATAACTAAAATTGAATGTTAAAATACTTGAAAGAACGGATCTCTTTAAAAACCTCCACATAACTGAAATATTACGCAAAATACAGTCAATTTGGACACAATTTGTTTGCAAAATCGATTCAGAAAACGCCAGAAATGCAGTCCCAGGCATAAAAAATATAAAAATCTTCTGGGGAGGACCCACCAGGTAAAATTCTTTAAAAAACCCCCCAACTCCATATACTTTGCTACATCCCTGCTAAAGAGTTGGGCAATATGGTTGTGATTTTTTTTTCATGCATCCACGGTTTTGGCAATATCACAAAAGTCACCAAGGATAAACTAGTTGTGTCCACCCTCTGGATTTTTTTGTCTGTTTACCCAGTCCTAGGACAGGAAAACGTTTTGTAATCAACTCTATCCCATCTGTATCAAGCATACATGAACAATGCTGTCTTTCGTACTTTACGCAGTCTACACATTTTTACTTGCGAATGGAATGTCCTCACATTGAAAAAAAGTTTATGTACAATATAAACTAGATTTCGCAATTGTTCAAGTGACCTATAAAACACATGTGATATATTGTGATTATAAATTCATGCATTCCGTCTAGTCTGCTTAGGGCTGTACAAACTCCAGTTTTTCAGCTCCAGCTGCTTATAGCTTAAATATCTGGCTCCGGCTTTGCTGGTTCACAACTCAGAGGATGGAGTCTAACTGGACAAAGCGGATATTATTCTGCTCGACCAGTGATCGAAAGCTGACAAGCGACTCAAGCAAACACGGTGAAAGAAATTATGTAAACTTTATTGAACCATTTAAAATGCACACAAGATTTTGGGTACCTTGAATGGAACAGTTTAATATTTTTTCATTTACAAACAATAAATCTTAATAACCTAGAACCGGACATAGGGGGATGAAGTGCGCGAACCAGTGTCAACTGCTACTATAAATTAATAAGGGCTGAGCCAGCGAGTAAACTTTACAGTTCATTTTCACGAATTGTTCCTGTGCAATATACAAGTAATGCAAGCTAAGCCCAGGCAGATATAAAGACGTGAGTATGCGATAATTATGCTGATGCAGCTGTTAACACATATATCTGCAGTTGTAGATACGATTATCTATTCTTGTCATATGTCATTTTGACTTTCCAGCATCCCAACTCCAGCTGACCAAAAAAAGCCATGTTGAATAATTTAAGTCTGCTCATAAAGTTTCTTTTAAGTCGACCAATTTGGACACAGTTCCTGAATTATTCAACCAACCCAGTGAACCCACACATCAATAATAAATAAGTAGAAATCCAGATCGGTTAAAATAAACTAATTTATAATAAGCACAAGCCAAATATGTACAAACATACTTTTTAATATATATCGTCAAATTTTCCCTTAGCAAAATGCTAGCTAGCTTGGTTCGAGATCGCAAGTCCAGTTTTAATTTATCGAACCAGAAGCCACTGATCTTGCTGTCTACGGTATAAAAAGTTGCCGTACGCCCTCCCTATATGAAAAAAACAAGCGCGATTTATAGCACAAACAGACACAACATACCTTAAATTTTCAGAACACCCAAAGTTTGAGTCGAACTTTCATCGATTTTAAAAGCAGTAAAACACTCACCCCCTAACTGCAGGGTCACCGAACAAAACACCGATATTCTCCTCGGACGAAATTGTGGCTGTTTTATGTGTTAAACGACATAAAAAGAAGAAAATTTATAAAGAAAATTGGCCAAACAGACGTTGAAATATTAATATACACGTTTCAGAGTGTAGCATGTGCCAGAGAGCATGTGCAGTGAACTCCAGAGCCACAGGGGGCCACTCTATGTCCAGGGCTCTCACATCCCACTTCTATTAATTCCTTAGATTATCGGCATAAATTCCTTAGATTAAGTAAAATTTCCTTAAACGTTAGTTATGTTATTAAGAATTACAAAGTTTATAGGTTCTCTGAAATTTTGTCTCATTTCGGAACTGGGATTTTGAGCCATAATATCATTACGTCATTGAAAGCGATCCAGTGCAGTCGAAAGATGTACATGTGGGTTGACTGGTTGAGGGTCATCTCCCGTAGAAAATTTTTGCAGTTTTTATTGCGTTTTTGAGAATCATTTTTGGATAAATAACACCTAAATTGACTGATTTTCGGACCAATTCTTAAATTTCCTTAGAAATTCCTTAAAAATTTCATTTCCTTAAAAAAATCCTTAATAAAAAATCAAAAAAGCCCAAAATTTCCTTAAATGTGGTTCGCCTTGTGAACTCTACATATAATAGACTGTGGTTTAGCACGGGCGGCCCAAATATGGGCATATATACCCGCCGGTTGAAATGCTTCAATATGATTGGTTAAGTCATTGGGGCCACTGTTAATATTTTGATGTTAAAATAGATTCAAAGATAGGTTTTTTCTAAAATATACCATCTATTGCTTGTATGTTTAAAGAAATTTTTAATGTGTTAAGGTGTTTAAAGGTTTTTCGTATTTCCAGTTAACCTGTGCTGTTGGGCAAGCACTGAACCAAAGCGTCTCATATAATGCATTGTATCACACTCTAAATAATCAGAGCGTACAGAAGTGTTGAGTGTGATGTACATAACAATGGTTTACACAAAGGAAATTAAACTACATCTTTCAATTTGATAAAATAAAAATATTTCATCTGTAAAATAAATAAAATAAAATAAAATACAAGACTACTCACTCTGACCATTGCAGTAATGACCACAATCTGTTGCGCATAGTTTTATAATACATCTTTTCGATAATTACGTCACCAATCACCCTGTTGGCCCAGGAGCCTCTTTCTCGTGAGTGAATAGCCTTTCGTCTTGATTCACGAGAGCGAGGCTCCCAGGCCAAGGAAGTATTCGTGACGTAATAATCAAAAGGTTGTATTTTGTACAATTCATCCAATTTTACTGGGATTTAGCTGCTGGGGTTCCTAAATGTTTTGTATGACTTCCTCTTGCCACAATAGTCCCATCTGGCAGTCTTAATTCGGCCGTAGTAAATGCCATTGTTCTTCCAACTTTCAGAGCTTCTGCAGTAATTGTGACAAGATCACCAGTCTTTGCAGCTGACAAATACCTAAAGAAAGATATAACTAAGCATCTTTACTACACAGTGGCAAGATTTTTAGAGTCTAAGAATCTATAAGCCATTAGAAATGGCAACACAATTAGGAAATAAAATAGGGACAAATTTTGTCCAAACTGTGACAGCGACATCAAGAAAGTTGAAAACAATAGTGAAATGATGAAGGTGACAATTGGCCACCTTTTGAAACTGCCTCATTACTAATTTAGGAAGCGTGGCACGTGTAGTCACTAAAAGGCCCTATTAGGGGCCATTGACAAACAGATTCCATTCTGTGAACTCGGATTTGTTTCGCAATGGGGGGAAGTAAAATTGTCTGGCATCAGTGACATAGCTACTACGTCAGTGACATAGACAGAATTGTCGACCCCCCTAGGAAACATTCAGACTAATACAAATCCCTATGTTGGCACCCCCTAGTACTTTTTTGGGGGCCCCTTGACCAAAAATCCTGGCTACATCACTGTCTGGTGTTAGACAGAGTAAAATTGTCTGGCGTTAGATAGAGTAAAATACTAAAGTAGGGCGCATCTGGGCACATTGCAAGCCAGGTACATGTATTGCAAGCTAGGTACATGTAAGCAAAACTTACGAGACATTGAGATCAACGCTAACCCCAGGCTGTCCATTTTCCATACTCAATAACGCCATTGTTGTCAGACTATCAATTAAGCTTGCAGTCAGCCCTCCATGCAAAGTACCGCCTGCATTCTGATGTTCTTCCTCGACAGTTAACTCAGCCACGATTTTTCCGGGATCAGCTGCAACAATTCTGACCTAACGAGTTGAAGTTAACGAGCACAGGTATGATTCATACTTAATCCTTACTCTACTGTTAACTCCAATCCTTACTCTAATTGGATAATCCAGGTGTTAGACAGAATAAAATAACAACATAGGGAGCAGTAGTGCTCATTGCGGTTTAATGGGTAATTTATTAATGTTATCAATAATTTATAGTATAAATAAATAAATAATCACATAAAGTTAATAAATAAAAAGTAACCAGCTAGTAAAACTCGTAAAACACTTCAATATTAAATCATGTAAATACCTTATTCATAACCTGATCAAAAATTTTACGTCCACTCATCAAAGCAACAATTCCGAGTACTTTTTGTAAAGTGGCCATTTTTTGAAATTTTTTGAACTTTTTTCAGTTCCATGTTTCCACATGTGGAATTTCAAAATTCTATCGTGACGTCATCACCTCATGGAGTTTGCCTGTTCGCAGGCTGCAGGAAATAACAAAATGGCGGTTTCTAGGAGTGAGCATTGGGGAGTGAGTGTGAAACTTGAGTAGCAGCAATTAAGCCAGCATATTAAAATTTTAATCTATATTTTTATCCATTTTGTTTTAGGTACAAAGCTATGCGTTTTTACACATAGAGCACTGTTTCTCGCTCTGAGTTTGCCGCAAAAACCAAGCAATTTCTCACTTCTATATATTTGCCACCAAATAAAAGAGTACAAGCTAAGACTATTCCATGTAATGTAATGAATTAACATTATTTTCTCACTCTGGTAACTGCAGGTTGACCAGCATCTGCCGCAGGATAATCAGTGCCTAGTGAAACTTAAGTTGTGGTAACCATTTATTTAACCAGATACTATCAGGGACCGCGGACCATTTTTTGTTTTGGGGGGTGGGGGTAAACCTCAGAGGGCAAAGTGGCTCTAAATCAAACGCTGAAAGCGCGAGACTTTCGGAGGGATATGGGGTATGCTTCCCAAGAAAGTTTTAAAATATACATGCAGTCACTGAAATGCCATTTCGTGCACTTGGGGGGAAACATTTTTTGTATAAACATATATTTTTAAAGATAATATGCGTTTGCCCTAGGAGCTACAAATCTGCTCATCATGAGAGCTTACGCATCGTTTATAACTTTGAACATTTCATAGAGGTTTATAAAAAAATAATGACAATAATTAATGGAGATATTAAAGAACATACGACCGGAGACATGCACCTGGAACTTCAAACACTCATGCTAATTACAAATAAAACGTCGGGACTCTTGTATATAACCAAGAACTTCAGTATCACATAAAGTAACCCAGTTGTCTCCCATAATTTGTGCAACACCCGAGCGAGGTAGAACGTATAGAGCAGCATATTGAAAACAATGTAAGAAGTAATGACTAACTGATTCTGCCCCACTTCCACAATCACAAAGAGGAGATGGAATAGCATTAATCTTATACAAATGATATTTTAAAGCACAACTGATTCAAACGTTAACGACTATGTAATATAGAAGAATATCTATATTGAGAAAAATCAAAATGCCTCTTGTATCTATCTCGATGAAAAATGGATTTCAATACATTTTTGAAAACAGTTAGTGACTGAATAGAATAAACAGTTTCATCAAGTTAATTTCACAGATTAACAGCTGACGGAAAAAAAGACAAATCTACCGATCGTACCTATGCAACGAGTATCAGGTCCCTACGGAAAGCCGCCTTTTGGCGAGTAGGTAACCTGTTAAAACAGTATTGTGATATTAACGAATCATGAAATCATCATGAAATGACTTCATCTTTGAAACCCGTCTACCATCCTATGACCTATGTAGAATACATTCGGAAAATATACATCAGGGTTTGTAGCTTATCTAGCCGCCTGATCCAGATTTCGAACAAGCAACAGCATCGTTAACAATCGTGGAAGCTCACAATTCGACAACATCATCAGATAGATCTGCACTGGTGGACAAAAAAACTCTATTACGCCAAGTACTCGTGGTCACGTGGTGTATCGTTACTGCGATATAGCTGACCAAAGTTTTGAAAAAGTGTCGAGTAAGCATTTTTGTTCATTTTCAAACTCTAAATAGGTTTACTGAAACTAGCTTATTTTCATGTCATTGCATCTCGTGTCGAAAGACCGATTCCAAGAGAAGGGCTAAAATGTGTTCAACGTAAAGTACTTAAAATTGGACGCCCCAGTACGTTCATCAAAGGAAGATAGATTACTTTATGAGTTGAACCAGAAAACTGTGGATATCAAGTCACAATTAGATTTGAAAATGTTCAGCGGCTAGCAAACGTTTGCGCGAAATATAGATCTAAGTAGCTAAGTTCTCGTTTTCCTAATACTGGTGTTATAAATTAGTAGCTTAGATTTAGCTAGTATAGAATAGAATAATATTGAATCAATAATTATGTATGCATGTTAATAATGTTATGATCACATATATCTGGAACATTTACAAAACTGGGGAACAAATGAGGAACTAGTTTAGTGTTATCGAACAAACAAACAAGATGGAATGTGAACGTAAGGGAAATTGCGCCATGTGAGGGAGTGTGCCAAATGGATAAGGTGTGAGGAAGTATTTGTGCATAATGTAAGCCATGCATTGACCTTCCTCTGGGAAAAAGTTCCCATGGCTAGAACAGCAAGATAGTATAAATATGAGTGAGAATTGAATATTATAGCGAGTGATAGAGAGAGAACGACCGCTAGCAGCACTTGGTTAGTCACAATATGTACGAATGTTAAAAGAGAAATAAATATTTGAAACGAAAGTAAAGTCCCAATTGAGAATCAGCGAAGGAATAAAATCTCACGAGAGAATTTTATAACAACTGGTTTATATAGGTGAGGAAAATTTTGATTCTTAATTCTCGCTTTCACAGTTTACAGATTCCATTCTTACATTGCAGCGCTAAATTCAAGGCACTATCGCGACGGAAACATCTAAGCCTTTCAACTGCAATCAATCTCGTGACAAAACCTTCCAGACAGAAAAACAAAGCAGTTACAGTGAACTTTATTAGAGTTTGAAAATGAATAGAAAATGCTTTATTCAGCACTTTTTTCCAAACTGGATGAGCGATATCTCAATAACGAGTGACCGAGCTGAGTAATTTGTGTAATAAAGTTTTTTAGCGCACTTGTGGTGTTGTCGAATTTTTGAATTTCCAAAATATTTAATTTTTTCACCTATAGATGACGTCATACATACGTAATAGCAATTTTCTCGAGATCTGCGGGTTAACCCACCGACAACATTTGTGTTTTATGATGGCAGTGGATCACCTTTATAGCGTATAATGAACAAATTTTGTGGTCTCCCTCGGAGACCTTCTATAGAGAATTCTAAGAGTGGTGGATGGCCTAACGGAAAACACTGAAACAACTAGAACCCACCAGAGCGCATCAACGCATGGTAATATGGCACACACACAAGGGGAGCCCTCCAACAATGGCCGGAATATAGAGGGTGTTGACAACATGATAAATTTGGAAAATTCAAGAAAGCAAAAATATGACCTCATTAGTTTTTCACCGGCAAATTTAGGAAGAAAGAAAGACCACTGATGATCAATTCTTATCTAGACAACATTTGTCCTTTTCCACCAATAACTAGAAACTTATAGAAGCTCTTTAAATATGCCCCCAACGCTATACAGTAGATTTTGTGGTGGTCACACCAATATGGCCGCCATTGGCTCATTTATGCATAGCAGATGCACTATTCAGTCCTTGTTTTCAGATCAGTGATAATTACCATGAGAAAAATAAACGACAGTAACCACGCCATTATCGGCGGCACTTTTTTACTGACAAAAGATGGGAGTGACAATAACTGCAACAGCAATGCGACAATTTGATGATTTTTAATTGTTTTTAGTTCACAATACTTTTGAAGATGCTTGATGGAAGAATATTTTTTGGTTTTACTTCTTCGCCACCTGTTTAATCGGTTGGGAATGTTTATTAAAACCCTGTGGCGAACTGGTGATAAATTCAAATTCAATAGCATTTTTTCAACGCCTGTTTTTTACGCCTGTTTTTCAACGCCTGCAAAATTGCTATTATATAAGTATGACGTCATCCATAAGTAAGGTAACTAAAAATCGTGGAAGTTCACAAATTCGACAACATCATCAGATAGATCTGCACAGGTGGACAAAAAACTCTATTACGCCAAGTACTCGTGGTCACGTGGTGTATCGTTACTGCGTTATCGCTGACCAAAGTTTTGAAAAAGTGTCGAGTAAGCATTTTTGTTCATTTTCAAACTCTAAATAGGTTTACTGAAACTAGCTTATTTTCATGTCATTGCATCTCGTGTCGAAAGACCGATTCCAAGAGAAGGGCTAAAATGTGTTCAACGTAAATTACTTAAAATTGGACGCCCCAGTACGTTCATCAAAGGAAGATAGATTACTTTATGAGTTGAACCAGAAAACTGTGGATATCAAGTCACAATTAGATTTGAAAATGTTCAGCGGCTAGCAAACGTTTGCGCGAAATATAGATCTAAGTAGCTAAGTTCTCGTTTTCCTAATACTGGTGTTATAAATTAGTAGCTTAGATTTAGCTAGAATAGAATAGAATAATATTGAATCAATAATTATGTATGCATGTTAATAATGTTATGATCACATATATCTGGACCATTTACAAAACTGGGGAAGAAATGAGGAACTAGTTTAGTGTTATCTAACAAACAAACAAGATGGAATGTGAACGTAAGGGAAATTGCGCCATGTGAAGAAGTGTGCCAAATGGATAAGGTGTGAGGAAGTTTTTGTGCATAATGTAAGTCATGCATTGACCTTCCTCTGGGAAAAAGTTCCCATGGCTAGAACAGCAAGATAGTATAAATATGAGTGAGAATTGAATATTATAGCGAATGATAGAGAGAGAACGACCGCTAGCAGCACTTGGTTAGTCATAATATGTACGAATGTTAAAAGAGAAATAAATATTTGAAACGAAAGTAAAGTCCCAATTGAGAATCAGCGAAGGAATAAAATCTCACGAGAGAATTTTATAACAACTGGTTTATATAGGTGAGGAAAATTTTGATTCTTAATTCTCGCTTTCACAGTTTACAGATTCCATTCTTACATTGCAGCGCTAAATTCAAGGCACTATCGCGACGGAAACATCTAAGCCTTTCAACTGCAATCAATCTCGTGACAAAACCTTCCAGACAGAAAAACAAAGCAGTTACAGTGAACTTTATTAGAGTTTGAAAATGAATAGAAAATGCTTTATTCAGCACTTTTTTCCAAACTGGATGAGCGATATCTCAATAACGAGTGACCGAGCTGAGTAATTTGTGTAATAAAGTTTTTTAGCGCACTTGTGGTGTTGTCGAATTTTAGAATTTCCAAAATATTTAATTTTTTCACCTATGGATGACGTCATACATACGTAATAGCAATTTTCTCGAGATCTGCGGGTTAACCCACCGACAACATTTGTGTTTTATGATGGCAGTGGATCACCTTTATAGCGTATAATGAACAAATTTTGTGGTCTCCCTCGGAGACCTTCTAGAGAATTCTAAGAGTGGTGGATGGCCTAACGGAAAACACTGAAACAACTAGAACCCACCAGAGCGCATCAACGCATGGTAATATGACACACGCACAAGGGGAGCCCTCCAACAATGGCCGGAATATAGAGGGTGTTGACAACATGATAAATTTGGAAAATTCAAGAAAGCAAAAATATGACCTCATTAGTTTTTCACCGGCAAATTTAGGAAGAAAGAAAGACCACTGATGATCAATTCTTATCTAGACAATATTTGTCCTTTTCCACAAATAACTAGAAACTTATAGAAGCTCTTTAAATATGCCCCCAACGCTACAGTAGATTTGTGGTGGTCACACCAATATGGCCGCCATTGGCTCATTTATGCATAGCAGATGCACTATTCAGTCCTTGTTTTCAGATCAGTGATAATTACCATGAGAAAAATAAACCACAGTAACCACGCCATTATCGGCGGCACTTTTTTACTGACAAAAGATGGGAGTGACAATAACTGCAACAGCAATGCGACAATTTGATGATTTTTAATTGTTTTTAGTTCACAATACTTTTGAAGATGCTTGATGGAAGAATATTTTTTGGTTTTACTTCTTCGCCACCTGTTTAATCGGTTGGGAATGTTTATTAAAACCCTGTGGCGAACTGGTGATAAATTCAAATTCAAAAGCATTTTTTCAACGCCTGTTTTTTACGCCTGTTTTTCAACGCCTGTAAAATTGCTATTATATAAGTATGACGTCATCCATAAGTAAGGTAACTAAAAGTCGTGGAGTTCACAAATTCGACAACATCATCAGATAGATCTGCACTGGTGGACAAAAAACTCTATTACGCCAAGTACTCGTGGTCACGTTGTGTATCGTTACTGCGATATAGCTGACCAAAGTTTTGAAAAAGTGTCGAGTAAGCATTTTTGTTCATTTTCAAACTCTAAATAGGTTTACTGAAACTAGCTTATTTTCATGTCATTGCATCTCGTGTCGAAAGATCGATTCCAAGAGAAGGGCTAAAATGTGTTCAACGTAAAATACTTAAAATTGGACGCCCCAGTACGTTCATCAAAGGAAGATAGATTACTTTATGAGTTGAACCAGAAAACTGTGGATATCAAGTCACAATTAGATTTGAAAATGTTCAGCCTAGCAAACGTTTGCGCGAAATATAGATCTAAGTAGCTAAGTTCTCGTTTTCCTAATACTGGTGTTATAAATTAGTAGCTTAGATTTAGCTAGTATAGAATAGAATAATATTGAATCAATAATTATGTATGCATGTTAATAATGTTATGATCACATATATCTGGAACATTTACAAAACTGGGGAAGAAATGAGGAACTTTTAGTGTTATCGAACAAACAAACAAGATGGAATGTGAACGTAAGGGAAATTGCGCCATGTGAGGAAGTGTGCCAAATGGATAAGGTGTGAGGAAGTTTTTGTGCATAATGTCAGTCATGCATTGACCTTCCTCTGGGAAAAAGTTCCCATGGCTAGAACAGCAAGATAGAATAAATATGAGTGAGAATTGAATATTATAGCGAGTGATAGAGAGAGAACGACCGCTAGCAGCACTTGGTTAGTCATAATATGTACGAATTTTAAAAGAGAAATAAATATTTGAAACGAAAGTAAAGTCCCAATTGAGAATCAGCGAAGGAATAAAATCTCACGAGAGAATTTTATAACAACTGGTTTATATAGGTGAGGAAATTTTTGATTCTTAATTCTCGCTTTCACAGTTTACAGATTCCATTCTTACATTGCAGCGCTAATTTCAAGGCACTATCGCGACGGAAACATCTAAGCCTTTCAACTGCAATCAATCTCGTGACAAAACCTTCCAGACAGAAAAACAAAGCAGTTACAGTGAACTTTATTAGAGTTTGAAAATGAATAGAAAATGCTTTATTCAGAATTTTTTTCCAAACTGGATGAGCGATATCTCAATAACGAGTGACCGAGCTGAGTAATTTGTGTAATAAAGTTTTTTAGCGCACTTGTGGTGTTGTCGAATTTTTGAATTTCCAAAATATTTAATTTTTTCACCTATGGATGACGTCATACATACGTAATAGCAATTTTCTCGAGATCTGCGGGTTAACCCACCGACAACATTTGTGTTTTATGATGGCAGTGGATCACCTTTATAGCGTATAATGAACAAATTTTGTGGTCTCCCTCGGAGACCTTCTAGAGAATTCTAAGAGTGGTGGATGGCCTAACGGAAAACACTGAAACAACTAGAACCCACCAGAGCGCATCAACGCATGGTAATATGACACACACACAAGGGGAGCCCTCCAACAATAGCCGGAATATAGAGGGTGTTGACAACATGATAAATTTGGAAAATTCAAGAAAGCAAAAATATGATCTCATTATTTTTTCACCGGCAAATTTAGGAAGAATGAAAGACCACTGATGATCAATTCTTATCTAGACAATATTTGTCCTTTTCCACCAATAACTAGAAACTTATAGAAGCTCTTTAAATATGCCCCCAACGCTACAGTAGATTTTGTGGTGGTCACACCAATATGGCCGCCATTGGCTCATTTATGCATAGCAGATGCACTATTCAGTCCTTGTTTTCAGATCAGTGATAATTACCATGAGAAAAATAAACCACAGTAACCACGCCATTATCGGCGGCACTTTTTTACTGACAAAAGATGGGAGTGACAATAACTGCAACAGCAATGCAACAATTTGATGATTTTTAATTGTTTTTAGTTCGCAATGCTTTTGAAGATGCTTGATGGAAGAATAATACCGAGTCTCTGTTTCCTAATGTTAGTCGTCATGACGTGCGTCCAGCAGACGTCTGGACAACTGTACACTAACAAAACATCACATTTCACCTCCAACTACAATACTCAGTGTGATGGCGATTGCGCCGCAAGTGGAGAGAGTTACTACTGGTGTAACACAAACGAAGGCTGGGATTATTGTTCACCTACCCGTGATGTCACCCGTAAAAACGAGCCATGCCGAGAGAACCATCAATGTGGCCAACACGGAATGAGCTACCATTGGTGCTATACTGGCGTGTTTACATGGGATTTCTGCGGCAAGGTCGAAAGCAGTACACGCGACTACCTCAGTGAAGACTCGACGCGAAGGCGAGTGATCCGAGCGGATAGTGAGAATAAGTTAAAAATATGCATTGGTGGACGCGCATCTGATGGCCGGAAAGTGACTTTCAATTACGGAAACATCATTAAAGATGTAAGCAAAAAATTCCAAAAAAAAATCCACGAACTTATCTCAAGGTTTCATGTCAACAAGATAAATGGCAGTGCTGGAACAATTGTTAAGAATGACGATTTTCGCATAGACATGGTAGGCACTTTCAATTTCAACAACATGGAGCATTACAATCTTATAATACATCACAATATTGACCGACCTAAGAGTAAGCTCGCTGCAGTACTTGTCCCTGTAGACGACAGCAAGTACCTTGGAGATCGTGTTGTTCGCCAGGCATTTATTTTCAGTTTAGAGGAACATGCTACAGTGACGTTGGCGATACCACCGATAATTCCCTGGAAAATAACCGACTGTTCCATCAGGAAAATAATCACAGTGAACACAATCACAGTGAATACAACCACAGTGAATATAACGGACAGTTCCACCGCCTCTCCACAGCTCAGAAGCATGATGCACTTTTGTTTGGCCAGTATCGTAATGGTTTCAATCCTTTACCTGTAAACGTAACTGTTTTTTGATAATTATAGCAAACATGTCAAATCATAGTATGAATTATCATCGGTATATTATTGGGGCTAAATAAATCATCAATCTCAATCTATTTGTAAACCTTGATGAAGATAAACATCTACTTATGAATACTATTTGAATTTGGAGAAATGTGTTAGCGCGTTTCCCGGCCTTATCGCTGAGTTAAGCCTGCTACCGTAATCTGTCTTATACGCCTCCCCTGAGGGGCTTGTTTTTTCAGGCACTTTGGAGGGCGGGGGGGGGGGGGTTGTTGGAGGGCTTATTTGAGAGGTGGGGCTTATTTTGTTCCTTAAAATAATATAATGTGTACAACGTGCACAGTACAATGTGTAAAGAAAACCAAAAGATCTTATAAAAACACTTGTGTTTTTGTGTGAATGGGGTGCCTTATGTGTGAGGGGAGCGACTTATTAGAGAGTAAAAAGGAGGGGCTTATTAGAGAGGGGGGCTTATTTGAGACAGGGGGATTTTTAGAGTGGGGGGCTTATTAGAGAGGGGGGCTTATTAGAGAGGGGGCTTATTAGAGAGGGGGGCTTATTAGAGAGGGGGGCTTATTAGAGAGGGGGGCTTATTAGAGAGGGGGCTTATTAGAGAGGGGGCTTATTAGAGAGGGGGGCTTATTAGAGAGGGGGCTTATTAGAGAGGGGGGCTTATTAGAGAGGGGGGCTTATTTGAGACAGGGGGATTTTTAGAGAGATACGGTATACTGTAGGTCGAGAGTGGGATATAATTTACATCGGTTTGGTAACTTCCCTGTACTTGAAAATTCGTGTAAGCAGAGTTTGGTTTGTTGTCTTCTGTACTTCGAGGGGTTTCTCCAAACCTCCAGTTTCCACGCTCATCAAAAACTAAAAAAGTGTGGTGCCAGTGTAGGATACCAATCTGATAGTATTTATAATAGCTAGATTCCTGCGAACCGGCTGTCAGTGGTCTAGCTATGGTAGTGGTAGTCTCACTCGCAGACACTCTTATGGGTTGGAGCAATAAAAGAGTCTGCGAGGAAGACTATGTTAGTGACAGTGAACTTTCTATATGTGGATACATTTCAGTGAGCGCCAATAATATGGGGACAACAGATGTTCGTCAGCGTCAGAACTATTGACATTTATCTCAATCGTACTAACTCTGCTCACAAAGAAGCAGCTGCATGCCATTTCGTGCACTTTGGGGAAAGATTTTTTTATAAACATATATTTTTGAAGATAATATACGTTTGCCCTAGGAGCTACAAATCTGCTCATCATGAGGGCTTACGCATCGTTTATAACTTTGAACATTTCATAGAGGTTTATAAAAAAATAATGATAATAATTAATGGAGATATTAAAGAACATACGACCGGAGACATGCACCTGGAACTTGAAACACTCATGCTAATTACAAATAAAACGTCGGGACTCTTGTATATAACCAAGAACTTCAGTATCACATAAAGTAACCCAGTTGTCTCCCATAATTTGTGCAACACCCGAGAGAAGTAGAACGTATAGAGCAGCATATCGAAAACAATGTAAGAAGTAATGACTAACTGATTCTGCCCCACATCCACAAACACAAAGAGGAGATGGAATATGAATAGCATTAATCTTATACAAATGATATTTTAAAGCACAGCAATTCAAACGTAAACGACTATGTAATATAGAAGAATATCTATCTAGAAAAAAATAAAAATGCCTCTTTTATCTATCTCGATGAAAAATGGATTTCAATGCATTTTTGAAAACAGTTAGTGACTGAATAGGATAAACAGTTTCATCCAGTTGATTCCACAGATTAACAGCTGACGGAAAGACCTTTTAAATCAAGACTTCTTTGCAAATACTTAGTGACTACCAAATCTACAGATCGTACCTATGCAACGAATCATGAAATGATCATGAAATGGCTTCTTCTTTGAAACCCGTCTACCATCCTCTCTAGACCACGTTCGGAAAATATGAATCCGCGGTTTGTAGCTCATCTAGCTGTCTGATTCAGATTTCGAACAAGCAACAGCACCCTTTATAGTTAGCTAAGCTAACGTCATGATGTTTTTTTTTAATTTAACTTCTTCAATGGTGATAATTGATAATGGACGTACTACGTTTATTACCATGGATCAAGACAACGCCGATTTGTGTTTTGCCCGTAAGTAAATAATAAATTTGAAGAATGCATAAGATTTCCTGTTTTTGTCCGTATCTCAGAAAAACAATCTATTTAGGTTACTAAACAGGAATTCCTTAATCACGAACTGAGAAAATGTACTGTCTAGCTATTTTCGCTAGCGCGCTGCTACTGGACAACACTAATTGACAGCGTGTTATCATTGGCTAAAACTTCTAATACTCAGATATATGATATATATATAGTATTACAATAATCTCACCGATAGGTTTATCTTTGTACACTTCACTGGCGTATTTCCACAGGTAAGTCTCGTTCTCTTTACATATACGCGTTCCATTTGAATGCAAATTGTGCCTTGAGTCAAGACGTTTGAATTGTAGTTTATGCTGTTATATATTATTTTATATATACGATGTTTTCATAGTCAACGTTACATTTCCCAGATTTGTCTTCTTCTTATAGATATTTCAGTTCTTGAGGCCTTGCTGTCCACCGAGAAAAACCGTACTTATTGAAGTTGTCCGAAGTCCAACGTAAGTAGTACATTGGAATGATATGAACTTAATGTACGGATATCGCATAATTTACATTTCATTAATATGTAGTTTTTCTTTTGAACTTGTTTTAAACTATGCTTGAACGAAGTAATCAATATGCGCGCTCACCGTTCTATCTCAATGCTGATGTCAATGCGCATATCCCGCGCAGTTGCTGAGTCTTGTTCCTATTCCTATGAATTTCCTATGTTCCTATGAATTTCGGAAGAAACGGTCAAAGTTTTAAAAGCCTAAAAGTTTTCTGGTTTTACTTCTTCGCCATTGCACATGTTGCTTTCAATTTAAATCTGTTTGGAATGTTTATTAAATCTGTGTGGCGAACTGGTGATAAATTCAAATTCAATGTTACAATTTAAAGGTAATAATATCTCTTCAGAAAATCACACAAATGAAGGTTATATAAAACCTACTTGTAGACGCGCAATTTTGAAAACGGGTGTAAACCGATTTGAAAGGTTTATAAATTTCAAGACACTGACCACTGTTGTTGAAATGTGCTGACTACTTTATACGAATTTACAATCTATACTTTAAAGAAACATCTGTTGTCTTGACAGAACAAATTGAGGGTTGTTTCGCGTGTGCCTAAAAGATATAGACAAAATCTCGACGTTTCGAGCTAAAGCCCTTCGTCAGGAGAAATTAGTAGTTGGAAATTAGAAATTAGATAAAATAATAATAAAAATCAAGTTTTGACACTTGGCCTTGGCTTGTTTGTTGTTGTTGAGCTTCGTTATTGTGATTGAATTACCAATTTTTGGCTTCAAAGGCAAAATATATCTAGCCTTATTTACGAATGTTTAAACTATATAAGTCTATATAAAGCAAATGCCAGTTGGCAGGTTGGCTGTTTGTAATAAAGGTGCCATTAGAGTCTATATCTTCAAGATCTTCACATAGGCCATCTGCCGCTCGTCAAAAGGCAGCTGTAAAACAAATGTTGTTGTCCACCCTCGGAGACCACAAAATGTGTTCATTATATCATATACGAGGTACGTTCACACACAGCGATTTGTCGGGCCGATTTCAGATGCACGTTAATGATGTTTGAAAAATATGTGGTAAACATCATCTGGCGACATCATCAACTGAAAATATTCGTCATTAACATTCAGCAAAACCTAAAATCGGCCCGACAAATCCCTGTGTGTGAACGTACCTTAAGGTGATCCACTGCCAAGGGCGAAAATCCATCTCAAAAAGTGTGGGGTGGGGATGGGACCTGCTGATAGTTCTGGAGGCATGTAACACATTTATAGACATCTCCCGACGGAAGCGTAACTTGGGTCTAAGCGTATGTTTTGCCCGACGAAAGGGCGTGAAGGGCAGTAATTAAGGGGCCAAAACCAAAATTATCTATTGAGGCCCCGTGCTGCTAGGAGGAATGTACCGAGTTCCGAAAGCTAGAAGGATATAGGGGGTATATATATTGAAATATAGAGTCTCTAATTGCCATTTCATGCAATTTGGGGGAAGACTTTACAGAATTCTGACGATGAGAACATGTCGTATAAGCAAAAGTGAGGGGGATAATGAGGGGGATAATTTGACCCTTCTGCTGCCCAAAAAGTGGGGTTCGCCCCATCCCCAGGATTGACGCACTTGTCCACTAGCTACCATCATAAAACACAAATATTGTCAGTCGGTTAACCCGCAGGTCTCGAGAAAATTGCTATTATATAAGTATGACGTCATCCATAAGTAAGGTAACTAAAAAAGTTCACAAATTCGACAACATCATCAGATAGATCTGCACTGGTGGACAAAAAAACTCTATTACGCCAAGTACTCGTGGTCACGTGGTGTATCGTTGCTGCGTTGTCGCTGACCAAAGTTTTGAAAAAGTGCCGAGTAAGCATTTTTGTTCATTTTCAAACTCTAAATAGGTTTACTGAAACTGGCTTATTTTCATGTCAGTGCATCTCGTGCCGAAAGACCGATTCTAGGAGAAGGGCTACAATGTTTTCAACGTAAAGTACTTAAAATTGGACGCCCCAGTACGTGCATCAAAGTAGGTAGATTACTCTGAGTTGAACCAGAAAATTGTGGACATCAAGCCATAATTAGATTTGCAAAACGCGGTCACACCCCTAAATGTTCAGCAAACGTAGATCTAAGTAGCTAAGTTCTCGTTTTCCAAATACTGGTTTATATTGGTGAGGAAAATGTTGATTCTTAATTCTCGCTTTCACAGTTTACAGATGCCATTCTTACATACGGAAATCTACCTTTTTAAATAATTCTTACATTGCAGCGCTAAATTCAAGGCACTATCGCGACGGAAACATCTAAGCCTTTCTACTGCAGTCAATATCTCGTGACAAAATCTTCCAGACAGAAAAACAAAACAGTTACAGTGAACTTTATTGGAGTTTGAAAATGAATAGAAAATGCTTTATTCGCAGCACTTTTTTCCAAACTGGATGAGCGATATCTCAGTAACGAGTGACCGAGAATAATTTGTGTAATAGAGTTTTTTAGCGCACTTGTGCAGCTCTATCTGATGGTGTTGTCGAATTTTGAATTTGTGTAATAGAGTTTTTTAGCGCACTTGTGCAGCTCTATCTGATGGTGTTGTCGAATTTTTGAATTTCCAAAATATTTAATTTTCTCACCTATGGATGACGTCATACATACGTAAGAGCAATTTTCTCGAGACCTGCGGGTTAACCGACTGACAACATTTGTGTTTCATGATGGCAATGGATCACCTTGTATAATGAACAAATTTTGTGGTCTCCGAGGGGGAACTACGAAATTAAAAGTAAGACAACTAGAATCCACCAGAGCGCATCAACGCATGGTCATTTGACACACACGCGATAAACATTACTCTAAGTTACTGGCACGAATATCTGGACATGCTCTTCTACAAGACAAATTGCGGCATTATGAATCTCTCTGATACAGTTCTTCCTAAACGTCAAGCCGGCTTACGCAATACAAGAATACAATATCAGTAGATCAAAATTGTCCGAAGCAGTTCCTAACAAAGAAATGTAAAACCTCGACCTATCAACAAAAATTTACCGTAAAATCAACAAGAATCTGGAATGCCCTACCAAGACTAGACTTTCTCAAAGTTCCTCGTCTTTAGAATCGTCTTTATAACGAAGGAATTTTCAAGGAAGTATTTGCGAAAGAGTAAGGAATTTGCGGAAGTCAATTGTTTATGCTGCTGGCGGCCTCGACTAGCAGAGGTCGACTTGGAGCAAGTCTATACCAAGACCTACAACAAATAGATTTAACTCTCTGACTACATTTAGGAAATTGTTACTCGACTACTGCCATTCCGCTCTAAAAATTAATTATAATGTAAATGACTCTCGAACATGGAAAACCATTTCAGGTTTGAAATGCGATCAGGCTTGTGACTTGTCTAAACCTCTTGCATGCTGTTTTTAGATTGTACAGTATTTTTTGTGTGTACGTTTGTAAGTTTGTAAGTCGTATGTCTATTTGTCGTTTGGGATCACAGTAATATATTGGCCAAAAGCTGTTGTGATTACCCAGCCACAATTAAGGGTCATTTCACTCAGAAAATCCCATACACTTTGTAAAAAATCCTCAAAAAGTCCAAAAAAAACATTAATTGCAAAAAGTCCGAAAAATCCTCAAAAGCAAAAAGATCCAGAAAAGTGGGAAAAAATCCTCAAAAAGTCCGAAAAATCCTCAAAAGTCCAGAAAGTCCGGAAAAGTTAAAAAAATACATCACAATTTCGTTCACCAAATACGCGGATTTTAAAAGTCGGAGAAATCCCGTACACTTTTCCGGCCAGGGGCCGCGGAACCGGGGAGGGGACACTGGGGGCGGTGCCCCCTACTTTTAGATGCTTCCGCGGCCCATGCCATCGGTCACAATTTTGTAAACGTTATGTATATTGACTTGTATATTATGCAATGTACTACAAAAGATGTGACAAACCTTATAAAATTAAACTTAATAATTAAAATTATCAGCGGTGTAGTCCTGGAACGTTAACAAGGGGAGCCCTCCAACAGTGGCCGGAATATAGAGGGGGTTAACATCACGATAAACTTCGAAAATTCAAAAAAGCAAAACTATTTGTACAAAATCCAGGCCATGTGGCCAGTGGGACATTGCCACTGATCGATCTTCATGGTCAGTGGTAAATACCATAAGAAAAATAAACGACAGTAAGAACGCCATTATCGGCGGCAC
This sequence comes from Trachythela sp. YZ-2020, assembly GCA_016169945.1. Classification (NCBI taxonomy): domain Eukaryota; kingdom Metazoa; phylum Cnidaria; class Anthozoa; order Malacalcyonacea; family Clavulariidae; genus Trachythela; species Trachythela sp. YZ-2020. The sequence goes on along the minus strand of JADLSH010000365.1, from coordinate 757,919 downwards.
TTTTTTACTGACAAAAGATGGGAGTGACAATAACTGCAACAGCAATGCAACAATTTGATGATTTTTAATTGTTTTTAGTTCACAATACTTTGAAGATGCTTGATGGAAGAATAATACCGAGTCTCCTAATGTTAGTCGTCATGACGAGCGTCCAGCAGACGTCTGGACGACTGTACACTAACGAAACATCACATTTCACCTCCAACTACAATACTCAGTGTGATGGCCATTGCGCTGCAAGGGGAGAGAGTTACTACTGGTGTAACACAAACGAAGGCTGGGATTATTGTTCACCTACCCGTGATGTCACCCGTAAAAACGAACCATGCCGAGAGAACCATCAATGTGGCCAACACGAAATGAGCTACCATTGGTGCTATACTGGCGTGTTTACATGGGATTTCTGCGGCACGGTCGGAAGCAGTACACGCGACTACCTCAGCGAAGACTCGACGCGAAGGCGAGTGATTCGAGCGGATAGCGAGAATAAGTTAAAAAAATGCATTGGTGGACACACATCTGATGGCCGCGAAGTGACTTTCAATTACGATTACCAGGCAAACATCGTCAAAGATGTAAGCAAAAAATTCCAAAAAGAAATCACCAATCTTATCTCAAGTTTTCATATCAACAAGATATTAGCTGGCAATCCTGGAACAATTGTTAAGAATGACTATTTTCGCATTGACATGCAATGCACTTTCAAATACAACAACATGGAGTATAACAATCTTCAAATACAGCTCAATAGTGACCGATCTAAAGGCAAGAGTACAACGTACGCTGCAGTACTTGTTCCTGTAGATGACAGCAAGTACCTTGGAGATCGCGTTGTTCGCAACGCATTTATTGCCAGTTTAGAGAAGCATGCTAAAGTGACGCTGACGATACCGCCACGTCAAAAAAACCTGTCACGAAGAAGCGAGAAAACCGGGAATATGTCCAACATCACTCCCAGGAATATAACCGACTGTTCCATCAGAAATACAACCACAGTGAATACAACCACAGTGAATACAACCACAGTGAATACAACCACAGTGAATACAACCAACATCACTCCCAGGAATATAACCGACTGTTCCATCAGAAATACAACCACAGTGAATACAACCACAGTGAATACAACAGACAGTTCCACCGCCTCTCCACAGCTCAGAAGCTTGATGCAGTTTTGTTTGGCCAGTGTCGTAATGGTTTCAATCCTTTTGCTGTAAACGCAACTGTTTTTTTTATAATTAATACAACAATGTGAAATCTATAGCACACAAAGATGAAATTTAAAAATTAGGATTAATCATCGTCGGCATATTATTGGCGTTAAATAACTGAACATAAATCTCAATCTCAATTGTAAATCTTCATAAAGATAAATATACTCATGAATACTATTTGAATTTGGGGAAATGTGTTAGCGCGTTGCTCCTTATCGCTGAGTTAAGCCTACTACCGTAATCTCTAATGAGCCCCCCTCCCGGGAACTTATTTTTTCAAGCACCTTTGGTGGTGGGGGATTATTGGACAGGTTGACTTATTTAAAAGGGGGGGGGGACTTATCTATTTTCCGTAAAATGATATGATAATTTCGTATGATAAGTTTGTTCAAGCACAGTACAATGTGTAAAGAAAACCAAAAGATCTTATCAAAACACTTGTGTTTTTGTGTAAATGGGTGGCTTATTAGAGGGGGCTATATTAGAGAGGAGGGAAGCTTAATAATTTTCTTCATCAAAAAGGGAGGCTTATTGGAGAGATTACGGTATACTGTAGGTCGAGAGTGGGATATAATTTACATCGGTTTCACGGGTAACTTCCCTGTACTTGAAAATTCGTGTAAGTAGAGTTTGGTTTATTGTCTTCTGTACTTCGAGGGGTTTTCTCCAAATCTCCAGTTTCCACGCTCATCAAAAACTAAAAATGTGGTGCCAGTGTAGGTATAGCCTGTGTACAGGCTAGAGTATATAGGTAGTGTTTATATACGAAATACTGCGGGTAGCGAAGGCCCTTCGTCTGGAAGTTAGTGATGCCCTTCGCTCGAAACGTTCTTATTGTATTTTTCAGGTAGATCAGTTGATCCAAAAGACCCGCTGTATTTCATCAAAAACTAACCCATTGTTTAGCACGTGTATCATGGGGTCGAGTGAATTGGGCAACCTGCACATCCTGTGTAAACGATCGACATTAAATATATAATTATCATTATATTATGCATTTCTCATCAATTGTCTGTTTTGATTGGTGGCTGCGTACAGATATAATTCGTGGTGTCTGTAGGTACGACATGTTTCTCAGATAATACCGCAGTATTATCATCTCAGTGCGGGTTGAACTAATAGATATAAACATGGTGTAATTGTGTCAAGAATAAACTGTTCAAAACGACTGCAAAAAAATGCTTAGTACTCATTTCTAACTTATTTAATTTGTTTTTACATTACTTTTTACATCGAGACGTCGTTAGAATGATTTTTGTTGTAGTTTTATTGTCGAGGACTCGAGCAGTGACACCTAATGTTTCGCCGAGTGTAAAGTACAGTTGTTTTGGTGATATATTACACATTAATGCATAAAACATTTAAATTATTGAATTCGGTTTTCGCATAGATTTGCTTCAAGCCCATCTATCTGTTGGCCAACATAATAATATATTATATAATTTGGTCAAAACGTGGGCGTGTGGGCGTTCAAACAACGGCATGCATTCATCCCTATATTTCTATAAGTTGTTTATCTGAAATTTGCTTTGGGTCTACAAGTTGAAACTATTTCCGATCTTCTATTTAGTTAAAATTGCATGTTCGTGTTCTTTCACGATACAATTAAAGTAGTGAACTGGTATAAGAAGTACAGATGTTGAAGTAACGTGAAGTTAGAAGTAATCCTTTCTTTAGATCCCAAAGTCTCAGTACCAGTGAAATTTCTGATCAAAAAAGTTTACTTTACATAGAATTGTGATGCAGAGTGTACACCTGGTTAAGTTTCTCTTTTAAATTCTAATAGTTTAGTGATTTAGATATTACCTGTAATTGATTTGTAGCACTAGGAAAAATATAAGACTTCCTCAACACTCAAGGAAGTAAATTCCTTAACAGTATGAGGATGAACATAATTGAATAAGAATTGAATAATCTCTCTTATACCAAAATTTATCTCACTGAGCTTTGGAAACCGGTCTCGCTTTAAGGTATACGTATGTTAAAAATTCGTAAACGATTTTAATGAGGTTTAAGATAGAGTATAAAAATTAAAGTACTGTGATTGCTATAGTCAATCTACACTCTTCCTTGTGATCTGTACAGTTCATTACCAGAATACAAATAGCTGCATGGTATTTGCTTGGCTTCCGTAGCTTTGTGATAATTGCCGTTACCTGCCTGGGTAAGTGCTTACTCATCATATATTGTGAATCTCTAACCAAAAGATTAATAGAAGGAATAGATGATTCACAAAAATTTCGATATATTGATATATAATTGCAAATGCACCGGATTATATATAAGGTATCTTGTATCTAAAGTGGAAACTTGAGATTCTATTGAGAACTTATTGAGACACATGTGTCGTAATTTTAAATGACTATATATAATCTATATATTGTACTAAACCCGATCAACGAAGGACAACCACACCCTAGCTGTGTAAACGATCGACATTAAATATATAATTATCCTTATATTATGCATTTCTCATCAATTTTTATTGGCTGCTGGCCTACAGATAATTCGTAGTGTAGTCTGTATAGGTATGACTTGTTTCTCAGATAATACCGCAGTATTATCATCTCTGTGCACGCTCAAATAGATATAAACATGGTGTGAAATAAATAAACTGTTCAAAACACCTGCAAAAAGAATGTTTATATATAGTATACTCATTTAGCTTGTGTTTAGATTATACTTTTTACATCAAGACGTGGTTAGAATCGCTCTAGGCATGATTTTACTATGAATTTTGTTGTAGTTTTATTGTCGAGAACTCGAGCAATGACACTTTATGTTTCGAGTGTAAAGTACAGTTGTTTTGGTGATATATTACACATTAAATGCATAATAAAACAATTAAATTATTGAATTTGGTTTTCGCATATAGACTTGCTCCAAGTCCCTCTTTCTGTTGGCCAACATAATAATATATGTAACTTGGTCAAAACGTGGCCATGTGGCCATGTGGGCGTTCAAACAATGACATGCATTCATCCCTATATTTCTATAAGTTGTTTATCTGAAATTTGCTTTTGTGTCTACAAGTTGAAACTACTTCCGATCTTCTATTTAGTTAAAATTGCATGTTTGTGTTCTTTCACGATACAATTAAAGTAGTGAACTGGTATAAGAAGAACAGATATTGAAGTAACGTGAAGTTAGAAGTATAATCCTTTCTTTAGATACCAAAGTCTCAGTACCAGTGAAATTTCTGCTCAAAAAAGTTTTACTTTATATAGAATTGTGATGCAGAGTGTACATTCACCTGCATGCAGGTCTCACTTTTAAATTCTAATAGTTTGATCCTTTAGATATTACCTGTAATTCATTTGTAGCACTAGGAAATATATAAGACTTCCTCAACACTCAAGGAAGTAAATTCCTTAACATCCACACCCTGTGTAAATAATTAACAATTATACCATGAGCTCGAGTCGCATGGCGAGAAATTATGGACACGCATGCGCATTTTTGGCATGCACATAGAAAATATTTATTAACAATATGGCCGCCGTAACTCTTGTAACTTGTATGGGAGTTAACAAAAAAATCGCCCTAGCTCTTAACCTGGCGCTAAAATTCAATATGTTCAATCTGATATTGTTAGTACTTGTTAATACCTAAGTTCGAAGAACAAATTTAGAATATCTCGACGTAAATTCGGTTCGGTATTGCATTAATTAAGTACGAATCATTTTTATTAGGAATTATATTGTGAAATAGCGTACATACCCTCAGTAGACTTCAATAAATTCCACTTTTCAGACGAAATATTTTACATATGCAACATGTTCAATCTGATTTGGCTTGCCCAGACATTGTGTTTCTAGGGACAATTCAGACCAAACATCCACAACATATACCCAGTTCGGTATTGCGATGTAATTTTCATGAATTTTGACGGATTTCAGCCATTGAAATATGACGCCGGGGTCAAAATTCGACCAAATGTCAGGCATAAACAAATTGAGCTCGGTGCTTCTTCTTCGAATTTGCCTCCATTTTGTATCGAAGGAAGGCTGTGTGGCTGTGTGACCATTCCTTGTGGTTCCCAGGCTATTTATCGAAGTTTTACGAGCTCTTTTGACCGCGTATAAATGTGAATATACTGGATGTAGCTGGCGATACGGCGCGAAAGCTCGCGAAGTTTGAATATATTATTAACCCGCAATTAACTTTATTGACGCCAGTACTGTACACAAATACTATATGCAAATGTTTATTCTTATTACTATGCGTTCTCCCCGCTATCTTGAATTATTGATCAGTAGACTTGTGACGAAACATTTAGCCTCCCACTAGTGTCCAGAATTTCTCGCCATGAGACTGAGGCTGATAGCCGACGAGGCAACACCGCGTAACTTTCAGCAAGCAATAAACAACGAAGATCAAGAATATATTTATAATATGGTCTTATAGACATGAACTGCAGCAATAATATACTCTTCTCTGTTGTAATATTTTTACAGTTCACCCACAAACCTTGTCGCGACTCGGATTGAAAATTTAAATATGTTTTTATGTTTTTTTTTCATGACTTAAAGTGAAATAATCGGTTTTAGTACAGTATTGATACCTAAAACAAATTCAACTGTTATAGCGCTGTTATAGCGCTTCTGACTATTTGAAAAATATAAAACAGGATCAAAGTTATATGTCAGTGAAAATCGAAAAATCGCGCCGCGTTGTAGAAATCACAATATGTATGACAAATCATTGGGGGGAGGGGCTGAAGCACCCGCACCACCCCCCCCCCCTGCTCGGGGTCCCTCCGTCCCTGTTCTGCACGGTTCACTCGCTTTAAATTGGGAAATATATTGCTTTAAATATGCGCCAGTCCTTGATGCAATTATTGCATACAGAAGCTAGAAGACCACAGCGTTGAAAAACAAAATTTAATAACAGTTCTATTGTCGCTATATATGAAACACAAATGATGATTGAACAGTTCAATAGTTTGATATACCGGCATACTTCAGTACTTCTGTCAATAACCATGGACTTTACTATTCTTTTTCGAGACGTTTTTGCTCCAAATAGTTTGGAATCTCATCTGCATCGGCAACGCAAGCAGCCTCCTGGTAGGGTCACCCTATACCTCCATGTAAACAGGCCCTAAAAGGCGCGACCAGTGAACTCTAACTAAACTCTAGTTTACTTAAATCTAGCAGGGAATCGTCAGACGTTTTGGCACTGACGTTCAGATATTTTAACTAAATGTATGAATATTTTAGGTATAAAATTAGGTACTTATTCTCTTGTTCAGTCTTGGCAGTAAATACTGATTCGTTGTGTAGGTATGGTAGGTTTGGTAGTCAGCAGCTTTTCGTTTGACCAAATACTTGGAAAGAATTCTTGCGACATTGCCCTTAAATCTTACGTCTTTTACAATCATTACACTTCTGGTAAATTTTAACATTGAAGTTCAAATATATTTCAAGTAAAATTCTTTCACACCACCTCAACTCCAGATGCTTTGCTACGTCCCTGATATCATGTACTTTATATCATGAATTAGTGACTAAGCAAATTAAACCATAATATAATTATTAGTCTAATTAGAGCTTAGACAGTTACTGAGTGTAAAAATGTCATGTGAGCAGGCTATGTGGTCGTAGATGTTTATTATTCACAAATATTAAGATCTCATTTACTATATGCATTTTTATCATACCTTTAGAATTCTACCCAGTCCTCAACATGTTGGCGAAAACCCTATTAGTTTTCCCTCTTATATTCTCCTCTGCAATGGCTCTGTCGTGTTCCACGACTGATTGGTCGACCAGTTTTGCCAAACCAGGCTACTCAAACTGCCAAAATTCAAGGGACTACATCAATGGTTTTTATAGGAGCGCCCTAGGAGATGATAAACTTTCCCGTCTTGAACAAGCGAGATGTTGTGGACGGACTAGTCCCTACTGGCATCAACCAACACAGTGTATGGCCGCTGACTGGGTCAAAACCTTTAACAAGTAAGTTACTCCGTTTTCCTCCTGTATTATAACCAGGAACAGCGGAACCAGGGAGAGGGGGGGGGGCACTGGGGGCATGTGCCTCCTACTTTTTTCAAAATGGAGAAAGTGCCCCTTTTATGAAATAAAAGTGCCTTTTTTCCGGTTTGAAAGTGCCTCTTTCCAATCAATGGGCAAAATCCACGTGCTAGTATAACCGTTTAGGTTAGGTAAAAAGTTACCTCAGAATGCAGGAAAAGTGTTGCAGAGACCTTAGAAGAGATCCCGTCGGACCAACCAACAATGCTTTTTCTTACATTCTACCATCAGGATTATTTTGACCTCCCCCCCCTCCCTTCCCCAAAAATGACGCTGGGTATACGACTGATAGGTGACCCTATTTGGCGGTACTCACCTACTTTTGAGATGCTTCCGCGGCCTTTGGGAGTATTAAAACTGAAACGATAAGGGAAATAATTATAATTATACCCCTCACTGGACCTCTAGGGAAACCAGTTTAGAACTAATATAGGTTCATTCTATATAGCAATTCATATTCAAAATTTGAACACACATTTAGCAACAATCAATGGAGTACTTGTCCCTCGGGACATTTTCTACAAGGTCTTTACCGAAGTACCAAGGGTTCCGGTCCGCCGTTACATTATCTCGATTACGGAATATGCTGCAAACCTGCTAACCATCCGTATTGGTGGGGTGCCTGTTACGACCAAGATATCGGGTTATCTTTCAACAAGCAGGGAATGAGCAAATGTAAAGATGGCTATTACATAACTGGCTTGTATAGAGGCGGTTGTGGCGGACTGAGCTGTATCGATAAACTCAAATGTTGTAAAATGTATCCAAGTGAGTTCCTATAGTTTGTTAGTAATTAAGCTAGTCAGTATCAGCAATTAATAAATGTCGTCCGCATAGGGTGCTGAATGATGCACTGAACTACATGCAAACTTGGCCAAAAGTAGGTAGAACGACAAAGCGTGATACAGGGTGTATCAAAAAAGGTAATTTAATTTTGGCATAATATCGCGCGCATAATATTTGGTCTATAGAGTTTACCTTTCTCACACAAATAAAGACCAGGCTTTTGGCTGTCAAATGACACCATTTTTATATCACTGCGATCAATAATGGCTCAATACGATCCGATGAAAAAAGAGTGGTCGAAATCACATTTTCCCACCTTTGAGATTTAAACGTCTTTCGAATTTGCCCAAATAATGGTTGCCTATCATTGTGAAACGTTCAGCATTGCCAGTTCAGTCTGCAAACTTCCTGTTTCGTAAAATGTTTCAACCACCAAATTTCGTTGTGAAATCGCAATAAAATTACCAAGACTTGATAAATAAGCCCGATGGGTTGCACCATCTTATTAAGATTCTTAAATTTGAATCCGAAATGAGAAACATTCAATAGGCAGACAATAGCTTTGTACTCAACTCCCAATGGTGGAAAAATGCGTTTTCGATCGGCAATTTTTAATCGTATCGTATTTGGCCATTTTTGATCGCATTGTATCGCATGGTATCATTTGACAGCTAAAAGAATGATCTTTATTAGTATAAAAAAGTAAATCTATAAACTAGATAATAAACGCACGACAACATGCTAAAGTTGGATTACCCATTTTTTAAATACCCTGCAGTAAAATAAAATCCTCATATTTTTACCTTAATGTTCAAAACGTCTCATTCTCAGGCCCACCAGCTCTGACTTCTCTATCTGATGTGAAAACACGAGTTATGGATGTGACTATGGATGATTTCGCTTATCTGGCACACTACCTCGGTTACGGTTGGTGCGGAGGATGTCGTGGTCAGTGGGTCGGTCAAGATTTCAGACGCAGTGGGGATAGTTGGGTTGCGGATACAAAAGGACCATGTAACGGTTATAAGTCAGGCCACCGGCTAAAACTTAACTATGGTGATTTCAAGTTTGTCATCAAGGATATTAGATACGGAAATCCCGTTATTCAGGTTTGATCTTAGATTTATAATAATTTATTATACCATACCTGGAATTTTTTTTAAAATTACGTCGCGTATTTGCGATGAACAGCGTTTGTTTACTTTTAGATTTTTTAAAGTTCATACATATAGTTAGCTCCTTTTTTAAATGCATCTGGCATTCTGGCGGTTGACGAAACAAAAAAATATGAAAAAAACATAAAGTTGTAAATTAAAATACAACCATCAATGCTATAAAAACTAAAATTGCTTTTCTGTTCGTTTCCTACAGACGCTAACGCCAACCGTCTTTGATTCTGGTAGAGTGGTCAACGATGATGTCAGCCCACTTGTGCACAAGATTGATCGAGAAATTCGCAATGTAAGAACAGTGGCACATACCACCACAAGCTCGTGGAAACTGTCTGGTGAATTGGGAATTGAGTTATCTTACACACCGCCTAGTGTAATAGGTAGACAATATTTACTTTCCCCAGGAGGTTATGTTTGTGTGCGTGCATGTGTGTTTGTTTGTTTGTTTCTTTGTTTGTTTGTTCCTTCGTTCTAGACCAATACACTAAGAGTTTGGGTTTTTGTCGAGGGTCGAGGGTCAGAGGTCGAGGGTCGAATGTCTAGGTCGAGGGTCGAAAGTCGAGGTCGAGGGTCGAAAGTCGAGGTCGAGGCAGGGCCGGCCCTACGGGGGGGTTTGGGGGTCACACCCCCCAGAAATTCTATTTGGAGATTCAGTCGGCAGAAATATTGACACGAAATATTGATTAGTAAGTTAAATTAATGATACTAAATTTAGATTTTATAATTGTTGTTAATTAAATTGACAAGGCCGCGGTCATAACTATTTTTGAACTATTTTCATAAAAATAGTTATGAAAATAGTTATGAAAATAGTTATGAAAATAGTTCAAAAATAGTTATGACTGCGGCCTTGTCAATTTAACAACAATTATAAAATCTAAATTTAGTATCATTAATTTAACTTACTAATCAATATTACGTGTTAATATTTACGAAAAGAAGTTCTGTAAATTGACAAAAGTATAGTTTTTAAAAGTTTTTACACCATTCAGCATTCTACTCAAATTCAACAGTACCAATGAAATCAATTTTTCGACCTCGACTTTAATAATAATAATAATATTTATTCAGGAAATTACATGTCACCCTAAGGTGTTTTTCAACGAAGTACTGTATTTCGACCCTCGACCTCGACTTTCGACCCTCGACCACGACATTCCACCCTCGACAAAAACCCCAACTCATACACGAACATAGATAATGAGTACCACCAAGTATCCAAACAGTGTATTATATTCTATAAGTCGACAAAATCTCTCTAGGGGGTGCTGGAGGCAAAGTAAGCTACAAATTTAAGTATGAGAAATCCTCAACGACGTCAGATTCAACATCAAAGCAGCAATATAGGAGTATCAAAATCTTATCACAGAAAACTCTGAATCCACACTCGGCTGTTTCATACCATATCATGTTGACCAAAACACGGTCTACCATACCCTACACGGCCACAGTGATCGCGCACTTTTCTGGAGAAATGGACGGATTTCTAAGATGGGGAGGTGGATACCATGGGGGCAGTACAAATTATCATTATCGGTATGCATTAAAATGATAACATATCGGTATAATAAGAGTACAATTGTATACAAATAATGAATGTTTATGAATGCAATCATTAGGCCTATTTAAAATAATATTTCTGTTTTTCATCACTTATTTGGAAACGAATTGGAGCGGGCGGACGGATTTTTTTAAACATTTTATTCCCGGTATTTGCTCTAAAACACCTCAAAGGGCTTATGCAGCGAAAATTCGGTTCGAGTGAAACTCTCTTATTAAAGAGAACGTTTGAAGTTATGAAGATTGACGTTTGGAGCTTTTCCATATCCCACTTCGTTCTTGAGATATTAAGATGTGTTTGATATGTAAATAACATCACTGTGACATCACACTGCATAATGAATTGTTGGAAAATCACGAATACCTCTGAGATTATTTAACCAATTGTCTTTAAACTGTCATTTGTTTCTGCCTATCGCAGGACACCACACAAGTCATGCAGAGTTTCAAGTGATTTAATTCAATTATTTCAAAGATATTCGTGATTTTCCAACAATTTATTATGCAGTGTGATGTCACAGTGATGTTATTTACATATCAAACACATCTTAATATCTCAAGAACGAAGTGGGATATGGAAAAGCTCCAAACGTCAATCTTCATAACTTCTCTTTAATAAGAGAGTTTCACTCGAACCGAATTTTCGCTGCATAAGCCCTTTAAAATGAATGCCTGTATCTTATTCATCTTATTCTTACACATTTTTGGGACTTGTGTATTTGATTGGTATATCAATTTTGAACTTCATACATGTAACTCTGGTATGTATTTGTTTTGGTTTGTATTTATTCCAATAAATATTTTATATTAACATCGATATATTTTGGTGTCATATAAAACAAATAATGAATGTTTTCATTCGTGCAATGGAAAAAATATTTTCATTCGGTGAAAGATGGAATTTCCCATTCCACTCGGCTGTCGCCTCGTGAAATGGAAAAGTCCATCTTTCACCTCATGAAAATATTTTTACCATTGCACTCATAAACATTCATTATTTGTATAATACAATACAATGGGACGAGTTAAAAAGGACGGTTAACGTAATTCAATGGTGCTTTTTCTTCCAACAAATTTGTAGATATAGAGGTAGTGGTAGTCGGCCGACAGTCAAGTATCGCTTTGGAAGCTCAAGCAAACCATTTTACACAGCTCTGAAAGAAGAGAGTGACCGCAACGTGCGTCCTTGGCAGTGGCATGACGTGAAACAAAAATACTCGTCTATACAGTCCGTGATAAACAACTTGATTGATGAAAAAAGATATGAATTTACTTTGACTGGAAAGTTTGAAGATGTGATAGGTAATGAGTTTTATTACAGACCATTTGCAGGGGCGTACCGAGCGGGCGGTGCCGGTGTGGTGCGACACCGCTCAATTTTTACGAAAACTGGCGGTAAATTGATCTTCGTCGGTTAAATGTAGAATTTGAATGTAACTTGGTAGGTAAGTTTTAAAAACGGTAAAAATCTTCAATTCTTGGTGTAAAAACCTCATAATTTTGATTAAAAATCCTCCCAGGAAACACAAAAAAATGAACTTCGGAGGCTTCAAAAACGCAAAATTGTCTTGTGGGAGAATGCCCACAGATCCCCCTACGACTCTCTACGACTCTCACCCCAACAACAATTTTCTGCGAGACGGACTAATAGCGTTGTGCGGTAGTTGAAGCTTGAAGTGCATTTTGTAAATTTTAATTATACTGTAAATTTTAAACAGGTACACATGCGGAGGTAAAGTGGAAAACTGAAAGTCTAAAGGGTAAGAAACGCTCGTCGATTGGTAATTCTTCATTGGTTGACAAAGACTGGCCAGAATCCCTCAGTGTTGAGGATCCACCCGAACTCTTCCCACCACCGCCTGTGGTCGTAATCACACCAACCAAGTACAACATTGCCAAAGAAGAGAAGGTCCTGGGTTAAAACATAATTTAATTGTTACTTCAAGATTAATGACAAAGTAGAAGCTTAGTAGTTTAGATTTTAGAATGTCGCCAAAAATTGGTTAAATGTCATTGAAATAAAATAGTTGCATTCAACTAAAGCTTTTTAGACTATATTTGTTGTTAAATAATCGTATTTTATCGCAGAGTTGCAGAACGTTTTCAACCTTCCTCCTGGTAGGGTTTGGGGTTTTTCCAAATAACCTTCCTCAAAATAACTGGAAATTTTCCGACATGCAGGGTTTTGCCTGGGTATGTTTGCCAGTTGGCCATTGCAGTACTGCTAGTCTGACTGAGTGCTGACTGTTGCTACTAATACTAGCCCGACTAGTCTAGTACTTACTGCTTTGCAATGATCTATTCAGTGTTCCACTTTCAACCTTCCTCAATGGCAGTAAACCTTCCTCATGGACGGAATCCGCAGCTTTTTTGCTACTCTGTTTTATCGTCGTTTGCATCTAAGCCTAAGTATGATAAGTTGCAGTTGCTTGAAACTTCAATGTTTGTGTCAAGGGTATAATTGAGTATGGAGGTTCACACTGTTTGGGTTTTTATTACGAATATATGGTATCATATACCCCTCGTTAAGAATTTCAGAAGAAACGAATGTTAAGAATTTCAGAAGCACTTTTTTGACAGACTATCCCTCCATATATAAAAGTCAAAGCCCCAATCTTTTTGGCCGCAACTGGATGGAAGCTATTAAATTGAACTGGGACGCAATATTTTGTGTGAATGTTCATAGCAAATTGAAACAGCTCAAAAGGATGTCTTTAATGATAAACTTGGCACCTTAGAAGGTATGAAAGCGAAAATATATTTAAATGAGGGGGCCCAACCCAAATTTCTGAATGCCCGGGCAGTGCCTTATGTCATGAAAGTCCCACTTGAACAGGAGTTTGAACGACTTGAGCGGGAAGGGATAATATCCCCTGGGCAATTCTCTGAGTGGGCAGCACCTATAGTGCCAGTCGTGAAATCAGATGGATCAGTTCGGGTATGTGGTGATTACAAATGCACCATTAATCAAGCTTCAAAACTTGATAACTACCCATTCCCAAAACAGAAGACCTCCTTACTACTCTTGGAGGCAGCCAAAAGTTTACAAAATTATACATATCTCGCGTATCAGCAGTTGGTATTGGATGACGAGTCCAAACAATACACCACAATCAACACACACAAGGGACTGTACCAATTTAATCGGCTGCCATTTGGGGTTTCTTCTGCAGCACCGGGTATATTTCAACGCACCATGGAGAACTTGATTAATGGCATACCCTATGTATTGTGCGAATTGATGGTATTTTGGTGGGAGGCAAAGATGATGCTGACCGTTTGTCCAACCTGGAAGTGTATTGACCAGCCTTTCAACCGCCGGGCTTCGATTGAAAAAGAGTAAGTGTGTGTTTCTGGTGGCGGAAGTTATCTACTGTGGATATAGCATTAGTGGGAATGGGATTCAACCAGTTGTCGATAAAGTTAAAGCGTCAAGAAGCCCCACAACCGCAGAGAATGTAAGCCAACTGCGTTCCTTCCTGGGCATGTTGAACTACTATCATCGGTTTTTGCCCAACATTGCTACAACCCTAGAGCCATTACACAAATTGTTACGACAGGGAACTTCATGACAGTGGAAGCAAGAACAGCAACAAGCGTTTGAATGTGCAAAGGAACTGCTACAATCAGCAGATCATCTCATCCATCTCATCTTAGTTACAGATGCATCAGATTATGGGGTGGAGGCAGTTTTGTCCCACCAGCTACCGGATGGAAGTGAAAAACCGATCGGCTATACATCAAGATCCTTAAATTCTGCTGAACATAATTATTAGCCCATTGAAAAAGAAACATTGGCTATAATCTTTGGAGTGGAGAAATTCATCAGTTCTTATACGGGCACACGTTTACCATTAACACGGATCATAAGCCATTGGAGAGTCTCTTGAGTGCCACTAAAGGAGTTCCTTCTCTATCTGCGCCGAGGGTACAGCGATGGACCCTTACCCTGGCAGCCTATGAGTACAACATACACTACAAAGCGGGGAGGCAGAATGAAAATGCTGATGCATTGAGCAGATTACCATTACCCGAAATGCTCTCGAACATACCTCAACCAGGAGAGACAGTTTTATTGATGAATCATTTGAAGGAGACACCAGTTACTATTTCCCAGATTAAGGACTGGACCAAACGTGATCCAGTAATGTCACAAGTTCTACGATTTACATTAGAAGCGTGAAGCCAACAACCATGCAGAGGAAGTTAGAACTTAGTGTCGAAGATGGTTGTATTCTCTGGGGGAAGTTGAACTTAGTGTCATCCTGGTTGTTGCACACGATTGCATTCACCTGGTAGATTACACGCGAAATGTATCTGGCTCGAAGTGGCTTCCTGAAAGGCCTGGAAGCAATATCTGCAAAAGGGATGTGGCCAGTGTCAACTCCACCAGTCAGCCCCTGCTGCTGCACCCCTACACTCTTGGGAATGGCCAGGCCATCCCTGGAGTAGACTGCATATTGATTATGCAGGTCTTTTCCAGGGTGAAATGTTTTTGGTAGTCATAGATGCATATTCCAAATGGCTGGAAGTCCATTTAATGAAGTCTACAACGTCGGCTGCTACCATTGAGAAATTAAGGGAGATATTTGCGACTCATGGCTTGCCAGCACCGGTGGTAAGCGACAATGGTACCAATTTCACATAGCATAGAATTCCAGGAATTCATGAAACGTAATGGCATCACGCATATCAGAGTGTCACCCTACCACCCAGCATCTAACGGCCAAGCAGAACGGGCGGTTCGAGTGTTTAAGGTGGGTATGGGGAAAATAAAAGAAGGAACTATCAGAACGAGATTATCAAGATTTCTGTTTAATTGTTGCATAACACCGCGTACGACGACGGGAGTGGCACCGGCAGAGATGCTGATGAAACGACGGCTAAGAACACACATGGACCTGATGCAACCGAAAGTGAAGGAGCATGTACTCGATAAACAACTACAGCAAAAGTTGGCACATGACCAGCATGAGAAAGACAGAGTATTCCAAGTGAGGGATCAGTGGGGGATCCGGAAACCAAAGGCATGGCTGCCTGAAACTATTGTTAGAATAACGGGACCTGTGTCCGCCCAGATTCAGTTAGAAGATGACATTTCGACCACATCCGAAGGCGTACAACCTCGATAGAGGACCATGCGGCGGGTGCCAGGGATGATGTTATACCACCAATTGGGGGTATAGACCGGCACGAAGAACCTGAAGTAGTCCCACCGGTCGAGGAGACACTCCCCGCAAGAAGACAACCAGCCAGAGAACGCCGTATTCCACCACACTTGCGTGACTATGAACTAGGAAATTAGCCAAAGTGATCCATTGAAACCTTAACATTGATAACAACGTTTATTAGTTTATATTCTATTATTGGTTATGGACATGCTCAGAACTTATAGGGGAGGAATGTAGTAATTCTTTCCCCCCCCAGAGGTTAGCCCGCGAACAGGTTAAAATGAACATGTGTGTTAAGTACTTATTGGGAGGTTACAACATATACACACATAAATAGGTATATTATAACAATAGTCTATGGAGCTGTTAAGAGCTGTCTTCCTCTACAAATCCTACAAAGTCTTCATCAAGAGCAGGGCTGGCATAAACTGCCTCCTTATTTTCTCATACGCGCGTATTTATAGCTAGACGCCCATAAACCATCCACACAAACCTTCTATTCCTGTGCTCCGTAAGAATCTACAAAGAAATATGTAAGTCTTTTCAATAGAACGTGTATTTGTGTATTGACATGTATAAATATAGATAATCATAATTGTATATATATACAGTATATATTCAATGACAATGTGTTGATATCAAACAAAGCATTATTTACCTATTATTTAAACTAAAATTTATTTATACTGGATAGCTCTATCAGTTCTAAACGTTTCTCTCTAGAGGTCCAGGAAGGTTCATCGAGTGTTACTACAGGAAGAAACCTAAACTAAACTAACTCTATTTATACTGAATAGCCTTGTCAGTTCTGTCTCAACTGTTCTCCCTAGGGATCCTAGAGGTTCATCTCTTATTGGTTCAGTGTTACTGCAGGAGGAAACCTAATCTAAACCAACTTTATTTATACTGGATAGCTCTATATCAGTTCTAAATTGTTTTCCCTAATGGTCCAGTAAGGTTCATCCGAATCATCCCTTATTGGCGCAGTGTTATTGCAGGAGGAAAGTTTGGTGGAGTCAAACTGGAAGCACAGTTCTTACATATAACTGAGAGGCGAAATATGGTAAATATTGCATGAATCGAACAATGACTATAGAACCTTGGAATACCAGGACTATAGTCATGGACTACTAAGACTATATTCACGGACCACTAGTGCTATAGTCACAGACTACAACTACAAGGTCCATAGTCATAGACTAGCAGAAATATAGTCATGGATTATTAAGACTATAATAGTCTTGGACTACTAGAACTATAGTCATGGACTACTAGAACTATAGTCATGGACTGCTAGGACTATAGTCTTTGTCGCGGAGGTTACGCTGCATGATAGCGCAAAATAGTTAATTATGATAATATGTAAAGTATGTAGATGGTTGCGTGCACAATTTAGTTGTTTGTGCCAAAAACATAATTATGAACTGACGAATAGATAAACTTATCAACGCTTTGGCAGCCAAGCACGGAAACTTCTGATTGCGTGATTCAACGCTGTATTATAACAGGAGTTGTAAATTGTACATGTAGACTTAGATTGATATTGTATTGAAGATTGTATTGACCAGTAGATCGACTCGGATTGACGGGTATCGAGATTGATACAGATTGTTAGATTGATGTCTAATATACATATATACCTTGTGAACGCAATTTGAAATAAAGAAAAATACAAAAAAACCCGATAGATATACAGTTCCTTGATTTAGAGTGCGAGCTTCCTTGACCGTGACTGTGGGTAAAGTTCGCGAAAGAGCTCACGCAAAAAAGCTGATTGGAGAAATCTACGCGGGATTTTGGAGAGTGCTTCGAACGAGAATCGGTACCGGAGTTAGAGCAGTTGAAGAATGCCCTAGTCTAGAAAATAATTTTCTAATGGACGTGCTCAAGGCTCTCGACGATTCCGTGCTGAAGTTAATAGAGGAATCGAAGGATGTTGACGAAGGTGAGTTCGGCCAGGAGTTGTCCGAGGCCAGCGATTACCAGCTGAAGTATAGGAAAGTCGTTGATCTTGCAGAAGTGTAGTTAAACAAAGTTACATCGAGTGGCGTAGGAAGTCCATCAGCAACGGTTGACGATTCGGCGAGTACGGGTGATGTTAGCGGTAGTAACATTGTGATCGAGCCCTCGCCAGTTGAAAACTTGGAACAGACAGCAGTATCGGCGCCAATACCAACGTCTACGCAGGCTACAAACGCGGGTGTACGTGTTAGACTTTCTAAACTCGAGGTCAAGAAATTTAGAGGAAGTGTCTTCGAGTGGCAGGAGTTTTGGGATGCCTTCGAAAGTTCCATCCACACGAACGTCGGGTTGTCAGATGTGGACAAATTTGCGTATTTGAAGGGACTTGTTGAAGAACCAGCGAAGTCAGCAATTAGTGGATTTGCGTTGACCGCCGTTAATTATAGAGCTGCTGTGAATCTGTTGAAGTGTAGATTCGGGGAAGCCTGCGACGATACAGAGGGCTCACGTTAATGAGTTGTTGAATGTCCAGGGAGTGTACAAGGAGCGAGAGACGGGAAAATTGAGAGCGTTAACCGACAAAATCGAATGCTAATATGGAGGATTGGTTGCGTTGAATGTAGACGAAGCTACGTATTCAAGTATTTTTGTTCCTGCTCTCCTCGAAAACTTGCCAGAAAGTGTACGACTGACGATGACCAGAGGTGTGGATTTTAAAAACTGGACAATGAAGGATTTGTTAAGCCAATTCCTCATGGCGGTTGAGTTGCGAGAAGAAGCTGTAGTACCTGTTCCCAACGATGGACGCCAGTCTGGGCTCGGAAGAAGAGACAGAAATGTAAATACGAACTTTGCTCTGTTTGGGGGAAAGGCTATTTTGCATGTTTGTCTACTGCATTTAGAACGTGAGAAAATTATACGAAAATGTTCGGCAGTTGTTTAGATAAGCGCCATTTGAAAAAATCCTGATATGCTAATTTGTGGCATGAATGCATTTGCAAAACTGTTTGTTCGAAAATATAACAATATAAGATATATCGCATTTAATGCGTTCTAAGAACATTTTGTCAAACTGGGCAAGCGTTAATTACAGATATGATGACTTATATTAAATAATTGTGTAACAATTTAGTACCATTTGTCTGCGGATATTTTATTTTATTTTATTTGAAACCGCGGAAGAGTTAGTTATAGATTTGCTTATAGGTTCGGATAATTTGTGGAATTTCCAGAACGGCCATATAATACGGGGGGAGCCTGATGAACCCGTAGCGTTGGAGACTGAGATAGGTTTTGTGTTGTCTGGACCGTTGAAGGGAAAACGTTTGGATGAGGATGACGTACGGGAAGTTAGTAAACTATGTTGTTGGGGAGACTCTGGGTGGTATGGCACGGAATGTTGATAACGGTTAAGTTGGATAATATGGTACATATATTGTGGGATTTGGATAGTTTGAGTTAGACGAGGTTCAAACGGCCTTTCGGGATAACATAAGCTTTGATGGCGAGAGATATTCTATTAAACTACCGTGGAAATTAGGTAACGCAAAGCTACCGACTAACGACGAACTCAGCTTATCTAGAATGAAACGTCAGGTCAAAAGGTTAAGAAAGCAACCAGCGATTTTAGTAGAGTATGATAATATCATTAAAGCAAGTGATTTTTTATTTTTTATTTTATTTTTTTTTAACAGATTTATTTAGATCAAATAATTACAGTATATGTTGACTATGTAGAAATATAACGATAAAAGTATTTACATTTGCTAAGAGAAACTTTAGTTAGTGAGTGATCCAAAATGGCAAGGTACGAACGGGACTCTAGGAATAGGACCCATGCAAGGCACCTGCCAGCAAAGTTGCAAAATTATGATGTTCACTATATATGTTGCCAAATTAAGTATATATGTTACCAAATTTACTAAAAACTTATAGTCAAAGATCAAAGAGCCTATGAAAAGGAGAAATTAATGAGTGAGAAAACAGAGGGGAGAAGAAAGGGAGAAGGTAGACAAAAAGAGGAACATGAAAAAGACAAACAGAGAGACAGACAGACAGACAGACAGACAGACAGACAGACAGACAGACAGACAGACAGACAGACAGACAGACAGACAGACAGACAGACAGACAGACAGACAGACAGACAGACAGACAGACAGACAGACAGACAGACAGACCTACGTCCTATGGCAAGGACAGTCGCGTACCAAAGACCATGTACATGGTAAATCAGCATCGTAGACTGTGTGAACCAGATGGGACTATTTGGTGTTAAGAAAGTTCTTAAAAGAAATAGGACTGGAAAAAGTATCAGGATGAATCTCTTTACACACACTATTCCATGGTTTAACTATACGGTTAAAGTATGATGATTTAAATGTAGTAGTTTTACACAAAGGTGTTTGTAGGATAACACTACCGATCTGACTGAGTCGGGTACGGCCATGATTAACGAAAGAGACGTAATCGTTAATGTTAAGGTTAATGTGGCCGTACAATGCCTTGAAAAAGAAAACAAGGTCTTTGATTTCTCTGTCGTAGCAAAGAGGTAAAAGTTCCAATGCCAGTAGTCGTTGTGTGTAAGACATCTCGCAACTCTTAGTTTTTAAAATCCACTTAGTTGCCCTCCTTTGAACCCTCTCGACCTTCTCATTCAGTTGTCTACTCTGAACTGGAGACCATACTTGCGTTGCGTAACATAACTGCGATTTGACGATGGAAAGGTAAAGAGTACGCCTGATGTTGGTATCCGTTAAAGATGGACAAGTTCTCTTGAGCAAACCAAGCAATTTGTTGGCTTTCGAAGTTATTTCATTCACATGGGAGTCCCACGAAAGTTTACTAGATACTGTGACTCCGAGATCTTTCTCCTCTTCAAATTTCAACAACTGTTCCGAACCTAGAGTGTAAACAAAGGAAATTGGAGTTTTCTTACGTGTGATAGATAATGCTTTGCATTTTGAAGCGTTGAATGTGATGTTGTTTTCATTACTCCAGTCATCTAGGTTGGTTAAAGCTTGTTGTAGCTGATCACAGTCACTAACCGATGTTATCGTTTTGTAAACCTTTGTATCATCTGCGAATAGGGCGGACATTGTTCCTTTAGGTACGACCTCGGGAGCATCATTGATGAAGATGACAAACAGCATTGGTCCTAGGATACTACCTTGCGGCACTCCTGACGTAACAGGGCTCCATTGTGAAGCGACGCCATCCACCACGACTCTTTGACGCCGGTTGTTTAAATAATCAGTGAACCAATCTAAAAGTCTACCTGTCACTCCATAGGTTTTAAGTTTTCTGAGAAGAATAGAGTGATCCACCGAGTCGAAAGCTTTAGCAAAGTCAAGGTACAAAATATCAGTTTGGGTGTTCTTATCAAGTTTTTGTCCAATAGAATGAAGTGATGAGAGAAGTTGTGTAACACAAGAGCGGTTTCTAAGAAATCCGTGTTGATGTGGAGTAATGAGATGCAAGACATGCTGATAAAATCTGTTATACACGCAGCGTTCCAAGACTTTGCTAATTATGGGGAGGAGTGAGATTGGTCGATAATTTTCTGCCGGTTCTTTCTGTTTCTTTTTGTGTATGGGCGTGACATTTGCGGATTTCCACTCCGAGGGAACTTGACCAGATACCAGTGAATGATTGAAGATATCACAAAGGCTTGGCGCGATTTGTTGGTGACATTCCTTCAAAAGTCTAGAAGGGATACCGTCAGGGCCACATGCCTTTGACGTATCCAAACCGTTCAAGCATTCTGCAACTTCATCCACGTTAACGGTAAGATCAGATAATACCAGTTCAGTTCTCAATGGAATAGAGTTATTAACATCTGTTTGGGTTTTAAATCGCGGAGGTGTGAAAACAGAGGAGAAGTACGAGTTAAAAAGCTCAGCTTTGTGGGCAGCAGTCTTGGCCGTGACACCTTTGTACGAAATTTCTTTATTTGAGCTAACACGATGATGGAATATAGATTTGTGATAGTTCCAGAATAATTTCGGGTTTTCTCGAAATGAAACTTTGACTTTGGCAAGATATTCACGGTATTTTCGTCTGACTAAGTACTTGATGGATTGACTCAATGTTCGCAGATTATGATTGAGCATGTGCCAAAATTAGATACAGCTGAGAAAGTACACTATTTACCACATCAGGCAGTAGTGAGTCAGAACGCGCAAACTACTAAAGTTAGGATAGTTTACGACGCTTCAGTGAAGGATTTAAAAAGTAACACTTCTTTAAATGATTGTTTGCATGTGGACCCCTCACTTAATCCACTATTGATAGACATATTATTGCGGTTTAGGGTAAATATAGGCTAGCTTTAGTCGCGGATATTAAGAAAGCATTTCTAAACGTCGGTATAGACAAGGAAGTTAGGTCAGACGTGAGTATTTTCCCAACGAAGTTAGGTCAGAGGTGAGTATTTATCGCTTTTGTAGAGTTGTTTTCGGACTAAATGCTTCTCCATTTTTGCTTACTGGAACAATTAGGCACCATTTGTCTAAGTACAAGAAAGAAGACCCGACATTTGTCAAGAAAATGTGGGAGAGTTTTTATGTTGATGATTTAGTTTCAGGTGAAAATTCCAACACTGAGGCCTACGCGCTATTTCAAAGGGCTAGGTATATATAGGATGGCGCAAGGCGGATTTAATTTGTGCGTGGGCGAGCAATTTTGCTTACGGCTTCAATTTTAGCAGGGTCTGGTTGGATATGGGTAATCACTAAGATTTTTCTCGGCATCTCGTTCGATGGGAATAGAAATGGCTAGGTCTAAAAATGTATATAAATTTTCGTTCGAATATTCCATCCACAAACACCATCAACTCTGGTTGGATACCAGATTGAGAAACAACATGCCCTAACAAAGATACTTGGCGTGCGGTAATCGTGCACTTTTCACGTTTAACGCGAAGATTATGCGAGCGCAATCTCAATAAAACTGTCTTAAGCGTATCATAGTGCTCATGAAAATTTCTGCCAAAGACCACTCTCCTCCGCAGAGCCTTTATACGTAAAAAATAAAGTAAAAAATAAAATAAATTTTTAGGGGCGCTAAGTATGACGGGAAGATGGAAGTTATAATGTTTTAAAAATGGCGCCAAATTACCGTGAGAGATTGGCACTAGTTCTTGCATGCCATGTCCAAATATTGGTTTAATGAAATCATACTATAACTTAAAGTATACAAGCCGTTTTTGAAGAAACCAGTTAGATTTATCAAGCATACATCGACATGCAAAAATCACAATATGGCGACATTTCACCTTTCACATGATTAATATATAGTGATTTTTTTGTTATAAAATAGCTTCAAAATAACGTGAAATTCATTCTACTTACCTTCAAGACTTAAATTATCAAATGACAATTCCAAATCCTCAACTATAATGTCGTTTTCACCTCGCAATTCCGTCATCCCCGAGAACCGATCAAAATCCCTGAGAACCGAACATTATATGGCAGAGGCTTCTCCTCCTTTTCCACCTTCGCCTCCCCCCCCCCCATGTCCTCTACTGTCCCTACTTTACCATTATTACCCTCCACTACGAAAAATGCCATTATTACTTCCGCTACGAAAACTATATATTTCCTTTGATTTTATTACTGTGAAAAAACAATTTTAACTGTGAAAAAAACAAAGAAGCCTCTGCGGAGGAGAGTGGCCAAAGACAATTACGTCGTCAAATTACATATGTGAGGCCACAGGCAGCCCAAGCTCACATTGTTGCTATATTAATTTTTTTTTTTATTAATAAATTTTTATTATTGCTGTTTGTATGTTATGGTATATTATGTGTATGTGTTATGTCTTTATTATTGTTTTTTATTATTATTGTTTTTATTAGGGTCCACTAAAGTATATTTACAAAGAGTTATATAATTAAATATACTTAAACAGGTAAAACAAAGACCCTAAATGGGCGAGGCGCAAACGGGACTGTAAGAACCATGTTACGGTCTGTTATGTTATTTGCCAGAAATGGTATGATGGAATTATTATTGATGGTTAGGGTACTTCATATTAGCAAATTATAGTAGACTTAATAGATAGATAGATAGATAGATAGATTTAATAAAATACTTCGCAGCCATAGGCTGAATTGCGTATTTTTTTACAAGAAAATTTAACTAATTACGAGAATATAAAAGAAGAGTTTATCAAGCCATTATAATGACATTCCATATAAATATTATATATACAAGATGTTTATTACTTTAATATACTATAAAATTTAAAATTATTAAAAATATTAAGTCATTTCAATAGCATTAGATAAATGATTTGCGGCACGAAGCCACAAAAAAACTAGATTGAAAACGATTAGTGTTACATCTAGGAATTTCAAATTTCCTATCGTTTCTTAAATCATAAAAAGAAGTATGTGTAGGTGGCAGTAAACTTCGTAACTTATGATTTTCATCAGCAACTACTGTTTGAAATAAACTAGTGCAAATA
The DNA here is from genome assembly GCA_016169945.1 of Trachythela sp. YZ-2020. Classification (NCBI taxonomy): domain Eukaryota; kingdom Metazoa; phylum Cnidaria; class Anthozoa; order Malacalcyonacea; family Clavulariidae; genus Trachythela; species Trachythela sp. YZ-2020. The sequence continues at coordinate 733,548 of JADLSH010000365.1, read as the reverse complement.
TTTTCATGATGAACAGACAGTGACTCCAATCCACAACTAATTAAAGCGTCTTCGTAATTAGTGTTTGGACAGATAATTCTAATAGCTCTTTTTTGTAATCTTTCCAATTCGGAACGCAAGTATTTTGGCAACGAATAGTAAATGACAGGGATACCATAGTCGATAACTGATCGAATACATGTAACATAAAATAGAACCAGATCATTCCGAGGAATACTGGCCCGTTTGAGTTGGATCAGGTAATAGATTCGTTTGGATACTTTTGTAACTACCTCTTCGATATGTAAATTCCACGTCAGGTTATTATCGAATGACAAGCCCAGAAGTTTAACGGATTTTACGACTCTAATACTTTTATTGTTAATAAGTATCGGGTTAAAATCACGAGGACTTTTGAGAAGGAAATACGGAGCTCCTTACATTTCTCTTCATTCAGCTTCATTTATTGTTTTGGGACCATTGTGACATCTCATTAGCAATTGTCTGTGCTCTACTCTGTTGGTTTTGTCAACTGTTTCCGATACTGTCGTATCATCCACGTATTTCCATAAGTCAGTATCTGTGATAGATAAATCATTTATCAAGATTAAAAAGAGCCATGGACCCAAAATGGTGCCTTGAGGGACGCCCGAAGGTACTGCACCCCAATCTGAAAAACATCCTTGTGAAAGTTTGACTCTTTGGAATCTGTTACTTAAGAAATCAATAATCCAGTTTATAACACTTCGTGGTAGATCTAACTGAAGTAGCTTATTAAACAAAATTCTATGATCAATTAGATCAAAAGCTTTTTGGTAATCAAATAAAATGATTCTAGTTGTAGAACCGGTACCGTCAAGCCCGGAGGTCCAGTTATGCACCATACTAAGAAGAGCAAAGATCGTCGATGATTTAGGAATTGCTCCATACTGATTGGGGTCAATTTTCTTCAAAACAGCTGGTTTCACATAATCATTAACAACGAAATGCTCTGCAACCTTCGAAATATTAGGTGTTAATGAAATGGGCCTAAGTTCTTTTTTCAGGTCCTGTATATAATAGTCAAATATATATTGTCAAAAAATTGCTAAAATATTGTGTCAAATGAAGAAATAAAGTTACTTACTTCTACTGATTTTATTCATACAAAGTACCATACAAATTTATGGTTTAAATAATAAAACAATTATAAAAATACGAATATTTACATATAAAATGACTTCAGTTATTTCTGATTAAAATTAGAATTAATAGTAGTTTATAGAATTTAACATGTTCGCCTCTGCACAAGCGAATCCAAAATGTTGTGTTACAGGAGCGTAAAAATTTACTCTTGTACCTCTAAGACATAATAAGGCTGAGCGTATAATACTAAAACTTAAGCGTGTTCGTATCCAGTTCATTGTTGAGGAGTAATTCTCGGATCTCTTAGTTGAGAGTTTAAGGGCTAATTCTTTATGGAATTTCTTGCATTCATCACCCATTGCTCCATTTGTCCCAAATATCAGTGGCGTAAATGTTCCATTTTCCACTTCGATAATACGGTCGTTGTATGCTCGTTTCTTCTCTTGCTCGGCGTTCTTTAGCACTTGGTGTGTTGTGAGGTTTCTGTGAGATTGGGCATTAACATGCGTGACGCGAACATCAAAAAATGCAGTTTGCCCCCTTCTCCAGAATCCTCTTGCCTTCACATCCACTCTCGCATTATCATCGGTGTTTGCCGTTCTGTGCCGGTAGTGTTCACCTGTCAGTGGTTGTAATGGGGGTTCAATAGAAACATCTTTGCAGACCTCTGATAACATGGTTGCTTCGAGATCGCGAATTTCATTGTGGCGAATTGAAACAAAATCCCTTCTTACAATCCATCGCATGTTGAACTGTGAATGGTAGTCCACATGGACACGTTGATGGCAGATCTTTGATGGGCCGGGAATAACGAATATTGAGAGCGTCTCTAAATTCACCTTTATTGAGTGCGAATCCCTGACTCTGAATTGGAAGAGCATTCAACCAGGAGGATGCACCTTTGTCTCTTGCTTGATTGACGGCTCGAATGGTGTCTTGATTTAAGCATGGATCAATTTCTTGTGCAAGCTTGGTTTGACTTTCCAGCCTTTGCGCCATACAAACCCTTTTAAGTTGGTCCACATATTCACCATCTGGCAGAGTGTGTTGTTGTTGACTGACGATTAGAGAGGCCAGCGGGGCAGAGATGGACTTACTTGTGTGATAGTTAATGTCTGCATCTTGCACCAGGTTGCTAATACCTAGGCCCCCAAGGCGAGTGGGTAGGGAAAAGAGGCGGCGATCTTCGGTGGAGATTTCCGATCCAAATAGAGTTGGAAGAAATTGGTGCGTTATGATATCTTCAATTGGCTGTAACAGAGCTGATATGTTTGGGATTGTTCTCAAGAAATAGGTAAATTTGTGCTTGAAGCCATGTATATAGCCAGAATATGCGGCATGAGGCTGTGTTTGTGCAATTTTGCATAAGACATTAAGCTCCGAGCACCAGGTTTGGACTTTTTCTTCAACATATGCTTCTTTAAAAGCATCTGAACCCAATGCTGCGCCAATGTGTCTTTTTCCTTCCACTGTTATATTTAAGTTTAAATCCTTAAACATGTCTTTGGCCTTGCTCAACTTCTCCTCTTTCTTTAGGATTACGTAAACGGAGAGTGAGAAGTTAAGGCAATTTCCCTTTATATCTGAAAAAATTACTGTAATAGATAATAATTCATTCTACTACAAGTTGCAATCGACTTTTCGGTGTTGACTTGGTGTGATTTTAAATCCACTTTGAGGGGATGGTATTATATGTAATATTAAGGAGAAGGCAGGTAAATACAGCTCCAACGAACTCGCATCGGCTTCACAAATCCTTCTCGCGTCGCATAATAATGCATCGAATCGCCAAAAAAACAACAGATCCATAAAGCCCATTACATTTCACATCACATTCATCGTCTTCAGCAAACACAAGAGATTTTTTGTCGGTGAAAATCCATAATTTGTTCGATTTTCTGACAATCTCAGGAAGCGTGGCTGTCGATACCCGGGGATATTCAGTTGAGAGCTCGCGAGTTCGAATTACACTCTCTATTGCTATTGCTATTGGTTCATTACATTGTTGTCGCGTGAACGCGATTCGAATCAACCAATAACAATAGAGAGTGTAATTCGAACTCGCGAGCTCTCAACTCAAATTATTAATAAAAAAATATTAATATAGCAACAATGTGAGCTTGGGCTGCCTGTGGTGAGGCCACTTAATACAGGATCTGAGGATCCATGGCCCTTTGAATTAGTTTGAAATGTGGTTGGCGCATTGGTAAGGCCGCGTTGTGTGACAAATGCTGTTTTGTGGCGATCTTTATCACCAACTGATATTTGCCAGTATGATATTCGGTAGGTCTATGACGTACGCTAGTTTCCTGCCGGAAAGCGAGGGTGTTGGAAAGTGCTTTCAAGTCAAAATAAACCTAAGCAAATAGCCGATAATCTTGCGAAAATATCTTATATATAACGTATAGAATATAACGCATTCTGTATCAAAAATAATAAATAATAGAAATCAATATATTAGCGAAGTTTCCAAGATGCCAAATCCGGATTCCATGTTTTCCAGTTTACCGTCAACTAATCTTAGAATTCCATTCATTCCGACCGCACCGGAAACAGTCGGTTGAGACAGGCACGCGAGCACGGAGCAGGCGATAAAATTAAAAATCTGATATAATAAACAATTTTTTTATTACTTATTTTATGAATTATTATCTATTACAGTAATTTTTTCAGATATAAAGGGAAATTGCCTTAACTTCTCACTCTCCGTTTACGTAAGCGCTAATAATATACGGTGCACCAAATAAAGACTTTTTTATTTCTTTAACCTATTAGTAACAAATATGCAAACTCGCTCTTAGGGACGAATGGTTGTTTTACAAAAGCCATTGACACAGTTGAATGTGTGTGCCTAATTTAAACAGTGTCTTGGAACGAAGACTACTCGCGTGTGCTTTAAAAATCTACCTACCTTATGTTCGCTATATGTTAACAAAATTTACTGCCTATAGGCTATATTATATCACGCTTATTTGCACTATTCGACGGCAAACACATTTAAAAAAGACACTTCCAAAACAGCCCTTATTTTCGAATTCGAGCGTATTTTGATACCCGGTTCAAATTAGCCAAGCTTTCGCAGGAAGTCTTTCGATTCAATTTCTCCATTATAGTCTAGGACCTGTATAGGAGTTTGTATGCGTTTCATTTAGCACAGGCAATCTCAACTGTTTTAGGGTAAAATGACCATGGCGGTCAACATGGCATATGTGCGAAAACCTGAATCCGGGACGAAAGTCCTGAAAATGACCCCGCCCTGAAACGGCAGTGCCGACATAGCTCTAACTTCCGAAAAGCAGAAGCGACAGCCTTTCTGAAGTGCTTATAGTGTTTAGAAGGTTGCTTTCAGGGGTAGTTATTCGAAGGAAAAATTTGTCTAAGTATAATATTTTACAAGAAAATGACCATGCACCACCCCAGGTCAACTGCTAATTATCCATGAAATAACTAATATACCTGGCAGAGATTAAATTTTCTTATTTCCTAACAATTTTTGTCATGGGATGAAAAACTATGCTTAATTTAATATAATTATTATAGATTTCATAAGGATTGACATTGTTTTGTTTAAATATAATACATTTTATTTCACTTACCCCCCACCAAAACACGATTTCAGCCATATTTTGCCGTCTTGTTTGCTTTTTATCGCCGAGTCTCGCAAGTATCATCCAATTGTTGTACTTTTATATAATGATAGATGGCTAAAGAAGATTTCAACCAAGTTTCGTCAAGTTTTGAAGCAGTGCAGTGTATTTTATCTTCGATATTGTGTCCTTCGATATTTCGTCAAATAGCGGCCATTGCAATGCCTCGCCGCTTGTCTTCCCGATAAATGCCACTTCTTCGTCTTCATATGTATTTAGATTACAGTATCCAAGAGTACTTCATTGTAGAATAGTTCCAATCGAAAAACTAGAGTAGTATAGTCCCACTTGAAAGGAAAAAACCTCCCATAACAAATTTAGGATCAGAATCAAAGACACAAGTTTAAAAATAATTTGAAAGTCACGCGCAACTTCGCGAAAACTCCTCGTGGGCTACTTGACAGGGGGGGGGACAATATTTTCACGAAACGCTGTTCGCCACCAGAACCCAGTAAATATATTATATTTATTGCATTTTTATGATTTATGAAAAAAACAATAAATATTTGCGTATATTCTATATGGATTCCATAGCTTCGGCGTGGAAATCAATGGGGGGTATGCGTGGGCGTACTCGGACAAACAAACCGCGATCCTTAATAAAAATATAGTAAAATAGGTAAAAGTAAACGGCAATTTTCGCCGGAGTATGTGTTTTTTCCCAAATTTTTTTGTCTCACCCAATGAAGAATAACACAAAATTACAAATTTTTATGCTGAGTTTGCGAAATTTTTTAAAATGCATTTGCGAGAGTACAAAGTATAAACGGGTATGCGCGCTGTATGGCTGCACTATAGTTAGCTTTTATCTTTAACAGGAATAGTATGCAAAGCTACAGATTATAAAAATATGATATAAATTCATGCACTTATGTCTAAGGAACAAACCTCTTGTCATTGCGTGGTTAATCAAGAGTATGTCGAACAAGACATTTTGATAAAAGTTTATAATGCCTTAATCCAACCTTATTTTGATTATTGCTGTGAAGTATGGGATACACTTAATAAAGGCCTAAGCGAACGTCTACAGAAATTCCAAAACAGAGCGGCTAGGTTGATCATGAACTTAAAAAATGAACATGGTCAGTCTATTTTGGCACGAAAATCTCTAGGCTGGGTAACACTTGAAGAGCGTAGGGCACAAATGAAAGCCAGGCTCATGTACAAGACAGTTAATGGTTTAGCCCCCCAACGACTATGCGAAGCTTTCCAAAATCTGAATACCATTCATGACCATAATCTGAGAGGTTCTTCAACAAGGTTTTATATTCCAAGACCAAAAACGGAATCCTTAAAAAAAAGCTTCCAATATTGTGGGGCTAAACTATGGAATCAGATACCTGAAGAGTACGCAATTCGGTATCGTATAATTCGTTCTGTAAAAAGCTATCTTCCTCGACCTTAATCTCGACTTAAAGTAGTAGTTAATTTTTTGTCTAAATAGGTATATAATTGTATTTGTTATGTATGTAATATTAGAGCTAGTATATAAATAATAATTTGTAAGTACACATCCCTTTTGGAAATCAGCTTTTGCTGAAAAGGCCAATGTGTTTAAATAAAGTTGATCTAAAGGAAATGCGTATATGGGAGCGTCAGATTAGCTTGTTGCGCAAACGTTCTAGTTGCTATTATCAAGTTATAACGAGAACCGTATAGTTTCTATGGACAAAAGCTACTGTAAACCTCGTGAGTGTATATTTTAGAAATTATGGTAGTCACCCGTAGATGCGCTTGGGGAATATGTAAAAATGATTCACGACTGCCTCATTTGTGGAAACGAAACGCGAAGAACGATGATATTTTTTTTATCCACTTCCCTGGAGCACGACAGCACGGAGAGAAACGAGAGCGGTGGATTAAAGCTTGCCATAGAGGCGATGGCTTTAACTGTACTAAGGATAGCTATATATGCAGTTTGCATTTTGTTGGTGATTTATTAAACGGACCTACAAAGGAACACCCGGATCCTATATCTGCAGTGATCAGTCCTGAAAATGTAAGTATTTTTTATCAGAATTGTGAAAATATTTAGTGCGCGAATTTACTGATGTGCGCGAATTTACATTAGCGATGTAAATGCGTTATGATGTCATATTCTAGGCTTAAACAATTTTGTACTAAAAGCAAATGACTTTTCTTTCTCTTCTAAGTATGTCCAAATAAAAAAAAGAAAAAGTCTCTGGATAGGCCGACTTTACAACCAAAAAAACGTCGTTCGACTTTAAGCAAAACAGATTGTGCAGAGGTATCTACAACACTTGGGGATGCGGACTTCACCTTACTGCAAAATGCAAGCGAGTCAGAAAGGGACATTGTGGTACAAACGACAACAAACGCCACCGAACCTAAGCCAGCCACAAATTCATCTGTTCAGGTATAAAGGCACTGACAGAAATGAATGTCGATTTCACGATTAAAACCGTACAATTATGATATCTTCAACATTTTCTTTTAGTTATTTATTTGTACTTGCTCAAATTTGTTTTGGCAGACTAGCGTTACAGGAAAACATTTAGAGACGTTCAAAAACGAAGATCTACAAGATGATAGAAAGTTAAGAAAGAAATTGTTCTTGGCTAACGTTTTCCGCAACAGTTATCATTATACAGGTATACTGCATGCAACAGCCCCGAAGGAAATGTCTTAGACGAATGACGAATATAATCATTAATAATATATAAATATATATATATTAATGATTTAACCATCTTTTAACTGATAGGACTGTCACGCGACTGTATTTCTATGCTGAATACATTTGTAAATAAAAAGGCCACTAATCTTACTAAATGGAAAGGCAAAAAGAAGACAGCAAAACTTAAAGATGGACATGATATAAAATCGAAGGTAATATTTGATTATTTGATGTTAACTTTTCGGCAGGACAAAAGAATGCGAGGATTACAAATTTATAATATATTATATACATTTTTTACAGACGGCACAACGTGGCGGGACCAAGCTAAGTATTTACGATCAACTTCACGTTGGTGAAGCTAAGAAGAAATGTTTTTTTACCATGTCTGATTTGTTTGGTATAGCGACGAGCACTGGTAGTAGTCTATTTATTACTTGGGTTCAATTTATGTCAAAAGAGTTGAAAGTATTTCTTCCATTTTCAACTCTCGATGAGATGAAAGGGTTAGTTAGGCCATCAACATTTGAAAATGATCCGTGCCTACGAGCCATTATAGACTGCACAGAATTTTACATACAAAAGCCTTCCCTTTTGTCAAGTCAGCGACGGACTTATAGTTCCTACAAAGCACGAAATACATTTAAGTTATTTATTTCCATTTCACCCGTGCTCCATATCAATTTTGTATCAAAATTATACAGTGGATGCATCAGTGATAAAGAAATTACAAAACAATGTGGTTTTCTTGAAGAATTGAATCCAGGTGATCATGTCATGGCAGATAAGGGATTCAACATTCAAGATCTGTTAGCACAACATCACGTTAGACTGATTGCCCCACCACTTATGCACAAAGGGAACATAAATGCTCAGTCGTCAACAGAAACAAGAAGAGTTGCTAAAGAGAGTTCATGTGGAGCGAATAATTAGACGATTAAAAGCATTTGGAATACTTCGTGGTGTTATTCCATTAACAATGAAATCCTACATAGATGCTGTTGTTACTGTTTGTGCTGCCTTGGTTAATTTGAAGCCAAAGGTTATTTCTGAATCGGATGAAACAGCTACAGACAATACTAAAGTAGTTTAGTTACGAAATTTTGTCACTTGACTTGTATATCATGTAATTTCTTTAGATTCACTACCCACTAGGGAAAAACATCTTTCTCTACACAAACTAAAATAGAAGGACAACTATACTATACCTTCCTTATTTTAATTGCCGGTGTTGATGTATATTAAATAATGTTGTAATATCACGTCGATGTCTGGCTCTTTCTTCTGCGGCCTCTTCAGTGCTGAACCAACTATGTATATATTCGACGTAGTCACTGGGGGAACTCTCGTATTTGTCTATATCCTGCAAAAACGAGCAAATTGATCATAAATTGCTTTAAAATGAATCTCGTATATATATGTACAGTATATGTTGAACTATAATTTCGATAACTTCTTATAAATTATGCAGGTTTACCTGCAAAAAATTCTTTACAAACAGCGATACAAATATTGCACAGTTATTCGAATCAAACAATTGCCTTGGAACCTACACAAAGTACAATTTCCCAGTTAATTTGTGAATACGGATAGATTTAGCCAAATTATTGAATGACTTGATCAGAAAAACTAACTTTAAGAACTTGGTGTATTCTATCCTTTTTCTCTATGGATGGATTCTTTTTCATTAGATAATTCAAATATCTATATAAAAGGAAAACTTGATAATGAATTGAGTGAATCATAAAACAATGCTTTGTTTGTCGCTACTCATGTACCTGTCAATGTTATCAAATGCAGTTCTTCTCGTTTCAATATCCCATGTAAGGGAATCAAGAATCATGATATGCCTGAACAAAAATATTAAATTAGATAAATTATAAACACTCACTTAATAAAAGATCAATTTTGTAATAACATATAAATAGTAAATCGTAATACATACCAAGTAGAGATTATAATGAGAAACCAGTGTAAACTAAATTAAAAAAAAGAATATATCACCGTATATGAAGAAAACACCCCACCTAAAATCGCAAGATTGTGGACACTGGCAAGAGCCGGTGACATTAAGTAAGAATCATGTACCTTCTGTTAATAGGAATAAAAATGTAATCCTTCTTCAACAGATCGGGTTTGAAATATGTAGATGAAGCTTCCATTCTTTCAAGCCTTAAAATATATACGTAAAATGAAACGAAAACATTGTGAGTGAAGGTCAAAGGGTTTTGTTTCATCTGAGTGGTCAGGCATTGGAACAATTTACCAAAAAGACATATACCTTGAAGATTTGTTGACTTTTAAATCTTGCTCTCCAACCAAAATTGAGTAAAAAAGGGTATTTATCAGAAATAAGATTTCGTGGTTCTAATGATTCTACGTCCGTTTTGTACAAGTTTGTTCCATGAATCTTCAATGATAGAGATTGAATAGTCTCGGTTGTGTCATCTTCATTTATGACAAACGACTCCTTATTGTTGGTTTCTGTCAACGAAATTAAAGCAATAACATATAACAATAGAATGCAAGGATAATTATAGGTAATGCATTATTGAATTAGATCTCCATGATTATTTTCTGTTTTCTTTAAACGATATCTCTATATTAAGTTTATTTAGCAACAAAAGTTACTAAATAAAATGTATTTAAATTCTACAAGACTTACCTTGTACAATATCTGCTGAGTTTGGCTGTATGCTGTCATCTAATGTGTTTGCGTCCAAAATTTTACATAGCTTTTCTATCAAATAAATATTCGTTATTAAAAACTTATGTAATTTTTATATCCTACAGTTTTTTTAGCTTTACCTTTCTTGTCACGAATTTCATCCACGGTTTGGGAATCTTTGCTTCGCTTTTCTACAACAAATAATAATATGCGAAATGCATAAAAATCCTCCTTCAAGCTTGAAATGACACGGGAAAATGTTATACTGTAAATTGTATAAACATACCGCCTCTTTCAGAAATTTTGTCATCCAGCTGCCACTTCAACTTCTCTATCAGTGCAGGAACCACATTGTTGACCCAAAACACCTCCAACTTGTTGCAGACTTGGTTGGTGAATGAGTCAGAAAATTCAACTTTGTTTAAAAATATTCCCTTGGACGTCCAAACTACGAAATGACATTCACGAAGTTGTGCAACGTACATTTGAATCTGAATTTGGAAATAATACCTTGAATTTTCCTTCAATGAGAACTGGCCATTTCTCCGCGTACCACCGATCTCAGGACTGAAAAAAGCTTCTTTTGGATCAGAGTTTTTATGGGCCCAGGGACATTTGTATTCAACAACAACACTCTTGCAAACTGGTGCACAGCTACAAGAGGTAATATTGTCTGGGCTTGCACCCAAATAGGGTTTCTCTGCTGAGATCATAAAGCCTTTGGTGACCAGTTGAAGTTTGTGGTGATTTCTTCCTTCAGTCTTGTAGTACGCGTTACGTGCGCTGCTTTCGTGTTTTAATCCCCATTGCATAGGATTTTTCGGGTCATCGGGTAGTTTCAGGCTATGGTGACCGCTTTTGGATAAGTTGGTTGACTAATGCAGAGGTATCGGTGACATGCTTTTCGGTGGATTCTTGTCTGGAATGAACAGATTTTGCTCGAGATGCTGTGATAAAACCAATTTTGTGATTGAACCATTCTTCACACTGCCACTGTTGCTTAGTTATAGTGTCTACATGATTTCGTTCCTCATCTGTAAACTGCAGCTGCTCTAAGAATGCTTGCGAACTTTCACCTGCCTCGCCTTTTGCCATTACATGTTGCAAATATAAAACGATTTTATTTTCCATAATTCCACGTTTGGGCGACTTGTTGCCATTGGAATTCGGGTTAGGATCTGTTTTATCAACAGCTGGAACAGAGGAAACATCGTTTTCAAGACGTAACTGATTCTCAAGTACGCCCAGAATGGTAGGTTTATCGGCCATTGGAGTCATCGCGTCGACCACACCCATTAGTTGGCATTCTGTTACATGGCATTCTGTCCCATAAAGCACGAGGATCGTAATCAATGTATTCTGAAAACGTGTACGACCTTTTGGGACTCTTTGATTCTCCAACGCTGTTGTCATTATTTTTGCCGATTTTGAGATCTTTTAACTCGCACGGGGTGGTTTGAGGGGAAGGTTTTCTAATCCACACGCAAGGTCCACTTGTGACGCTGTCTTCTCCGCGGCTGTTTAAAAGTTCTTCTAACGAGTAAAGCGCAGCCGCAATGTGCTTGCACCCACCATCACGTCCTCCTAAACATAGACAATATGCATCTACAACACTGCCACGATTTGCTCCTTTACCTTCTAAAATAAACCACAAGCTGTAGAATGGTTTTCCGTCCTTTGTCTTCTCTTTCATGGTCGGTTTAACTTTACCAACATAAACATGTACACCAGTTTCCTTCTGATAACAGGTTTGTAAGGATTCCACATATCCTTCGCGAAAGAGACGGTAATCATCGTATGCTTTATATGCGGCTAGACCTTGCTTGTCATATTCAGAAGAATGGTATATAAGATGGTTAAAGATGTCAAAAAGACCAAAAGGAGGAGAGTTCTGAAAATCATTTTCCAATTTCATCGTAAATGGGTCGGCTAACTGGCAACCGTGGATAGACAACCGTCGCATCAAATTTTGCTTCTCTTGCTCGATAGTTATTCGATTTATCAGGGGCAGTTTCATGCTTTCCACAGCGCACGCAATAGCGACTAACCCTGGCTTGAGTTGGCTGTTCACACTAACGCCACGATCTTGCAGATATTTCTTTAACTCTGGCATTTTCATAGTTTGAAATAAATCACAATTTCAGTTTAAGATACACTTATAGTTAGCAATGCTGAATTTCTGAACACTAGATATTATTTATGCTATTATATAGCCACTAGAACGTTTGCGCAAAATGCTAATCTGACGCTCCCATATACGCATTTCCTTTCTTGATTAACCACGCAATGACAAGAGGTTTGTTCCTTAGACATAAGTGCATGGATTTATATCATATTTCTATAATCTGTAGCTTTGCATACTATTCCTTTTAAAGATAAAAGCTAACTATAGTGCAGCCATACAGCGCGTATACCCGTTTTTACTTTGTACTCTCGCAAATGCATTTTAAAAAATTTCGCAAACTCAGCACAAAAATATGTAAGTTTGTGTTATCCTTCATTGGGTGAGACAAAAAAATTTGGGAAAAAACGCATACTCCGGCGAAAAATGCCGTTTACTTTTACCTATTTTACTATATTTTTATTAAGGATCGCGGTTTGTTTGTCCGAGTACGCCCACGCATACCCCCCATTGATTTCCACGCCGAAGCTATGGATTGTGTCAATGGCTTTTGTATATGTGTTTTATAAAACAACCATTCGTCTGTTACTCGTCTGTAGTCTTAGAATAGATCCAATACTTCACACAACTTGAGGTTGAAAACTCTGTTTATTTCATTTTACATTCCCTTAACTCTTAATAGTTAAGGCCATGTTACACGGGGCAATTTTTGCTGCAACTTGCAACGCAATTTCTGCACAGAACCATGTTATGTAGAAAACTAGAAATGTACGCACATAGAAATGTACGCAGGCTGCGTTTCACTTCACCGGTATTATCATTCTCGTAGTCATGAATCTCTTTGTTGTCTTCTGGCCTGGGCATGTTTGGCGAGAAAAATGTCGGCAAAGTAAAACGAGATTCATGCTCACAATTTCTCAGCGAATATACTTTTTTACCTAACATCGCTCTGTGTCCGAAATTGCGTTGCAAGTTGCAGCAAAAATTGCCCCATGTAACATGGCCTTTGACGGATGTTATCCACTGATCTAATAATCAAGATCAGTTATGTTAACATGTCACGTACCTGGGACGCGCCCAGGAAATAAAAGGTCATAAGACGCAAACGTCTTTAGAAGGCTCGCCATTCCTTTTCCACGAGGGCTGCTGTACAGATCTAGCTGCGTTGGGTGGTGTTGAAGCTATTCTACTGTTTTAAGGTGAGAAACTTGTGCTGTAGAAAATCTATTACAGTACATCTAGGCACTATGCCACGTACTATATTCTAGAATAGTTCAGATTACTTTTCTATTTTGTGTACAGCTAGCGATAATTTTTGATTTCCTGAAATCTGTTGCGAAAATTTTTGAACAGAAGCAATTTCATATTCTTTAACAGGTAAATAGTAACTACCTTTATTTATGGAGAATATTATATTGGATATCTATGTCCATCCCAATTTTACTTATACTAGTAATTTTAGTACATAATTGCGCATGTGACCATATAGTATATACGTAGTATGAATATATTCATGATTCTTCAGTCTCAGTTTCAACGTATAGTAAGGGTACTGTGTATATACTCTTCAAAATGCTTTTCCATGCCGATTTCTCCCTAGGCCTAGCCCCTGATATTCCGATATCTATACAATTATGATTTGGGCCATTGTGGGGATACTTGGGGGATATTTAAGTAATCGAATCCTTCCGTGTTTAATGCGCATTTCGCTCACACAGCTCCTCGTGGACGTGATGTACTGGAGTTCACTGTGTACATGATCTTGAGCAAGATAATTGTACCGCAATATTGGCGGTGCTATTTTGAAGCGTAGACGACCAATTTTTATAGATTTGTTTGACACTATCTATTTTACATAATATCGTTTCAAAATACTGATCAGTTCTTCTGTGAAAGCCTTCTATTTGTTAGCATGTTATATTACTATGTAAATTCAGAATGACTGAGCAGTTTGTTCGCTGTCACCGTGGCAAACATTCACACAAGATGCTTTTATTCAGAGTATGTTTTGTTTCATAATGCCATGTCAAAGTGGCGCCTTTTGATGCATGCAGCGATTAAAATTTCATGTTTCATACAATAATAATACAGGGTACTATGGTTTATCTAAGACAGTATATATATATATACACTCCCGGCGTGTGCAATCGATGAAAATCGATGATCGGAAAGCCAATCGATCAATCGATATCAATCAATACCAATTAATTAATTGATATCGATTGGTATTTGCCAATCGATGACCAATCGATAGTCACAAAATTCAGTCCGTTTGTCAATCGATATTCATCGATTGGTATCGATTTGTTAAATTCCCGGTCTAGCTGATTTGTGTCTTTTGTAAATATATATAACTTATAACATACCATGTAAATTTGTTTAAATGCTCTGAAAAATGTGGCTTAAAAGTAATTTGCTGGGCTCTTATTCAATGGGCGTAAATGACAAATCTGCCTGTGCGGCTGTGGCTAATAAGGCAAATTTGGTAATGTCAATCTCACCCACGCAAACAGTGCATGTGCGCTATTAAAATGTTCCGTTTGTATCTATCTTTATATCATTTGAAAAAGGAAAAACCAACATCAAATTAACAAACGACTTAGAGAACTTAAGAATTTATAGAAGAACTGACAACAAAAAGATAAAGGTTTATAATTAAATTATATAAGCTTCACCGGAAAGTGAGTACGGCCAAACACGATAGTGGTGACAGCTAATATCCTGTTATATTTATCGCGGTCAATATCACACAGTTTGCAATCTTAAACTTTTAAGGGAGATACACAACTTAACCAGATAGCGTACATACAACAACCATGTCAGAAAGTCAAGACGTACAATAAGTTATTCGCAACGTTGTTGTGAAAGGATATCATGCATGAATGTACCTTTGCAGTTAAAGTGAAAATCGTGTAAATCTCACACCTTACCTAATTAATAGCGAGAATGTGTATAGCACTTACATAATAGAAGTATGGATATCGTTTTACATCCACTTTGCTTATTAAATTAAACTTAAAATCGCTTTCATATTAAAGCGAGCATGCATATATGTTCATTGGTCTTCGGCTTAACATTGTGGAACTTTTTACTGGGAATATTTTCTTCTGGACATTGATGTTGTCCAACGATTGTGTACAGGCTAGCTGTATTAATTCATGCGAAAAAATATTAACAGAAATAGATTTAACAGAAAGTTGATTAAGGTGGTATACAGAAGCTTGTCTGGCAACCGAAACGATGTTTCAATATTGATGTGGTCTAACCGTGTTTGTGTAACGGTGTTAACACATCTTCGGCCTTTGCTCACAGTGTTAGATCTCTTCTAGCTTATCACCCGCGGCATTAGGGGTAGCACACAAATACTATAATAGTAATACATTTGTATTTTGATTTCTTCGTTCTCCGCTACACGGTTCAATTAAGTCTTGATCATACAATGAATTAAGCAGCCGAATTTCTTGTGATTAGAAGCGGTTTGATTGCCAATTCATTTCCCACTAAATTAACATTAAATATTGAATTTTATGAGAGTGTTTTGGCACAAAGTCTTCAAGATTGTAGTGGCCTTTTTTTGGCATGGTCGAGAATACCAATCGATACCAATCGAACACTGTTAGTTCATCGATTGTTATTGATAATCAATACCAATCGAACGCAATTAGTCTATTGATTGATATTGATAATCGATACCAATCAATAAGGTCACAAAAACCTTCACCATCGATTGTTCATCGATTTTCAATATCAATCGATTAATTGATATCGATTGATATTAATTGATATCGATTTTATCGATTATCGATTTCATCGATTGCACACGCCGGGATACACTTCACGCATGTCTGGATGCGCATGTGTCTGAGTATTGTACCACATGCGCTTGGTGAGGGCAAGAGTATGGTGTATAAATACGAAGTCACTCGCATCTAGACTGCGTTACAAGCTGCACTGACGAGCCGTTGAACGGCGAAACATGCATGTCTGCAGATTTGACTATATATATATATATATATATATATATATATATATATATATATATATATATATATATATATACGTGTAGGTTTAGGTATACGAAACGCAAAGAGTGCTCGACAACATATAGTTAGAGCAAATTATAGATTTTCGCTTACCTCAAAACTTGTCTGCAACAGGCTGTTTCATCTGTAAAAGAATCATCAGGCAGTTTACAAGTATCGAAAGAAATGACCGCTTATTTAACAGAAATACAGTTAACAGAAATACAGTTTAACAGAAATACTTTTTAACAGAAATACTTTTTTAACAGAAATACAGTTAAAGTAAGTTACAGCTGCATGAACAATGTCAAGTCAGTGATCACTAAACACAATGCACGCATATCTAGGAATAACAAGCCACAGGATAGGGACACTACCAGTTGCAGTTGTAGAGAAAATACCATTTGCCCGCTTCAAAAACAATGCATGACTAGGGACATGGTATGCAAGGCAACAGTCACAGTGGGCGACACAAACACGATCAAAAATTACATTGGCATGACTGCAACCACATTCAAAGAGCGATTGGCCAACCACACTAAATCTTTTCAGCATAAAAAGCATGCAAATGACACGGAACTTTCGAAATATATTTGGACATTGAAAGAAAGCAATGGGGATTTCAGTATTAATTGGCAAATTTTAAAACATTCTATTTCGTACACGGGAGGATCAAAACGATGCAATTTATGTTTAGAAGAAAAATTTTGTATTTTGAAAGAAAAAAACAAGAATTGTTTACTCAACAAAAGAGCTGAAATAATTTCACGGTGTCGTCATCGTAATAAATTTCGCGTAAACAACGCAAACAAAGCCATGCATGCACACATTGTCTCCCACATACACCCCCACGCTCCGGCAGGAAGTATATAAGCGGTCATTTCTTTCGATACTTGTAAACTGCCTGATGATTCTTTTACAGATGAAACAGCCTGTTGCAGACAAGTTTTGAGGTAAGCGAAAATATATATATATATATATATTTGACTATTTGACTATTTGACTATATACATCGGCCTTCTATATCTCTTTTTGTTCAGACTAAATTGCATAGCACATATACTCAACGGCTAAAGGCTAAATGTACTGGCTAAATAAAGACTAACAAATGAAGTAATAAAATATATAAGTTGTAACGAATGCAAATCCCGACATCCGGGCGACACTTCAGTGTTACGGGTATCATTTTGCTGCAACATTGTTGACTTTGTTGTATTGATTAGAAATTATTCTATAGGACATGCATAATTCACGTAATGATGTATATCTATAGATTATAATTCACCAGGCACTATTAAATGTTTAATCAACAGCAACATAAATACCAATTTTGGTATATCTAGGTACATACATAAAATTAATCTACTATAAAATATATAAAAACTGTGAGAATATCGTAACAGTATTTACCAACTAAAGTCATTATTGTTTTGTCTTGGATAGCCATAATATACACAAGATCTTGAGTATTAACTGATGAATGGAATGACCGATTTATTTTACATAGATTATTTATAAAGTTAACTCTGAGATTAGCGATCTTAATGTTTCTGCATGACATTAAGAAATGGTTTTCGTTCCCAAACTCATCTAGATCGCAGGGTCGCCACGAACCTATATGAACAGGCTTTGTGATTGGTTGATTAGGACAATAGAAGACAATAAACTATAGAAATTATCTTTCAAAAGAACGAGTATAAACACTGATAACTATTGTTTCAGAAAGCCAATCACAAAATGTGTTCATATTAGGTAGGTACTTACTCAGATCGCAATGTTCATAATCTATCATTATATGAAACATTGCTATAACGACCAGTTTCAACAGGTACATCTACGAGGTGAAATTCTAAATTTTGTAACCGCCTGTCGATGTTTGAAGTTGTGAATTGAAGAGAGATAATTCTCAAAGCCAAAATGTGTTTTCACTTTTTTAAAGTCTTTTTGCTTCCACCTTGTTGAATCTGTTCTTTCCAGTATTTAATAAAGTATTCATGCAATATATTTTTCAAAGAATGGCAAAATGTTTCTTGATCGTCGGATGAAATATTGAAATTGCGAAGTCTTCAAAAATTATTAACTTTAAAATTACATAATTGCAACAAATACCTTGTGAATAATATTGGTTGTAAATTGAATTGCATGCAGACTTTTAGTTTTGCAGCATCACTAACAAGAGTATCTGTAGAAATTGAACTTTTTATGCGAAGCCAATACTTTGTTATAATTGTAGCTATTTGTATAATCTCTGTATAATTAGGGTGCCCTTCCTATTTCAGCATAGACAGCTAAATTTGTGGATTTTGAATGAACACCTAAGACACGTTTGCAGAATTCTAAATGAAGTCTTTCTATGAGATTTGTTATTTTAAAAATTTTAGTTTTAAACATCTCAAAAGAGTTAATTTTACCAAGTAAATATGGGCCCCAAACTTCACAGCTATAGCCTATACAATAAAACTGGAATTACAATTGAAGAAAATAGTTTGAGAAGTATTTTAATTGGTACATTTTCCACATTTGAAAAACTTTTAAATAGACTATGATAAACACATAGTGCTTTGTTGTACAGTAATTTTTGTGCTCTTTTAAAATTACCAGAAAAATGAAAAGTAATACCAAGATAGCAATATTCGTCCACTTGCTCCAAAGCGTGACCTCCGAAGTACAAAATTTGATGATAAGTGTTTACGTCTTTGGGTTGGCGTTCCAAATATCAAGACTTTGGATTTTTTAGATTAATATTTAATTTCCATTTTTTGGTATAAAACTCAAGTTTCTTGAGGCAGTTTTGTAAACCAGACTTGGATTCAGATAACAAAATCGTCTACGTAAAGTAAACAGTTCATATTTGTTTTACCAAGTTTTACTGAATCACATGAACTATTAATTAAATAGATTGGGTATATCATTTATAAACATATTGAAAAATGTAGGACATAGATTACATCCTTGTTTTACCCCAATATGAGATTTAATGAACGGAGTACTTCCTTTATCCAATTTTACCGAAGTGTTAACTGAAGAGTACATATACTAAGCATTAAACGTATGAATTTCTTAATACAACCATAAATGTTGACAGAATGACAGGACCACTGGAATGCATCTGTTAAAGTAGATAATTCGCAAGCAAACTTATATACTTTTTCACAATATCATGCTACGCGGTCGTACAGTGGATAAAAGTGTATATGTGAGGAGGCACAGGAAAAGGGACCTATAAAGAATTTAATCAATTCTGAGAAATCACACACCAAAATCTTAGTTTTGCCCTCTGGGTCCTATAGGTCCCTTTTCCTATGCCTCCTCACATATATAGGATTATAGGGTATATTCTACGCTACATATCGTGAAATGTTTACATGTATTCTAACACAGAGAAATTTTTAAAGCGGGATTCAAAGAGGGTTTGCCCGCTTTATCATCTTGACTTTAAGCACCGCTTACATCTGCTATTTTCGCTTCAGGCTTGTGATTTTCTATTTAGATCGTAAAGGCTATCGAACATAGCCATAGGAGTTATAATTTAGCTAGTCAGAGTTATAAATATAATTGGACATTTGGCTTTGCCTAAGCTGTCCTCATTTGCCAATGTAATATTTGCTGGGGTTTTAAATAATAACTATGCGCGCAACAATTACATTAAAAGCATTTACTTACGGGGAGACGCTATACTTTCGGAGGGGCCGCGACTTAAACGGTATAGAACGGCTTACAGCGGCAATAACAAAGCTCTGAGCGTGATATAAATATATCACGACATCATGACAGACTTGAAGTTGAACCTGCTGACCTGCGATTCCGGTGCAGCGCATTAGTTTGAATTCCGCTTTAAAAAATTCTCTGTGTTAGCATACATACATGTAAACATTTCATGTGCATGTAGCGTAGAATATACTCTACATCCCTAGAATATACCCTACAATCTTTTCGCATCCGTATATAAAGCTTGCAAAATTTTGAGCCCATGGAAAAAAACCCAATTAGGCTAAAAGAGCAATAGCCAATACCCAAGGAACATAGAACCGTGCGAACTTTTCGGGAAAGTCAAGTGTAACAGGGCGAAATTCTGGCTCTGTTATCTACGTGTAATGTGTATTAATGAATATCAGAAGAACGGTCAAAGTTTTAAAAGCCTAAAAGTTTTCCAGTTTTACTTCTTCGCCAGAGGTTGCTTTCAATTTTAATCTGTTTGGAATGCTTATTAATACTGTGTGGCGAACTGGTGATAAATTCAATTCAATAGCATTTTTTCAACGCCTGTTTGGCCTCAAATGTATGATACCAACCGATCCAGTCTACTGCGCCCTCAATTAAAACACATTATTTTACCAAAAAATGGGTCGAACCTAAAAAATCGTTTGAATCATTACTATTGTTTTCTCGGAACTTGCCTGGAACTTTGCGAAAATCTTCCAGACTCACTTCCTTTATCACGGAAATACACTATACTGATATATTTTAGTATTTGTAAATACCTAATCACCGGCTTAATTAAAGAATTTTTGTAAATAGTTAACATTTATAATGTAAATCACACGGTCCTTTGAAACCAGGCAACTGAAAGGCCACCGTGTGCTTAGAAAAGTTTAAATAATAATAATAATAAAAAACACGAACTACTATATAAAGCGCACTCAGAGATTGCATACCTTGACCTTGCATCCCTTCTTTGCATGCCTTCTTTGCATGCCTTCTTTGCATGCCTTCTTTGTCGTCGTCGTCGTCGTTGTTGTTGTTGAGCTTCGTTTTATTGTGATACTGATATGGATTGTTGAATCACCAATATTTGGCTTTATAGGCAAAATATATCTATCCTTATTTACGAATGTTTAAACTATTTAAGGCTATAAATAAAGAAAATGCCAGTTGGCAGCTTGTAATAAAAGATGCCGTGGCGTAGAGTGTTACGTTCCACTAAACATTTTGCCACGCCGTCTACATCTTCAAGATCTATGTTATTATTTTTCACAGAAAAACGTAAACAACTAGAACTCACCAGAGCGCATAAACGCACGGTTATATGACACACACACTACTCTAAATTACTGGCACGAATATTTGGACATGCTCTTCTTCTACAAGGCAAATTGGTAATTACCATGAGAAAAATAAACCACAGTACCACGCCATTATCGGCGGCACTTTTTATCGGAGTGACAATAACTGCAACAGCAAATACGACAATTTGATGATTTTTAATTGTTTTTAGTTCACAATACTTTGAAGATGCTTGGTGAGAGAATGATATTTATTTTAATGTTAGTCGGCATGGCGAGCGTCCAGCAAACGTCTGGACGACTGAACAACGAAACATCACATTTCACCTCCAACTACAATACTCGGTGCGATGGCGATTGCGCCGCAAGTGGAGAGAGTTACTACTGGTGTAACACAAACGAAGGCTGGGATTATTGTTCACCTACCCGTGATGTCACCCGTAAAAACGAACCATGCCGAGAGAACCATCAATGCGGCCAACACGGAATGAGCTACCATTGGTGCTATACTGGCGTGTTTACATGGGATTTCTGCGGCGCGGTCGAAAGCAGTACACGCGACTACCTTAGTGAAGACTCGACGCGAAGGCGAGTGATCCGAGACAATGATGATGATGATGATGATAAAGCCCGAGACGATGGTGAGCATAAGTTAGAAGAATGCATTGGTGGACACACATCTGATAACCGCGAAGTGATTTTCAAATACGATCACCAGGCAAAGATCGTCAAAGATGTAAGCACAACATTCCAAAAAGAAATCAGTAAACTTATCAAAAGTTTTCATGTCAACAAGATACGTTGCAGTGCTGGAACAATTGTTGAGAAAGACAATTTTCGCATTGACATGCAGTGCACTTTCAACTCCAACAACATACGGTATTATAATCTTCAAATACAGCTCAATATTAAACGACCTAAAGGCCAGAGTACAACGTACGCTGCAGTACTTGTTCCTGTAGAAGACAGCAAGTACCTTGAAAATCGCGTTGTTCGCAACGCATTCATAAGAAGTTTAAAGGAGCATGCTAAAGTGACGTTGACGATGCCACCACGTAAAAGAAACCAAAGAAGGGAGAAAGCTGGGAACATGACCACCATCACTCCCAGGAAGATAATCGACTGTTCCAAAAGGAATATAACCACAGTGACTACAACCACAGTATATACAAGCACAGTGAGTACAACCACAGTGAATACAACGGACAGTTCCACCGCCTCTCCACAGCTCAGAAGCATGATGCAGTTTTGCTTGGCCAATGTCGTAATGGTTTCAATCCTTTACCTGTAAACGTAACTGTTTTTTGATAAGTATAGCAAACATGTCAAATCATATTTAGAAGTTAGTATTAATCAAATTTAGAAATTAGTATGAATTATCGTCGGCATATTATTGGCGCTAAATAAATAATCAATCTCAATCTATTTGTAAACCTTGATAAAGATAAATATATACTTATGAATACTATTTGAATTTGGAGAAATGTGTTAGCGCGTTGCCCCTTATCGCTGAGTTGAGCCTGCTACCGTAATCTCTCTAATACGCCTCCCCTGGGGGGCTTTTTTTCCAGGCATCTTTGGAGGGGGGGGGGTTGTTGGAGAGGAGGACTTATTTGAGAGGGGGGCTTATTTTTTACCTTAAAATGATATGATAATTTTGTATAATAATTTTTTTCAAGCACAGTACAATGTGTAAAGAAAACCAAAAGATCTTATCAAAACACTTTTGTTTTGTGTGAATGGGGTGGGGCTTATTAGAGGGGGCGACTTATTGGAGAGGAAGGAGGGCTTAATAAATTTCTTCATCTAAAAAGGAGGGGGCTTATTAGAAAGGGGTGCGTATTTGAGAGGGGTGCTTATTTGAGACAGGGGGTTATTAGAGAGATTACGGTATACTGTAGGTCGAGAGTGGGATATAATTTACATTGGTTTGGTAACTTCCCTGTACTTGAAAATTCGTGTAAGTAGAGTTTGGTTTGTTGTCTTCTGTACTTCGAGGGGTTTCTCCAAACCTCCAGTTTTCCTTCCACGCTCATCAAAAACTAAAAAGTGTGGTGCCAGTGTAGGTATATCTTTGCACAGGCTAGAGTATAGGTAGCGTCTATATGAAATACTGCGGGTCTTTTGGATCAGTCTACCTGAAAAATACAATAAGAACTTCGACGTTTCGAGCGAAGGCCCTTCGTCTGGAAGTTAGTGATGTCCTTCGCTCGAAACGTCGAAGTTCTTGTTGTATTTTTCAGGTAGATTGATCCAAAAGACCCGCAGTATTTCATCAAAAACTAACCCAGTATTTCATGTTTCATCAAAAGCTAACCCTTTTTTGGCCTTAGTTGTTTAGCACGTTTATCATGAGCCTCTGGCTTGGGTGAATTGGGCAACCACATCCTGTGTAAACGGTCGATATTATTTATGCATTTCTCATCAATTGTCTGTTTTGATTGGCTGCTGGCCTACAGATAATTCGTGGTGTCTGTAGATATGACGTAATTTCTGCAGACAACGCAACGTATTGTCTGCAGATATGACCTAATTCTTACAGATAATACCGCAGTACTAGTGAGCTTAAGCAAGCCACGTTTTTGACGTCAGATTTCCGATAGAGGACTGGATTAAAAACTGTGTTTGAGATCCCGCAATTCTGCCAAAATTTATCGAAAATTCCCATGAAATCCCTGAAATTCCCATAAAATCTCTAAAGTCCCAAAATTTATTCCGAAATCCACAACTGAAATCGCTCTCAAAATCCCATCGCTCTGAAAAATAGCGAAGAAAAATTTTAGATGAAATTTATACATGCAGGAAAACAGTATGGACCTACATGTAATAGAGCTACTGTAGGTCAGTTTAAATTACCTCCTGTAGCATGTGTGTAGTACCACTGGATCAATAAGGGATCACCCTTTCTGGACGTCTAAAGCCGAATATAAAATACAAAACAAAATGGCGGCATCTAATCGTAGAGTTTACGCTGTTTATCAAATGTTATCACTGCTTACGTCCCAGAGACATCTATATTTTCTTAATTCTTCTATGAAGACTTCCTTATCAAAGTTAACCAACGACTGTTGCCGATTTAATTCATCATTTGTACATGTCTCGGACCTCTCGATGTCTTGTTGAATATCCGCCATTTTGAAAGATGATGAAAGGCGAGATGAAAATTCTGAAATCTGATTGGCTAGCGACTTCTTTCGCCGCGAAAAAGTAGAAATCATTCGAACTCCTATTTTCGTCGCCGCGAACAGTTTGCGAATTTTATCGCCATATGACAATTACGTAATTGACAAAATACGCATGCGTAAAGGCGAAAAAAACTGCTTCGCGCGAAAAAATTCGCAAGTGGAAAACCGGCTTAAAGGCCGGTTTACAGTTCGCGCGAATTGGTCGCGCGAAGGAGAGAATTTGTCACTGAGCATGCGCGAGGGTTATTTATGGCAAATTTCGTCATTCTACTTGATTCGCAGCGACTGGCGAAAGAGTTGAAAATTTTCAACTTTTTCGCCAGTCGCAGCGAACGAATTAAAGTTTAGCCAATCAAGAGCCAGGATTTTTGCAAGTTTGCAAATTTTCGAGCGAATTTTAAAATGTGTAAACCCGATTCGCTATGTTCGCCCGAATAATTCTCCAGTTCGCGCGACGTATTCGCGCGAACTGTAAACCGGCCTTAAGGGGAGCAGTTTAGACATACCTGATAAAGCTATGAAGTTTAAAATATATTTCTTAATTCATTGTCCCCAATAATTACTAATTTCCATATTAAAAATACCCGTAGTTTTTGATTATAGGAAAAGCTTTGATTATGGCATTAACAAAGACCGGCGATCTCCGATATTTCTCCAGAATAGATAAGAGAATGCGTTAAAATACACTCGAACGTTGTCAAATGTTCTTCAACATGAACATGGTCGGTCTTAAATACACGGTCCAGTATTTATCAAAATAGAATAGTCAATCGTGTCTTCGCCATATTGAATGTGTCATGAGTTGTTCCAAAATTCATTTCGGAAAATCACCTTAAAAGAAGCTTGCCTTTTTAAAATAATCCACTCCTCGGTCCAATATTTGTAAAAATGAAAAATAACGAGTTGATAAAACGAGGTGACAAGTTCCGCCATTTTGCATGTACAATGTAAATTGTTGTTCCTAAATTTGATCCGCTTTCTTGTATGCTTGTCATCTTGTTCAAGTGCTAGCGCATTCCCTCTCGATATATCATAAATATTTCCCAACAAATATTAAACCATGATCCCGAAGATGGGTAGTTGATACCTTTAGTATTGTCTTTTATTTACCCTTGTCAAACGTGTTTCTTTCTGGAAAATCTGTCTGCTAATCCAACCAAGATTGAACCAGGCACTCTCTGGTGTTCTTTAATAAGATTTTCTATTGCTAGTTGAACCTAGATTAAAGAGAGGGAAAACTCAACTGGTAAAACTTGTATCTTATTTCCTATTTCAACAGCTGATTGTCCCTCTGTTGTTGTTGGTGTTGGTGATGGTGGTGATGATCATGGTGAAGGTGGTAGTGTTGATGGTGGTGGTGATGGTAATGTGTGATGATGATGGTGATGGTAATGATGATGGTGGTGATGATAATGATGATGGTGCTGATGATAATGATGATGGTGGTGGTGATGGTAATGTGTGATGATGATGGTGATGATGATGATGGTGGTGGTGATGGTAATGTATCATGATAATGGTGGTGGTGATGGTAATGTGTAATGATGGTGGTGGTGATGATGGTGATGGTAATGTGTGATGATGATGGTGGTGGTGGTGATTGTAATGTGTGATGATGATGGTGGTCGTGATGGTAATGTGTAATGATGGTGGTGGTGATTATGATGATGATGGTAATGTGTGATGATGATGATGATAGTAATGTGTAATGAAGGTGGTGGTGGTGATGATGATGATGATGATGATGATGATGGTCATGGTAGTGGTGGTAATGGTGATGAGGCTGACGGTCGTGAGGTGGTGACTATGTTGATACTGGTAATGTTGATAGTGAAGATATTGTCAATTGAGAATAGAAAGTAAGATACACTTTGATCAAATTTCCCAACGTGTACAATATATAATGTCAAGTGGTTAAAAGTTTCTCTTTATGTTATGGCAAAACATATACCTTTTCTGAAAGTTCTTCTGGTGTTAGTGTCGAGTCATATGGAATAGGATCACCAATAAACGTCCTAAAAACAGTTAGATAATTAGCTATAGTTAGTGCATCCACTCTTCATCGCTTGTTTTCCATCTTCAAACTACAAATCACCTCATTTTCACAGGAAAACCTCCATAGATGGGCGCTGCTAATGGACATCGAGTATAATCATAAAGTATCTGCAAAATTCCTAGAAATAGAATGAGTACCTTTAAAAATGTAACCACTTTGAGCACTTGATTTATTATTTCATTTTGACTTACTTCTTCCCATTTTAATTGTCCTAAACATTTCTCGTACGTTCTGTGTAAAAACTGGAATTATGGTCTGAAAAACAACCACATTTAGCATTCAGTAAAAACACAAAACTAATATTTATTTATACTGGATAGCTCTATCAGTTCTAAACTTTTCTCTCCAGAGCTCCAGGAAGGTTCATCATTATTGGCCCAGTGTTACTACAGGAGGAAACCTAAACTAAACTAACTTTATTTATACTGAATAGCCTTGTCAGTTCTGTCTAAACTGTTCTCCCTAGAGGTCCAGGAAGGTTAATCTCTTATTGGTTCAGTGTTACTACAGGAGGAAAACTAAACTACACTAACTTTATTTATACTAGATAGTTCTATCAGTTCTGAACTGTTCTCCCTAAAATGGTCCAGTAAGGATCATCCCTTATTGACCCAGCGTTATTGCAGGAGGAAAGTTTGGTAGAGTCAAAAACTGGAAGCACAGTTCTTGCATGTAACTGAGAGACGAAATATGGTACATAATGCATGGATCGGGATCGAACAATGGTCACAGAGGTGAAAGGCACATGCACCAACCACTGTACCAACAACGTATGTGTAGTCTTTGTTGTTGACACAGTGGCATAAATGAAATATAACTTATGGGGAGGTGAAAATATATTCAGACAACTGCATATTGTGGCCAAATGAAGTCGAATCACTAAATATCCCAATAACCAGGAATAAGTTTAACATACCATCGCCCTGACCACTGATCTATTGGGATGCTTGATTGAGACACTCAAAAATATTATATGTATACACACAGCGCGGTATGAAGACCTTTGTAAATTGGGTTATTACGACAGTCAGGAGGTCGTGATTTCACCTGAATTTGTTTATGTTTGTGTGTTTATTCTGTGAGCACGATAACTCAAACAATATCAAATATTTTACTACGACTATTTGTGGAGCTAACGGCCGTAGGCCAAGGACAAATCGATTAAATTTTGGATTCAATTTGCATGAAAATGGAATGAGATCAGAAAATTACTTCACTTAATTTGGTGGCAGAGGTATGGAGTCTTTGAGTGCCCTCTGTGCCCTCCAGATCAGAAATCAATCTTTCAGCAGGCGACTCCATTTGGGCATCACAAACTACAATTCTGACACTACTGAGGACAACACGCAATATAGTGATACAAAATTTGATCAAAGATTCTTACCACTTGTGCATCTTGCGCGACTTTAGCAAAGCCAAGTCTACCATTCCACACTAATTTATAATACTCATCAGAAAACAGAGCTTCCCTAATACCGCCTGGTGATACTGCTAGCAAATCTCCATCCTGGAATAAAAGAAGGAAATATTACTGGAGAAAAACAAACTTTATTTAATACACTGGACAGCTCTATCAGTTCTAAAGTGTTCTCCCTCGAGGCCCAGTAACAGTCATCCCTTATTGGTCCAGTGTTACTACAGAAGTAAACCTAAACTAACTTTATTCATACTGGATAGCTCTATCAGCTTTAAATAGTTCTGCCTAGAGGTCCAGTAAGGACCATCACTCATTAGTCCAGTGTTACTACAGGAGGAAACCTAAACTAAGCTAACTATATTTATACTTGATAGCTCTATCAGTTCTAAACTGTTCTTCCTAGAGGTCCAGATCATCCCTTATTGATCCATTGTTGTTGCTACAGAGGAAGCCTAAACTAAACTAACTTTATTTATACTGATAGCTCTATCAGTTCTAAACTGTTCTACCTAAAGGGTCAGTAAGAGTCATTCCTTATTGATCTAGTGTTAGTTCAAGAGAAAACCGAAGTAGCAGGAAAAAACCTGCAGCGTTTGGTAGAGTCAATTTATAACTTAAAGATAACATCACATCGGTTACACTTTAGAATTCAACTAAGATACTGTTTATTACTAACCTTCAACATTTTAACACACTCTTCTCTGGTGGGTGAACAAGCTCCAAAAACATCTAACATAATTTTAAATCCTGCAACGAACACAAGAATAATCAATGGTAATAATATGTTTGTTTAACTATCCCACAAAGCTTTCGATCCGCAAGCCAGAATTTTCATAAAACAAATAATATCAATATCAATAATATCAAGGACTATAGTTATAGACTAATAGGACTATAGTTATGGACTAATAGGACTATAGTCATGGACTAATATGACTATAGTCATGGACTAATAGGACTATAATCATGGACTAATAAGACTATATTCATGGACTAATAGGACTATAGTCATGGACTGATATGACTATAGTCATGGACTAATAGGACTATAGTCATGGATTAATAGGACTATAGTCATGGACTAATAGGACTATAGTCATGGACTAATAGGACTTTAGTAGAAATTGTGAGGTGTCTATTGCTTTTCCTGCATTCTGATTGGTCCAAATTGAGCCTCTAAAAAGTGATAGTCACTGCCCAGTGACTATCACTTTTTTTCAAAATGACTTTTTCGCAAGCTGCCGAATTTAAAACAAAAATCGGGTTTTTGAGCCTGATTCAAAGTTTTAAATGAAAAAAACTGCCGCTAAATTCAAGGAGGATATATTTTTGACATTTTTAAAGGTAAGCGATAACAAATACACTATTTTTCTTCCATGAAAGGCAGCGTTTTCTCGCTGTTGAAATGAACATGTATAAAACTTTTTCCGTACGGCTCAACCACAAGTGTTTATTTTGAAAATTATTCGTTTTATCCTCATTTATATCGTTAGGACTATAGTCATGGAAAGCAGACTGGGAGAATGCCCAGCTGAATATCTTGGCATCTCAAAAAGGAAGTCATCCATTTAAGACTTTACCAGTCTTTTCATGGACTAATAGGACTATAGTCATGGACTAATAAGACTATATTCATGGACTAATAGGACTATAGTCATGGACTGATATGACTATAGTCATGGACTAATAGGACTATAGTCATGGACTAATAGAACTATAGTCATGGACTAAGAGGACTATAGTCATGAACTAATAGGACTATAGTCATGGACTAATAGGACTATAGTCATGGACTAATAAGACTATATTCATGGACTAAACAGATCAATTTATCATCATGCAAACGTATGCAAGGCACTAACAACATACCTGGCAATCTAAAGAGGAAAGTGGCTACAACATTCTTTAAAGATCGTTTCTTATACAGCAACATCTTGGCAATAATGTAATACATGTCTATAGGTAGGGCACCATGATAATATACCAGTAATGCAGCACCATTGTCTGGCACTTTCTCTAGACCGATGATTTCATAACCTAGAGAACACAATTAGGAAATTAGCTCATTATTTATGGCTGGGGTGAGATATCGAACAGAAAATGGTTGGGTAAGGGACTTGTCAGAAATTACCAGGGGGGGAGGGGGGGTAGAGAAAGGGGGAGGGTCTTAATTTTTTCAGCCCTTCAAAAGGGTGGGTCATTAAAAACTGAACCATTGAAAAGGGAGGGTCATAAAATTTAAGCCCTCATGATTCTAAAACAGATCACATTGATTATTGTATAAATAGTACAATATCTAAAACAGTATACATTCAAATTGAGTGTTAATATTAAATATTTATATTTGATATTTATAAAAAAGTATAAACAATATACTATATTTGTATAAATGTTGCCTGGATA
Source organism: Trachythela sp. YZ-2020 (assembly GCA_016169945.1). Lineage (NCBI taxonomy): Eukaryota > Metazoa > Cnidaria > Anthozoa > Malacalcyonacea > Clavulariidae > Trachythela > Trachythela sp. YZ-2020. Next base: position 703,283 of record JADLSH010000365.1, on the reverse strand, counting down.
TGTATGGATTTTGCGCAGCAGGAAAGGGGAGGGGTCATGAATTTTTTGGCCACGGCCAAGGGGAGGGTCACGATATTTCATGCTCGTCCTTGCTGGGGGGTCACAGTTTTTCAACTTATGTTTTCAAGTCTCCACCCCCCCTCCCCCCCTGGTAATTTCTGACAAGTCCCTAAGAAAAATAATAATGGAGAAAAAGGTGTGGTATAGTACAAAAGACCACGCAACACAAGTGGGTAGAACAAAAGTCACTAAAATTCATATTCATCACTATTAGATCTTTTCTGGAGGCCGATCTGGGTAATGGACTGATCTGGGCATGGATTGTACAATTTTAAAGTTTTGGTGGTTTAAAGCTTTTACATTTGGAGCAAAGAAGAAATAGAGAAAAATATTGCATTGTGAAAGACTAAAATGTTGGATCGACAGGATATTTAGGTGAAGAAACGCATTGTTTTGTAAAAGAAGTAGCATCCAACCACTCTCTAGACTTGGATCAAGTCCGTCTCTCTAGAGTCCGAGGGATCGAGCGCGCCGAGAAGCGGCGCGCGAGGTGCAATAACGCGGGAAAGTTTGAGGGAGAGACGGACTTGGCTCACCTGCAAGCGCGCCAAATTTACCGACCCGTTTTTCGGTTATAATTCCATGACACGCAATCACGAATATTTCTCTTTGATCTTGACCCCAATCCCGACCCAATCCCTAACCCTAACCCTATTTCGTGCGTGTCATGGAATTGTAACCCGTTTTTCCGTCGGTAACGCGTCATAACTAGATTGCAATAATTTATGCTAATTGCAATAAAGCGGAAATAACAAAGTATCTTGTTTCAAAATATATAGCGAGCTGTCTCTCTTCGTGTCTGGTTTAGTTTATGCTGAAAATGATGAATTCGTTTCAAGATGGTATTATTGTATTAATTATGGCTTGCGCAAACTTGGATACGATAAAATTATGGACAATTTTGTGCAAATAGTCATTTATTTGATCGTTTGTTAATATCACAATGACAAATCTGTGCGACTGAGGTTTTAGCGTCTCAGAATCGGTCACAATGTAAATGATAACAAATAAATGTTGATATATTGCGTTAACTTTATTTTGCAGTGACCTTTATATTTTAATATTTTCAATGCTAGACTATTTTGTTTCGATCGCGACGGGTACTTTAATAATTTTGCCCTGGCACTTGCGGTCTTCCGTATTTGTAACAAAACCGCTGAAAATAACACCTGTCTATTAATATAATTTCCCGCCAAAATAATAAATCTGATTCGAAACATTGCAGGTGAGCCAAGTCCGTCTCTCCCTCCATAGTTGCACCTCGCGCGCCGCTTCGCGGCGCGCTCGATCCCTCGGACTCTAGAGAGACGGACTTGACCCAAGTCTAACCACTCTCATGCAAACTCTCGCTTCAGAGATTATTCTAAGGTGCAGTGATAACCAATTTGTGCAGTGATAACCAATTTGTGCAGTGATAAATGCGATTATGTGCAGTGATAAAATGCGATATGTGAAAATGTGTATATTTTTGCATGAAATAGAATATGCAGAATGCAGATTTGGGCTCGTTAGCGGTGATTTTGGCTCATTTGCCTGCATATAATTAGTGACATGCATGGGGTAAACTTTAAGTTGCAGAATCAGAGTACATGCACTCATGCAGGGCAGTCAGAACGTTTTCTAAAATGCCGCTAAATTTAGATAAATTTTATTATATTTCGCGCTTTTGTGCAGTGATAAAATGTTCTTAGAATAATCCCTGTCTCGCTGGACAATTCCCATCAACTCTCATCCTCGTTATAAACGCACTGGTTAAACCGGAGTTAAAGTGGGCTGATAATACGAAATGAACTGGAACTAGTCAGTAAAACTCCTAACTACATTTTAACTACACATTTTGTAGCTAAACAGTAGTTCTGTAGTTGAGTCTAAAATAAGCGATTCTGATTGTTTAACTTTCGCATTAACAATAGTTAAACATTAGCCACATTTTTATACAACCGGTTATACCAATTATACAATTTTCATATCTGCATCTGTTTTATAGACAACAGATGTTAGTGGCGTATTCAGTGCAAAACGACGCGCTTGGTCGGGACGAAATGCCAGGCGGAATGATTTAGGCAATTAAAGCAACTGAGATGTTGTTGATCAGATTTTGTAGTTAAACATGCATAAAGTGTCTTTCGACTGCACTTATTCAAATAATTATTCGAATTCAAATATTGCAGAATCTGAGCCTGGACATTTCAATACATCAAAATCACCGCGCCACATCAAGCCTATTCCGATTCCTGCTGCGATGACCTTGAGTGAACCGATTCAGGTAAACCGCATACGAGCCATTGAGAAAAATCCACAGCAATGCGCGCGCAAAGCGCTAACGTACAATGTTTTAACAATTAATTAGCATATTCTTTGTAATATAGGATTTTTAATGGATAGTGTATGTGTTAGTCTTCACGTATTTGCATAGTAAAAAGATTTGGACGAGTTTTAAAACATTGACGCAATTTATACAAGAGATGAATGCATACTATCAAAACACATGTATTGGATCATACGAAGGGCAATTCAAGGGCACGCGAGTCAAGGTCAACATTGTTTACACACAGCTGCATGCAGTATTCCTGCGTTAATTGTTATAGTGTCAAAATTTAACATTTTTTCAAATGTAGCAGCCAAGGAAAAATTTTATGCCACAAATAGTTCATTGATGTCTTTCTATTACACTTCATGTATAAATGACTTAGGATATTAAAAGTAATAAAGCAGCATATGTAGCGATGAATTTTTCTGGTTTAATACATTTTTTTCTCATTCTTTTCCGGGAGATTCTCAAGATGTATCCAGAATTTAAATGGATAACTTGAACTTGAAAGAGAGCCTACCCATTTCGTTTCTAGCGAGAGACAGCATTCGGTGCTCTTTTGTTGTTTGAGATATTTTTTGTAGCAATTTATAGCAAACAGAACGTGACGTCTTGCTTTTACAAGTAAAATCAACAACGTGCTATTAAATCAAGGAATATACTAATGCAGTCGGGCTATATTTTTACAGAATAATATGACGTGTTGGTATAATGTAAAATGCTGTTCAAAGATAGGGTGCGCAATTTTTCACACAATCACTGTATCGCGATGCCGTTGACCGACCTACGAAAATGTTATGTTAAGTCTACTGATTGGGCGGCCAAAGCAAGTAATCTTGATAATCATTCATTACAATTCGTTATTGGATAACATCTATTGAGATCAGAAAACAATACAAAGACAATTTGTACAGTACAAAAATCCTTTAAGGTGCTTGGGTGATATTATATTTGTTGCAAGCAGTATCGCATGCATAATCGTACAGTGACCTTCGTTGCAGATAATTTATTCACAAAGGCAAAGCACTCTTTATATTGACTAATTGTTAGAAGCCGATGTTATTGGCTATTCACATAGTCGGCTGATCGATATCATACCTAATTCAAATTCTAATAGCCCTAGGAATAATCTAGCAATATCAACAGCATGCGGGTATAGGCAGATAAATTTTGATCAAAGCTAGCCACAAATATCAACATTTTATTCCATTTAAAACATATTTACCCTTGTCTTGTATAAAGATTCTACTGGCGTTTGTAACTCCACTAATTCGCATACATTAGAAGGATAATAGCCTAATAAATTCACTAATTTCTAATAAGAATAATAATATGCATGAATACCATTCCAATATGTCGCTTGTGCATCAAATACTGCAGCCACAGTCTGTTTCGCTCCGTCCCAAAAGTTATCAGAGTAAGCATCGTATATTTGTCGCCGTCTGTGTCGATATACGTGTAGAAATACCACCGTCGCGTACATCATAGCGAGTAAGGTTAGAGGAAAGGCAAATAAAATAAGTATGGGGTAGAATATTAGCACAGGAGCTAGAATTGTTATTGTATTATATACGTCCATATTGAAAGGACACAGCGGTCAAATGCTGGGTAAACGATCATGGGATTTAATGTTGAAAATAGGTGTTTTTAAAATACTTCACATTGTCATCGGATACTCCTCAACACACGTCAGAAAGGCCAAAGGCGATTCCATGGCCATTGCTCGTTGCTCAAGTGCAAACACGACAACACGTGCACCCAAACATGACGTAGTCTCGTACTCGCAACCGCTGGTTCGAGATCTGCAGTAGCATAGAACTAGGCTTGTTTAGTCAACCATTTATCACAATTTGGGGACAATAGCTTTGAAATTATGGACGGCTTTTTCGTGATAATTTTAACGCATAGTTATCATTGTACTCGTCTGGGTTAATAGAAGGTAGTGGCAAAAGGCTCATCGCAGGGCCTATTTTAGTGTGCAGTATTGCACACTTTGTGCAGTATTGCGGGCAAGCGTTTAGTTACCCTTGTATTCGTCTGGGTTAATAGAGAAGGTAGTGGCAAAAGGCAGCTCATCGCAGGGCCTATTTTATTTTAGTGTGCAGTATTGCACACTTAATCTTTGTGCAGTATTGATTGCATCACATGCATTGCATTACATTATTCAGCTCACTCCACATTGGGGCTTTTCAGTGACCGATTACATCAAGTATTTAGCTTACCTATATTACGTACTTAGCCTACACTATATATTTTTACAACAATTGTTATATTACTTTCCTAATCTGTCTATCCTAACCCGCCCAGTCAACTTTCCCTATGGGAGGAAACCGGAGTGCCCGGAGAAAACCCACGACTTTCGACAGAGCGTTGACTTACTCTTTTCATATGAGTGTGATCAGTGCTGTAAGTAACTTCGTTACAAGTAACGAAATTACAAGTAATCGTTACTTTTTTGAGTAACTATAGGGGTAACTAGTTACATTTTGCAAGGAGGTAACTGTAACTGTAACTAGTTACTTTTTTGCTCAAAATGGAACGATAACGCGTTACATATGTTATCAGCGTTAAAGTTACTTTTCCGTTACATTTTCAGGCTAACTTCTACCATTTATTAATTAATTAATCTACAGTCAAATTTGACAAATTCAAATTGTCAATTCATTACGTACTGTAATCGAACTATCGAAGTATTGAACATTTCAATATTTCATGCAAGGCAACATAACGTCTTGGCCAAATTATCAACGCTAATCTGCTGACCACTGGTCAGTGGTCACGGGCGCATTATTTTTGTAAATTGTATAAATCTTCACTATTTTAAGATTTTTTCAACATAATTGTTAATTTTTCATGGGCTATTGAGTAGCTGGTTTATTGAGTAGTTGTTGACTTGTTCCTTCATTTAAAGACAGTACCAGTGTCCAGTGTCACAAGCTAGAAATCCGCTTTTCTCCATACCCCTGCGGTTATTGTAAATACTAAATAGTAAACTGGGGGAATGTAACTTTGTAACTAGTTACAAAAATTTTGAAGTAACTTTGTAACGGTAACTAGTTACGTTTTTTTTCATGTAACTTTTACCAGTAACTAGTTCCTTTTTTGAACATGTAACTGTAACTGTAACTAGTTCCAAAAAAAAAGTAACTTTTACAGCACTGAGTGTGATGAGTAAAGTCCTCAACGAGATTGGAACTGAAGACTCGGAGGTGAAAGGCGCTTGCTCTGACGACTGCGCCACTGAAGCCCCCTTGATTGGAAAGTGTACAGTATTAAATGTGAAAGCGTGCAGTATTGAAACAAGAATTGGCTTATAGGCCACACAGACACAAAGGAGAGGGGAACCGGCAAGGGGTTACGGTTGGGCCTTGTGTTGGGGAGACGGGTTATCTTTTTGACTGTTCTATATTTGTTAATACCTTTAGAATTCTTATAAAATCGCACTCCCCCCCAAAAAAATACAAGAAATGGCATTTCAGAGACTCTAGATTTCAAAATTTTCCGGAGGAGCATCGCTGAACCTCGGTAAAATATCGTCATAGTTTCTTCCACTAACACTAAAAATGAGCACCCGTTCTCTAATTAAAGTGTGCACTATTGAAAATTCCTTAGAATAGGCCCTGGCTCATCGAGTGTTTTTGAACCGAATGTGCCCAAGGTTGGGTTCAAAGGGCCTTCGCTCGAAACGTCGAAATTCTTGTTGAATTTTCAGGTAGTTTGATCCTAAAGACCCGCAGGATATCGTGTAAAGTCTGGACAAGCTTGGGCAAAGAAAAGATGGTTTATTTGATAATTCGTCCATTTCAAATCAACAATATTTGCTCAGCTGTAGTAACCCTGGATCAATAAGGGATGACTATTACTGATACAACGTCCCTGTGCGTATATATGGCCCGATTTACTCGATCGATTTATATACCAAACGAATCACCCTCCTCCAGGGATTATTTTAAGGTAATTTTATCACTGCACAAAGACCAAAAAAAGGGATAACATTTGAACGTAGAGGCATGTTAAACAGCATGGAACAAAGGAACTTACGCCAAGTGAGCTAACTAGGAGGTTGTTAACTAGAAATGGTCGAACTTAATGGAGGATCTGGGGGTCCTTCCCCAGAAACTTTACCTATTTCTGAGCCTCTGGAGCTCAAAAATATTGATTTCAGTCAGATACGAATTTTGATATATTCCATAATTATAGAGAGACAGTGAATATTAGGTACAAAAGTAATGCTTGGTTATGAGAATCTGTACTCTCCTTTGCTTATAATAATTATAACACCAATATGTCTATATATTAAAGAAACGTTTATTGCTGCACAAAATCCCATTTATCACTGCACAAATCTGATTTACCATTGCATAAATTGGTTATCACTGCGCCGGCCTTAAAATAATCCCTGCCCTCCTCACGCATCATCTGTAAACACAAAACAAACTCTCCAGACGAACCAGCTAGGATAGCGCTGGCCGCTGGCAATGGCCCTGGGAACAACTGTTTTCTTCTCTAATACCGTATTTACCCAAACGACAAATAGACGGATCCAACCTCGTACCCAGGGAGACGGATCATCAAAACTATCCACACAATTCACAAATGAAGTAATTAGTATACCCATATAATTCCCATGATACTACAACTTTGGAAGTTTAATTAACGTGCCTATGAAATGAATTCTTGTTATAAAATTAATTAAATTAATAAAAATTAAATAATAATAGTTCTATTTAAATGTCAGAAACTAATTCTTAATTACAACATCTTCATTAGGGAGCGTTCATAATTTATTGGTAAGCCGGGGCTATGGAGATTTTGCACTTTGAAAGAATAGTTCTTGCCAGTAGCCCCTCTCTTTACCAAGATATATTTTTTAGTGACCCCCCTCAAAAAATTCTGATTTTGAATACATGCTTATTTCCATGACCCCCCCAACTATATAACACATTGAAAACGATTTGCTCCTAATTGTTTTCACCGCTCTGTGCTTGTGAAGTTGTGTATATAAAAGATCAAAATATGCTTTTTGTTTGTATTATAGACAGTATTCAAATGTAAAATAGTATAACATTAAAGGTCAGAAGTTGTGAATAGTAAATAACTGTATTGCATACATCATCAATCCACACCCAATTACTGCAGTATGCTGTTCCAGCCCAGAACATTTTTAACCCTTTCATCACGGGGGCTATTCCTTGACAAGTAAATTCATTTGGCATTAGCCAGAGTAAAATATTAAAGTGGCCACTGCTGTACTTAGGGTTAATGAATAGTTTGATTGATTTCGGTTGTTGTTAAATGCCCCCCCCCCTTTTTGGCCTCAAAGATGACCCCCAAAACATTTTGGTGGACAAAATGTCTGCCCCCCCCCCATCAAATCCCCATAGCCCCCCACCATATAAATTATGAACGCTCCCTAAACTTTGCTGCTGCCAACATTTACTAACATTTAATTGGTCGCCAACCTGCGATAACTTTCATCAATTTTCTGACATGAAAGGACCGTTTTTAAATCTAAAAATTTCAGCGTCGTTTTATCTAATTCAATCGAATATCTTAATCTGTTTAGTTTAGTCTACTAAAAGTCATGAAGAAATAGCTATCCTTTGCTACCAACATTTGGTCGCCAACCTGCAACAACTTTCATCAATTTTCATCAATTAAATCTCAAGATTTCAACGTTGTTGCATCTAATTCAATCAATATCTTAGTCTGTTTAGTCACAGTTAATGAAATAAGAGGCCTGGTTCACACTAGCAATCTTGTCGGCGATTATTCGCCTCCTGACGCATGCGAATGAGTGGACTCACGAAAAATGTGACCATTATGGGATCGGTTTTACATCGATCAGGAAGAGAAAAATCGCCGACAAAATTGCTTGTGTGAACCAGGCTTAAACGTCATGAACAGTGGCGTACCCAGAACGTTTCCACTGGGGGGGGGGGGGGGTAGGTGCTCATGGGAAAATTTACCGATCGACGACGCAGGGTAAATGTTAGTTGCTAAGCCTCAACTAGAGCACAACGTTATTAGTCTGCCTCGCAACAAATTGCTATTGAGGGGAGGGACATAGAGGGGTCTGGGGGCATGGTCCTCCAGAAAAATGTTTCATTTTTGAAACCTCAGAAGTGCGTTTTCCGTGTTTCCTGAGAGTATTTTTAATAAAAATTTTGAGGTTTTTACACCTTAGAATTGAAGATTTTTACCGTTTCTGAAATTTACCGACAAAGTTACTTTCAAATTCTACGTTTTAACCGACGAAGATCAATTTACCGACAGTTTTCGTAAAAACTGGGGAGGTGTCGCACCCCCACACACCCCCCGCTCGGTACGCCACTGGTCATGAAGTGAAATAACTATGCATTGCTACCAACATTTGGTCGCCAACCTTCGATAACTTTCAGCAATTTTCTGACATGAAATAGTTTTAAATCTAAGGAACGTAAAGTTGTTTCATCTAACTCCATCAACATCTCACCGTCTATTTGTTCCTCTCGAAACTTGTTTACATAACATTGCATATTCAAGCTGGTCAAGAGACGTCCAACTCCTGCAACACTGAGGCAAGACAGATCTGCGGGTATAGGAACGGTATTAGGCGGGTTCTTAGGGGAAGGAATTGCAGATTGGTCATTAGAAATAGGAACGGTAGCTGACCGGGTTTTAGTTTTAGGGATAACGTTTTGTGAGTTTTTATTTTCAGGTTTTATTCTCATAGTTTCAGCAGAGATTCTACTACTAGCTTTCGGCCTTTCGGCGGACTGATCTTTTGGGATAAGAACCTTTACCGAGTTTTTACTACCAGCTTTCAGCCTTGTAGTTTCATCTGAATTTTTATTGTTGTCAGGTTTTGTTATCATAGTTTCAGCAGATATTCTACTGCCAGCTTTCGGGCTTAGGGCGGACTGGTCTTTTGGGATAGGAACCTTCGGCTTCGCCTTGTTTTTACTACCAGCTTTCAGCTTGACAGTTTTATCTGACTTTTCCGTGTCAGATTTTGTTATCATAGTCTCAGCAGGGCTTTTACTACCAGATTTCAGTTTTAGAGCAGACACATCCGTAGGGATATGCAAAGGAACCTTTATAGAGTGTTTAGTAACGTTTTGGGAGGATTTACTAACTGTCTCCAAACTGATAGTTTTCCTCAAATTTGTATTGTCAGGTTTTCGTCTCATAGTTTCACAAGAGTTCTTACTAACAGGTTTCAGCTTTAGGACAGACAGATCTGGTAGGACAGCAACTCTTTGCAAATTTTTACTACCGTCTTTCAGCCTGGTAGTTTCGTCCGAGGTCTCAGTGTCAGGTTCCAACTTCTTAGTTTCAGTAGAGCTTTTACCACCTGGTTTCAGGCTTAGGATAGACAGATCTGTTGGAGTAGGTTTCGACTTTTCTCCACCAGCTTCGAGCCTGATGGTTTCAGCCGAGTTTTCACTGTTAGATTCCAACGTTTTAATTCCAGGTTCCAGCCCAGTATTTTCAACCGAGCTTTCACTACGGTTGCTTTTATTTTGTGGAGAAGAGGGCGACACACAATCAGAACTATTCACGTACTCACTCATTGTGTAGCACTGCCCTTCCTGTGACGTCATAGTCACATAATCCTGTGACGTCATATCCACATAATCCTGTGACATCAAATTCACATGATCCTGTTGCGTAATATTAGCATGACTCTGTGACGTCATAGCCACGTGACTCTCTGACGTCACAGGCACGTCATCATCTACGAATTCGTACCCGTCATCCTCACTTGAATCGTCACTGATGCTTTCATATATATGATAATCTGTAGGTAATAGATAACCGTATTTCTCTCTGGGACCACGGGGCCTGAAGATACAGTCATCGTACTGTCCTAGAGTTTCAACTCTTTGATCAGTATATTTACACTCATCATACTGTCCTGCTTGTTGTTCAGTATTTTTACACGTTTCATATTGTCCTACAGTTCCTGCTTGTTGTTTAGTATCTTTACACTTTTCATACTGTCTTAAACTTTCTGTTACTTGTAAGTGTTGATGACAACTAGAGGGAGTGATTTCATTTCCTCTACGTTGGGTGCGTCTGGGGAGAAGTGGCGGAGGAGCTTTAAAACCAGAGTCAGCTCTTGGTAGTAATTCTGGAAAGTTGTTTTTCTGTTCATTAACTTTCGCCACCAACACAGAGCCGACTATTCCCGTTGTATTTCCACCAGGTCGATCCAGATACTGGCATTTGTCTAAATTATCCAATTCTTTAAGATCATATTGGTCAAGAAATGCTTTGTTGAGATCGCGAACCATCTTTACATAAACAGGATCGTTCTTAAGAAGTCCTTTAGCCACGTAAACATTTAGCCTATAATCTTTTGATATCTGCGAGCATTTCACAGACGTTTTAGGTGAGGCTAAGGAATCAGCATCGATCTTTGTTGCCACGACTACCTGCTCAGGTTTTGCGCTATGGCAAACCGTGACCTTTCCGAGATTTGAAACAAAATTCTCAAATTCGCTCGCCAGGCTTTGGTTTGCATTCGGGCTTGACAAAAAACGTACCTAATAATAGTAATAAAACATATTCAGTACAAAAGTTAAAAAACACATAAAGGCATATTTCAATAGAAAACCAACGAGTTCAATTGAACTTACAGTCGATTTCAACTAACTTTTCACTATTAAAATGTTCCGAACTTCGTTTCGAACTTCGGAAATTCGTTGCAAAGTTAAAAGGTTTATAATGAAATTCAGAGAACCGGTTTGTAAACTGAGCATTTGATTGGCTGCTTTTCCTCTAGTAACCAATCAGAGGCATTGTTTACTAACTTGCTTGTACGTGCATGAATACATTATGAATACATTATGAAATTTGCGAAGTTCGAAACGAAGTTCGGAACATTTTAGTGAAAAGTTAGTTGAAATCGACTGTAATAGTATAAGGCTATTCAAAAAACTTAGGATTTTTACTAGTCCTAGGATATTATTATTATCATCATTATTATGATGTAAAGATACGTCCAGTGCCCCTTACCGTTGACTTAAGCTATACTTTAGGTAGAGTGTAACGAATTATTACTTGATGGGTGGATACCTTGCTCTGACTTGAAACCTTATGTAAGTATAGAGTTGGGGTGGGTTCTCGATTGTGCTTCGAGCGTACGTTACTCTCCGGGTCATCCAGTTTCTCAAAGTAAATAAAGTTAGTTTAGTTTAGGTTTCCTCTTGTAGTAACTCTGGACCAATAAGGGATGACAGTTACTGAACCTCTAGGATGAACAGTTTAAAATTTCAAGAACGCGTGATGCTACTCTGCGACCAGAGTCCTCTATTTTTCCTCCGACCAAACACGAGGGGGAGAAGAGAGACTCGGCAGAACTTGTGTGTAATGTTATTTGAGCATGCGCGAAAGTTGCTAAGCAGCAACCTCCATTTCCCAGAAGCTTATTTAATAAGTGGTTTCCGGTTCGATGCAATTAATATTTCAAAACAGACTCGCGCATCAAAACCAGTATGAAACCATGAAATTACGCATCTTATTATCCAAGTTTTTGGATTGGCGGCCCACAAAAGTAGAGAAGTTCTGCAGAGCCTCTCTCCTCCTCCTCCCCCCCCCCCATACAATAAGAACTTCGACGAAACGTCGAATAGAATAGTTTAGAACTGATAGAGCTATCCAGTATAAATATAGGCGATGTTACACAGAACGATTTTCAACGACGTTTGTAATGCAAATGTTATATGCACAAAATTTGATTGGTTCGGAAACGCGTTGCGTTACGAATCGTCGTTCAGAAACTTGTCCCTGTAACATCGCCTTAATTAAGGGTAGTTTAGTATAGGTTCCTCCTGTAGTAAAACTGGATCAATAATGGACGATACTTACTGGACCTCTAAAGGAAACAGTTTAGATCTGATAGAGCTTTCTAGTATAAATAAAGTTAGTTTAGGTTTCCTCCCAGGGGCGTACATATCGATTTTGGCTGGAGGGGTGAAGTTTCGAAATGAGACCTTTCTAAATCGAAAAGTCAATTGAAAAATTACGTGTGCTGCTCCAATAAGTTGAATGGCAACACAATTCAATAAACAAAATATGTACACACATGCTAATGACCACCTTGTATAAGAAAAAAAGTTTTTATATCTAATTACACTAATTCATGGAAATTGAGCAGACTGACTTTCAGTTACATTGAGTACTACGCATGAGAGTTCATGTCATACTGCCTTTGGTTTTTAGAAATTACGTACACAGCTGTGCTGTCAGTGCTAAAACTCTTAGGTGCTAAAATTATTAGAGTGGTGTCGCTGGTATCATAATGAAAATTTTGAGTGGAAGCTGATCAAGACAGTTTATCTTTCATATGTTCGTTGGTGTGAATTAATGAATTATTAAATTTAATCAATATAGTCATATATTTATCAAGCGTCCGCGCTTTGTTAGTTTTGATTAATTATCTATTACCTACTCTTATAATAAAATAGAATGCAATAACTTGTGCATGAGTGGCTGCACAATTCAACTTGCGTAAGTTACGTTTCATATTTTTACTGAACTCATGTACACAGGGGCAGATCCAGCAGAATAGGACGACTGATGCAGTAGGACACCCATTCGTAGGGGGGTCCGAGGGAATCCTCCTCTGGGAAATTTTGAAATCTAGGACCTCGTAGACACGATTTCCTGCTTTCTGAACAAATATTTTATTCCAATTTGTTGGTGGAAATCAGTAAAAAGTTCCGAATTATATTGCAAAAACAATGTAGTTTTTTCCGGATAAGAATAAGTTTAGCTTCCTGTACAATAAGTTTGCCATAAAGTATTTAATATGTAGATTATAGCAGTTGTGGCAACAGGCAACTGGCAATAGTATGGTTCTATTTCAAAGTAGTTTGTTTTAGCATGCATTTACAGTGGTTCAGTGCTTCTGTAAATATTCAACATACGCACGCCACATACAGTATGAGTGATATGACATTCTAGAAGAACGCTTTACAACAAAGATTGAAACAGGATATTCGGCAAACTTTATATTTTAATTAATGCAACGATTGAAGTCGGTCTCTGAAACTATTTAGCCAGTCTCGCATAGCATTGCTTGTGGCATAATGCGTCCAATTTAACAATGAATATCTTGAGACCGACTGCACATTTTGAGACCGACTGGATCATGATCTCTGGGGGGGGTGTACCACCCCCCCACACTTACGCCCCTGTTTCCTCCTGTAGTAACACAGAACCCAACAAGGGTTGACAGTTACTGGACCTCTAGAGGGAACAGTTTAGAACTGATAGAGCTATCCAGTATAAATAAAGTTAGTTTAGTTTAGGTTTCCTCCTGTAGTAACACTAGAACGATAAGGGTTGACACTTACTGGACTTCTAGAGGGAACAGTTTAGAACTGATAGAGATATCCAGTATAAATAAAGTTAGTTTAGTTTAGGTTTCCTCCTGTAGTAACACTAGAACGATAAGGGTTGACACTTACTGGACTTCTAGAGGGAACAGTTTAGAACTGATAGAGCTATCCAGTATAAATAATGTTAGTTTAGTTTAGGTTTCCTCCTGTAGTAACACTAGAACGATAAGGGTTGACACTTACTGGACTTCTAGAGGGAACAGTTTAGAACTGATAGAGATATCCAGTAGAAATAAAGTTAGTTTAGTTTAGGTTTCCTCCTGTAGTAACACTGGATCAATAATAAGGGATGACATTTACTGAACCTCTGAGGGAAACAGTTAAGAACTACTAGTCGTATAAATAAAGTTGTTATTACCTTAGCTGGCAAGCCAAATGCTCTGACAGCATCTTTCAATGTATAGTCACGATAATCCAACAATGCTTCAAACACTATACGACTAGTAAACGGAACAGGCTGCTCAACATCTTTGAACTTTACCGCGGAGTTCGTAGCATCGATGTATTCAATTTCCAAGATGGATTCCGGCTTGAGGTATCCAATTCCTTCGTCCGAAGTATTTTCTAGAACCCGGAAATATTTAATATCTGGATATACATGCGACATTTCAGAGACAAATATTGGGTCATATCTGCAATATATCGACAAAGGGCACACCAGAAGCTTGTTCTCACACTTTAGTGGCACTGCTATAGGGCGACCGACAGAGTCTTCTGCCATTAAATTGTGCTTGGTGCGCAGTGCATGTAACATGAGAAGTTGATCGTTTTCGAAAGTGCATGCCTCGTTCATTCCATAATGTCCTTCTTGGATACATACTAAGTTCGGAACTCGGTACTTCTCGAGAACTTCATTCAAAGAATGTGGTGTGTCGCTCCATGTTAGAGAAGAAATTGATTTGGCTGCCTCCATCGCATCCAACTACACTGCACAGGCAACTGGTCACAAGATAAGTAAATATTATGAACGAAGAAGCTTAAATACAAATATTGAATAATCCTGCATATATTAGTTCAGGCTTCTTAAGTCTGATTTGCACGCCAATATCAGTCGGTATAAATAAAAGTTTCAGGTGTGAATTCTCAAGTGTTTCGCGCCCTCAAGAGGTTCCATTTATGGGATTTTTGCGAGATTTAGATACGTACTTTAGATACCATGCGATAAAAACAGGGTATTCGATGTAGGGCCTATATACACATGCTTGACTATATCAGAATTTTACGCTATTTGGAAAATTATAATGAGAAAAATGAAATTAAGGTGTCAAATTTAATGCACACTGTCCAAAACGAGAAGCAAGTCACTCCAAATTTCCAAAAGTCTCGTCCAAAGTCTGTAAAAGTCCCAAAAATCCATGTGTATATACTTGACAATTCTTAAAATTAATAAGAAATACTCTAAAAATGTAAAATATACGACTGAATTGAATGAAAATTCAAAAATAATTTGAAAAAATATAACGGAATGGACATTCTGTCTCTTAAATATGTGCCCTACTTCATGTAATTTTATCCTCAAGTAATGAATGGATTTTGACAACTGCTCTAGCAGTAGTATTTCTTGTACTTTTCCTACGTTATTTATATACTATAGCCCTACACGAATTGTGTAATAGGGTTAGTGTTAGTGTTGGGGTTAGAGCTAGGAGTAGCGTTACTACCAATATACATTTTGTGAAAGGTTACCTAAAGACCATGCCTATTTTTTTATCAAGTATTCGGAAAAACGCGGATATGCGTGTTATTGCATAGCTTTACCAGAACACTGAAAGCGATAAGAAATTGTTATTATATTTCGTACAAAGGTCCGAGAAAGTCTGACAAATTCCCAAAAAGTCCAACTATAAAATTCGATTTGGACTTTCGAAAGTCCAAATGCCTCATACACTTTTTAGGAGCTAGTGATTTGCCCCTCGGTCCAAAACGTAATGTAAAATTTGATTCGCCCACGGCCAGTTCGACGCACTTTTTGGTTACAATTCCATGACACGCACGAAATAGGGTTAGGGATTGGGTCGGGATTGGGGTCAAGATCAAAGAGAAATATTCGTGATTGCGTGTCATGGAATTATAACCCACTTTTTGTTATGGTATTTTAAGGTTTCGAACCGGTAACGTTATAAAACACTAATTACAAGTACTTATTCTACATAAAAATTTCAGGAAACGAAAACAAGGGCCATGGTCAATGTTGACCTACTTCATAGCCGTCTATGACGTAGACCAGGGTCATGGTAAAATATTGATCACATGTAAGGCGTGTATCTTAAATTAAGCCGTTTTTACAATTCAAGCCTAGGCCTGGCTTGGCCAAGTATGGCTCAACCAAATGACTAGTGGTTTAATCAGCCAATTACCGTAATTTAGCCAAAGCTAGGCTTAGACTTGCAGTGTAAAGACTGGTTTAGTTACACTATTAAAGTTTGTGCGATCACAGTGACGTAACAGTTGCCTGAGCCCTTGACTTTAGAGCACGTGAAACAATGGCACGAGGTCGATTTAAATCAGTGCTATCACTTTTATGGATTTTCCTTAGAAACAGGAATTTTGTATAGCCTTATCATGTTACAGATCCCAATACCCCCTATCATGCGCTATATAAACTCGTCCAAAATATGCAGTTTTTTGGCTCGCGTGCTTTGTGAGTTGAAAATAGTATTCACTCAGAAGCGGAATATGAAATTTTGACGTATGGTTCATCTTCTGAGACGATTTTAATAAAGATTCGTCGCATTTTGAAGTTGGACTTGGGGGTTGAATTTCACGCGCTACCAAGGAAAATTGCTCTGAAATTCCCGCGTGCAACCGGAGTGAAACGGGAAAGTAAATGGTTCTCCATCCAAGATGCTATTAATTGCGATTTAACCTCGGACTTGCGGGTCTACACTTTGATATATTTGAAGCATTTCTCTCAATGCATGGTATTGTTTACCTCATTAATATTTATGTTTACCGCAGTTGGCAATAACTGCGACAGTCGTTCCTTCGTTTATACACAACGTATAAGCAAGTATATAAATCGTAAATTACTTCTTTATATTATCTCTGAGCTTTTTGACCTCGTTCAGAATCTCGAAAGATATTAAACCCGAATTTTAGCAAATGTTCAACTTAATTGGGCAAGAGTTTGATATACGTTGGAATGATTGGATCACATTGTCACCCTTGATCCTTGTTAATTCACTCAAATTTCGGTGTATTCTGTAGATCATAGTCATGCATACAGCTATTTCAATGAAGGTTGTCACAGACAATTATAGTCAAATGTACAATATGAGCGCTAAATGAATGATGAGAATAATCGTAGTTTTAAATAAGTTTCACACACCAGTAGCCTCGTGGGAATACAAATGGCTACTGAGATAATATATTTGTATTCCCACGAGGCTACTGATGTGTTAAACTTATTTAAAACTATGATTATTCCCATCATTCTTTTAGCGCTCATATTGTACATTTGACTATTTGTCTGTGACAACCTTAATTGAAATAGCTGTATACATTGGATCACAGTCACCCTTAATTACTTTCAAGCTATTGTTTCTTGTTCTCTCAAATTTCGGTGTATTCTGTAAATAACATCATGCGTATATGGGTGGGTGTCACTAATGACGACAGTGCAGCACATTGTGGTCAACTCGAAAAGGAAAGACAGTTCTCAGAGTGTTTAGGGTGGGTGAGTTTTTCTCTTTCATAAATCAGACTGACCTTGAGTGACTAAATTGTTCACGATATTTATTGACCTCGTGTCAAAACACAAGGTCAGTACATATACTGTAGTGAACAATTATGTCACTCTGATTCATGAAAGAGAAAGAACCCACCCACACAAACCCACCCACCCACCCAACATTTAATTAAGAATAAGCGTTTAACAATAGATAACTTGAAACCATAGTCAATAGAGAAATGGTCTGGAAACTCGGTAAACTTCAAATATTTTATGTTGAGACGGCTTCACCGTGCACAAATCTTTTGAAATTTTGCTTATTATTTCACCAGTACGCTTGAGTGATTTGACAAGATGATGCCACAATATAGAGACGACCAGTAGGGCCACTCGGCGATGCAACATGTAGCCGGATTTTTATGCAAAAATATGCAGTTTACTGGCCAGGAAAGTTAGTCCAGCTTGCTTATTGGCCAGAAAAAGCAATTGACTGGCTGTCAATGCGTAATGAGCGGCCACACAAAATTTCAAATGAGTGGCCCTACTGGTCGTCTCTATACTGTGATGACGCCATTGGACGATTGCTTCATTATGCCAAAAATTCATTGTCTTCACCGTGCACAAGTTTGCATAAACATGAACAAAAAGATAGAACAAAGATTTTGGCCGAGTTTCCAGACCATGACTTGATCGACTATGTTGAAATCTATACATCTATATATATATATTTATTATATAGTTTACATATATATTTGAGAAGAAATTAGGAAAAGTGGGGCAGAAAGTGGTGTCCACTCGGCCACACTTCGCCCACGGCGAAGCACACACCGGCAAAGAAGAGCAAGGTCCATAACGGCGGGGGCCCTTACCCTCGTTCTGATCTTCCCATCTCTCGATCACTTCACCGCGAGGAGGTCCGGCTCGGACATGGGATTCTGCAGTGTGAGGACCCTTACTCTCACCCTGAGGTTGTCTCTCCAGCGTTTCTGGGAGGCCCTACCTCCAGAGAACCGCACATTCCGTCACCCAAATTTGGCCACAAAGGATTTGCGTGATTTTAATAAATAGGAAATTACAGTCGAACCTGCTTTAAGCGGCACCGTATTAAACGGCCAGTTAGTGAAGTCCCGGCTATTTACTCAGTAATATTCTGTAAACATTACCTCTATTAAACGGCCACCTCTATTAAGCGACCGCGGCCACTTGTGCAGGGGCGTAACTTGAGTCTAAACATTGGGGGGAGGGGGGTGATCATTTTGCCCGACGAGTTTGACGGGGCGACCAACAGAGTCTGCCATTAAATGAACTGTGCTTGATGCGCAGCTCTGGGTGCGCAGTGCATGTAACATGAGAAGTTGATCGTTTTCGAAAGTGCATGCCTCGTTCATTCCATGATGTCCTTCTTGGATACATACTAAGTTCGGAACTCGGTACTTCTCGAGAACTGCATTGAAAGAATGTGGTGTGTCGCTCCATGTTAGAGAAGCAATTGATTTGGCTGCCTCCATCGCATCCAACTACACTGCACAGGCAATTGGTCACAAGATAAGTAAATATTATGAACGAAGAAGCTTAAATACAAATATTGAATAATCCATGCATATATTCAGGCTTCATCGGTAAACTGTAAAACATGGAATCTGGAAATCATTGTTTTCGCGTATCGGAATAATCCCTCAGGATGTTTTTCGAAAATATCAAACTATATTTTAGTATTACTAGAATAAATGTTTAAAACATCATCTTAGCTTCATATTGCACTTATTTTGAAATACAAAAAAAGCTTTCAAAACAAGATGGCAACTTATACTCAAAGTTTCTACTTCAATCTTAATCCCCTCAAAATGTATTACCTCTGACGTCTAACCTCCAACTGAAGTTTGAGGTTTGAAGAAAAAATTTTAAACCTCAATCTTAAGGTCTCTATATCTTTATTAGAACGTTTCGTTGTAACTTCAATATCTTCTTATCAGTCTCTGAAGATGTTACAATTAACGAAACGTTAGACATGTAAATAAATTTTATCATGAAATGCCGTTGTTTAAAATCAGTTTATGTTGGGCTTAACAACTAAACTAAAATTACCATAGGCGTAGGAAGCAACTTCAAGTTTGGGGGGGGGGGGCACTTTGTTTTAAGGGCACCTCTTCCATTAGAAAAGGGCACTTTTTCCATTGTTTTAGCTGGAAAAAAAGGGCCCCGGTTCCTACGCCACTGAAAATTACGTTAGTCTGTTTAACCTAGTCTGCCAAAACTCGTGAATAAAAATTGTAGTTGGAACCTGTCATGTACGTGAATGAAAATTAAGATAATCGTACTGAATCTAAACGACCGTGCTGCTGCCAACATTTCAGGGTCGCCAACCTGCGATAACTTTCATCAATTTTCTGACATGAAATGGTTTTAAATCTAAGGAACGTAAAGTTGTTTCGTCCAACGCCATCAACATCTCACCGTCTACTTGTTCCTCTCGAAATTTGTTTATATAACATTGCATATTCAAGCTTGTCAAGAGAAGTCCAACTCCTGCGACACTGAGGCAAGACAGATCTGCGTGTATAGGAACGGCAGGCGAGTTTTTAGGGCAAGGAACTGCAGATTGGTCTTTAGGAATTGGAACGGTGACCGACCGGGTTTTAGTTTTAGGGATAACGTTTTGTGAGTTTTTATTTTCAGGTTTTATTCTCATAGTTTCAGGAGAGATTCTACTACCAGCTTTCGGCCTTTGGGCGGACAGATCTGTCGGAATAGGAGCATTTACCGAGTTTTTATTACAAGCTTTCAGTCCGCTTGTAGTTTCATCTGAGTGTTTATTGTTGTCAGGTTTTATTCTCATAGTTTCTGCAGATATTCTACTACCAGCTTTCGGGCTTAGGGCGGACTGATCTTTTGGGATGGGAACATTTACCGAGCTTTTACTACCAGCTTTCAGCTTGACAGTTTTATCTGACTTTTCCGTGTCAGATTTTGTTATCATAGTCTCAGCGGGGCTTTCACTACCAGATTTCAGTTTTAAGGCAGACAGATCTGTAGGGATATATAAAGGAACCTTTATCGAGTGTTTAGTAACGTTTTGGGAGGATTTACTAACAGCTTCCAAACTGGTAGTTTTCCACAAGTCTTTATTGTGAGGTTTTCGTCTCATAGTTTCAGCTGAGTTACTAACAGGTCTTAGTTGTAGGGAAGACAGGTCTGGTGGGACAGCAACTCTTTGCAAATTTTTACTACCATCTTTCAGCCTGGTAGTTTCGTCCGAGGTCTCAGTGTCAGGTTCCAATTTCTTAGTTTCAGCGGAGTTTTTACCACCTGGTTTCAGCCTTAGGGAAGACAGATCTGTTGGAGTAGGTTTCGACTTTTCTCCACCAGCTTCGAGCCTGATGGTTTCAGCCGAGTTTTCACTGTCAGATTCCAACGTTTTAATTCCAGGTTCCAGCCCAGTATTTTCAACCGAGTTTTCACTACGGTTGCTTTTATTTTGTGGAGCAGAGGGCGACACACAATCAGAACTATTCACGTACTCACTCATTGTGTAGCACTGCTCTTTCTGTGACGTCATAGTCACATAATCATGTGACGTCATATCCACATAATCCTGTGACGTCATATCCACATAATTTCGTGACGTCATATCCACATAATCCTGTGACATCATATCCACATAATCCTGTAGCGTAATATTAGCATGACTCTGTGACGTCATAGCCACGTGTTTCTCTGACGTCACAGACACTACGAATTCGTACCCGTCATCATTACTTGAATCGCCACTGATGTTTTCATATACATGATAATCTATTGGTAATTTCTCTCTGGGACCACGGGGCCTGAAGATACAGTCATTGTACTGCCCTAAAGTTTCAACTCTTTGAGTAGTATCTTTACACTCATCATACTGTCCTGCCTGTTGTTCAGTATTTTTCCACGTTTCATATTGTCCTACGGTTCCTGTTTGTTGTTCAGTATCTTTACACGATTCATACTGTCTTACACTTTCTGCTATTTGTGGATGTCGATCGCAACTAGGAGGAGTGATTTCCCTTCGTCTACGTTGGGCGCGCCGTCTAGGGAGAAGTCGGGGAGAAGGTTTAAAACCAGAGTCAGCTCTTGGTAGTAATTCTGGAACGTTGTTATTCTGTTCATGAACTTTTGCCACCAAAACAGAGCCAATTATTCGCCTTGTATTTCCATCAGGTTGATCCAAATACTGGCATTTGTCTAAATTATCCAATTCTTTAAGATCATATTTGTCAAGAAATGCTTTGTTGAGATCCCGAACCATCTTTACATAAGCAGGATCGTTCTCAAGAAGTCCTTTAGCCACGTAAACATTTAGCCTATAATCTTTTGATATCTGCGAGCATTTCAGAGACGTTTTAGGTAAGGCTAAGGAATCAGCATCGACCTTTGTTGCCACGACTACCAGCTCAGGTTTTGCACGATGGAAAACCGTGACCTTTCCGAGATTTGAAACAAAATTCTCAAATTCGCTCTCCAGGCTTTGGTTTGCATTCGGGCTTGACAAAAAGCGTACCTACATATTCAGTAAAAACGTTCAAAAACACTTCTCAAACTCATTAATAATTCATGAGCAAAACACAAAGGAAATCACCACGGTATCGTTGTCTTGATACCACGGTAACAAACATCCATAAATTAACTCAACTTTCGCGTTGAATTTCTCTTTAAATACTGGATTGTTTGAGAAGCTATATCATACACTCGAAGTCGTTTATTATAGTGATTTAAAAACACCTCAAAGTATGTTAAAAAACTCGGCTAGCGCCTTGTTTTTCAACACACTTTTCGGAGTTTCAAATCACTATAATAAACTCCTTCTCGTGTATGATATTTTTTTGCATAAAGGCATATTTCAATAGAAAACCAACGAGTTCAATTGAACTTACAGTCGATTTCAACTCACTTTTCACTATTAAAATGTTCCGAACTTCGTTTCGAACTTCGAAAATTCGTTGCAAAGTTCAAAAGTTTATAATGAATTCAGAACTGGTTTGTAAACTGAGCATTTGATTGGCTGCTTTTTCTTCAGTAACCAATCAGAGACTTTGTTTACTAACTTGCTTGTGAATTGTATTCATGAACTTTTGAACTTCGCAACGAATTTGCGAAGTTCGAAACGAATTTCGGAACATTTTAGTGAAAAGTTAGTTGAAATCGACTGTAATAGTATAAGGCTATTAAAAAAACTTAGGATTTTTACTAGTCCTAAGTTATTATTATTATCATCCTTTTACCTCCACGGATCATCCAGTTTCCCATACTAAATAAAGTTAGTTTAGTTTAGATTTTCTCTTGTAGTAACTCTGGACCAATAAGGGGTGACAGTTACTGAACCTCTAGGATGAACAGTTTAAAATTGGTGGTGCCAGTGTAGGCAGAGTCTAACGAAGATTCGACGTTGGATCAATAAGGGATGACATTTACTGGACTTCTAGGGAGAACAGTTTAGAACTGATAGAGCTATCCAGTAGAAATAAAGTTAGTTTAGTTTAGGTTTCCTCCTGTAGTGACACTGGATCAATAAGGGATGACATTTACTGGACCTCTAGGAAGAACAGTTTAGAACTGATAGAGCTGTCCAGTAGAAATAAAGTTAGTTTAGTTTAGGTTTCCTCCTGTAGTAACACTGGATCAATAAGGGATGACATTTACTGGACCTCTAGGAAGAACAGTTTAGAACTGATAGAGCTGTCCAGTAGAAATAAAGTTAGTTTAGTTTAGGTTTCCTCCTGTAGTAACACTGGATCAATAAGGGATGACATTTACTGAACCTCTGGGGAAAACAGTTAAGAACTCCTACTAATTTCTCCTGACGAAGGGCTTTAGCTCGAAACGTCGAGATTTTGTCTATATCTTTTAGGCACACGCGAAGCAACCCTCAATTCGTTCTATATGTCCGTGGCCGACGCTGAATTAAAGTCTAAGAACTCCTAGTCGTGTAAATAAAGTTGTTATTACCTTAGCTGGCAAGCCAAATGTTCTGACAGCATCTTTCAATGTATATTCACGATAATCCAACAATGCTTCAAATACTATACGACTAGTAAACGGTGCAGGTTGCTCAACATCTTTGAACTTTACCGCGGAGTTCGTAGTATCAATGTATTCAATTTCCAAGATGGATTCCGGCTTGAGGTATCCAATTCCTTCGTCCGAAGTATTTTCTAGAACCCGGAAATATTTAATATCTGGATATACATGCGACATTTCAGAGACAAATATTGGGTCATATCTGCAATAAATCGACAAAGGGCACACCAGAAGCTTATTCTCACACTTTAGTGGCACTGCTATAGGGCGACCGACAGAGTCTTCTGCCATTAAATTCTGCTTGATGCGCAGTGCATGTAACATGAGAAGTTGATCGTTTTCGAAAGTGCATGCCTCGTTCATTCCGTAATGTCCTTCTTGGATACATACTAAGTTCGGAACTCGGTACTTCTCGAGAACTTCATTCAAAGGATGTGGTGTGTCGCTCCATGTTAGAGAAGCAATTGATTTGGCTGCCTCCATCGCATCCAACTACACTGCACAGGCAACTGGTCACAAGATAAGTAAATGTTATAAACGTATATATTGAATAACCCATGCATATATTAGTCGCGCACACTTGAAACAATGGCACTAGGTCGATTTCAATCAGTGCTATCACTTTTATGGATTTTCCTTAGAAACAGGAATTTCGTATAGCCTTATCGTGTTACAGACCCTAATATGCAGTTTTTTGGCTTGCGTGCTTTGTGAGTTGAAAATATAAATATTCACTCAGAAGCGAAATATGAAATTTTGACGTACGGTTCATCTTCTGAGACGATTTTGATAAAGATTCGTTGCATTTTGAAGTCGGACTTGGGGGTTGAATTTCACGCGCTACCAAGGAAGGAAGATTGCTCTGAAATTCGCGTGGAACGGAAGAGAAACGGGAAAGTAAACGGGTTCTAGTGCTGTCTACGTAACATGTGACGTCTCCTCCATCCAAGATGCATGTTTGCTATTAATTGCGATTTAACCTCGGACTTGCGATTTAACCTCGGTCTACATTTTGCATTTCTCTCAATTTTGCATGGTATTGTTTACCTCATTAATCTTTATGTTTACCGCAGTTGGCGATAACTGCGACAGTCGTTCCTTCGTTTATACACAACATAAGCAAGTATAGAAATCGTAAATTACTTCAATACTAGAAGTTACTACCGCAAGGAAGTGCTGCCGCAGAAGCTTTCAACCACGCAGGCTATGACCAATGTGCCTCTATATACTATAGTACTCTGTGTAAAGAGAGACAACTACACGGCTTAAAGGATCTCGCTTATGTAAACGGCTTATATTAATACAAGCTATGACCAGCGTCTACCGTCGATATTGATAGTGATTGTACCTCAGCTGTTTGACGTCTTGGCTTGAGTTTAATGATTGCGCATTAACTTCAAATATAAAGTGATTTTAGACAGAGCTGCGAACGAATAAAACCATCGCTGATCGCTTGTTACGCATCGATTTCAATGCTGAGTTTAAATGTTTTGGTTTCAAGGTTATAAATTTGCGCCAAATTTCAAGATTCTGTAACCAGAATGATTTCGTCTTTACTCTTTACTATTTATTAGTGAACATATCCAGATTTATTGCTCAAAGGTCGACCACTTTGACCTTTACGTGAAACCTGATACACGCGCTAACGAACTATAGTACTATTATGTTTTGCTCTGTTGCTATTCCTGTAGCACTTGGCTTAAATTTGTGCAAACTAACGCAGTACCTATTGAGCTATCAAGACGACTGGGTCGAACACAAGTTCAAATCCTATATTTAGTTCAAATCTACCCGCTGTTGCGGTATCCCTGCCATCTTTTTCCACGTATGTGATCGTCTTTCATTCGTGTAAATTGTTTATGAATGGCGAAGAGTAAGATTTAAAAAACCCTAAAATTATTAAAAGCGCACGAGAACATCTTGCATCTTCTTAACTTAAACACATTCTCGCGATGGCACAGACCACAGTGTTTCAATTCTACTGTTTCTACATAAGATTTGGTCCTGTGCTCAAATCCTCTGAAATGTGTGAAATATAGTCCCGACTCGTGTTGAAATATTGTGTCAAAATAGCATAAAAAGCTTGTAAAATCTCGAGAGTTGAGAACTTGCAGAGCACATGGAACAAAACTTGCGCGCGCAATACAGTATTTTTCTCGCCCTCTGCCCCGCAAGATCCAGATCTCGACAATACATAGGTCGGCGCAAAAGACTGGGTCGCGTGAACTCTAGAGAAACCTTGCCATGTCAAGAATAGTGTACTGCCTCGCTGAGGCTCAGCAGCAATTATTTCTGAGCTTTTTGACCTCGTTCAGAATCTCGAAAGATATTAAACCCGAATTTTAGCAAATGTTCAACTTAATTGGGCAAAAATTTGATATACATTGGATCAAAATGTCACCCTTGAGTTCAAGCTGTTGTTTCTTGTTCACTCAAATTTCGGTGTATTCTGTTTATTAATTAACAATTATTCGCCGAAGCGAGGTGAGTATCGGTGAATAAAAACCGAGCCGAGGTCGAGGTTTTTATTCACCGATATTCACCGAGCCTGAGGCGAATAATTGTTTTAGTAAAATTACATAGGTGATTATTTGGAAAAAAATAAAAAATGCACATTTCAAAAATATTTTAATTGAATATTTACGATAAAAGTGGCTTAAAAACGCTTCAGGTGATTATCGCGTATTAATCCGAGGTAGCGCAACCAATCAGCGTTGAGAATTTTCAATAATCACCTATGTAATTTTACTAATTAAGAATAAGCGTTTAGCAATAAGTAACTTGAAACTTAAAGACAAGAAATCAGTTGTAATCATATCTATACTGCTTTGTTGAATCACACTTGTAAACAGTTTTACATATATATTTGAGAAGAAATTAGGGAAAGTGGGGCAGAAAGTGGTGTCCACTCGGCCACACTTCGCCCATGCACGGCGAAGCACATACCGGCAAAGAAGAGCAAGGTCCATAACGGCGGGGGCCAATGGGCCATTACCTTTCGCATCTCTCGATCACTTCACCGCGAGGAGGACCGGCTCGGACATGGGATTCTGCAGTGTCAATAACGGTGAGGGCCCTTACTCTCACCATGGGGTTGTCTCTCCAGCATTTCTGGGGGCCCCTACCTTCAGAGAATCGCACATTCCGTCACCCAAATTTGTCCACAAAGGATTTGCGTGATTTTAATAAATACGGTCGCTGTATTTAGCATCGTTTTTCCAATATATACATTTGAAGTTGACCACCATGTGTAGTCCCATATAAAACACACTCAAGAGGGTCCAGTACAAATTGTTTTTGTATCTGTTACGTTTTCTTTTTATAATAGTTATAATCTGTTTCCACCAGGTTGTCTAGTAAGTTAGTAATGTTTCTTCAAGACACTGTTGCCACGGCTACCAAGATATGACATTCCTCATATAATGATGAGAAGAGCATGATACCTATCCAAACATGATACTGTAGATTGATAATGATAAAAACCTGGAATAGCTTTTCTGTTGTTACAAATAACATTGTCTAGGAATAATAAGGATTTTACAGCCTAATACTAGAAATGTATACAATTAGTCTCACTAAAACTATTACTATTTCATAACCATTGAACAGAATTCAATTCTTTTAGTTTATCTCCAAGAGAAAAGCATAATATACTGTCAAGCCTGAAAATTTGATTAAGATTGCTCATATACTTTTTGAGATATCGCATTTTTGGCATTTGAGAAAACCGAGTTTAAAGTTTTTGCATAATTATATTAGAATAACTTGCGTACATAGAACAATACAATAGAAGAGACAATAGAATAAACCAATCGCATAGCTTAATTCGCTTAGGGTAAAACCATGGCTTTTTGCATACGTATGAAGGCTGTAACGATTGCATTTTTCAATTTTCTTATAAATGAGAAATATACGATTTTTTGGTATTGGACCACCTTAACTGAAACCCACCTTTAAACGGGACACCGACAAAACCCCCACATGACAAAAACCCTGCCGACAATATCCCACATGACAAAAACCCCGCCGACAATATCCCCGGCGACAAAAACCCCAAATTACTGAAATACGACCAAACCCCCACATATTAATCGTGAGTGAAGTAAATAAAACGTGAGAAAATGTTTTTAATTAAACCATCCCACCGTCCATCTGCCACCAATCTGTCCGTATCTGCGTTTTATCCGCACGTCTATCTTGACATTTGACCCTTAAGTTTGTTCAAGGTCGTTTGTTCACACACAAAAGTTTAAATATATTTTTTTTATTTTTTTTTTATTTTTTTTTTATTCAACTTCGCCTCAATGGCAGGGAGTCCACAACAGCGTCAGCCAATTACTGTGGCCCCATTGTCATTTACATTTAACAAAAATTTCCAACACCCCACATGACGCAGCATAAATTGTCCCTAACCCCGCCTGCGCAGCTGGTATAAGGTAATCTAATAAAACACTCAGTAACGTATTCATTCAGTTACTTTAATCATGGCCACTGTCAACAAAGGACTATGCGTTGAGAACTTGATTTGGAGTGAGACTGAATACAGTCTTGCTGATTTTGTGGAGAATTTTCAACTGCCGCAAATCGTACGTGTCGAGACTGGCTACTTCGTCGGCGATGATCGAACAAGTCTTGATTCGGGACAAGTTGTTCAGCTTCATTGCGTTCGAAAGATTAAAAAATTTGTATGTGAAACAGTCTTCGATAAAGGTGTTGTTATCCCATACGCATGTCCCCTAAAATGCGTTGTGGCAAATCCTGAATTTTCAAAGATATCCGCGCACCAATTGCGCATACTATCAGAACAGGTTAAATACATTTTAACCGTAGGTGGGTATTACAATAAAAGCTCACCTTCAAATTCCTTTCAAGATGAAGTGATTTTGGAAATTACCGGTGTTGATATGAAACGAAAGTGTATTCAATGTATAAACACTTCAACAATGAAACAAATACAAATTCCATTCGATTGTACGGCATTGTTTTGTTCGTTGCGCGATTGTAATGTATACAAATTAGGGGAAGTCGATCAAAAATTCGGACTTCCCGTCACGGTACGGTTTCTGCGAAAATCATCCGAAGTATCTGAGGAGACAATAGATCCAAAGCTGCTTAGTTTAGTTTCAAATGTAAGGGAAGTGAGTGTTTTAGACGCAACTGAACAAATGGTCGTAGTTTTGAATCTCCTTGGCGAAAACTCGAAGGATGTTTGTTTGGAAATAACAAAAGATATACCGGTCTATGTTACAGTTGCTCAAGAGTTCCTGGAAAATGACACCATATACGTCCGTGTGGTTCGAACCCTTGATCGGTCGTTTCAGTCGAGGTTTGAGAATTTGGATATTTATGAGAATATGGCTGATGTGACAACACGAGACGAGGATGCGTCTGTTGATTTCGAGAATGCGTATCCGATTTCAAATGCAAACGCACCTGTTATACATGACTTAGAAAGCGCACAACCCACGCATGACCGACCCAAAAGCGCGGATAAGGAACCTGCCAATAAAAGCTACATTCCTAATCTAACAGGCAACAAGAATGAGGAACTTATATATAAAGAAATCATTGATACAGTACCTGTAAAAGAACTTCGGAAATCGGATAGCGAGGTCAACTACAGCAGCCGCAATAATGCCAGTAAAGGACCCATTCCTAACCCATTCCTAGGCGATAAGAAAGCTCTACCGTCTACATATACAGCACCCTTTATAAGTAAAGAAAGCATTCTAAATGAAATTGAAAAGAGAAAAGCAAATCGTGTAGAAAACAGAAGTAATCACACCAATACACCATCGTCAAGAAATACAACCCCAGGCTTTCCTATAACTAATAATATGGAAAACAAAACTGGTCAAAGCAATAAGGCACAGTCAAGTTTTGCAACAAGAAACATAGTCCCAGGTGTTGCTACCAAACAACCTGCAAAGCTACCTAGGGTTATAACACCACAAAGCACGTCGAAGGATAATATGTTGAGCGAATTAGCATCACTTCAAGCAAAAATGTTGCATAATCGACAACAAAACCGCTCGACAGATGAACTATGTGAACCAGTAAAAGCACCAACTTCTGATACTGTTTTAAGTGCGTCGCCCGTGGAGAGTAGCGCACTGCCGCCAACAAACCTATATCAGGGCTAAATGTTAAAGATATTACCACGATACTATGTGTTTTAGATTTGGAGAGCTATGTGAGTGTTTTTGAAGAAGAATTAATTGATCGATGGTTCTATGTTGGCAAGTATGAACGAGACGACTTTGAAATCAACTATTGAATGAATCCATTTCATGTTAAACGAAGACGAGTTTTATTAAGGGGGGGGGGGGAGGGGGGGGGCAAGGAATGCCAATACATTCTGAAAGTACCTAATGATTTGATTAAGCCTGATTCACACTAGCAATTTTGTCGGCGATTTTTCTCTTCTTGATCGATGTGTTCGAGCGAATGACATATCAACATGTAAAACCGATCAAACAATGACAATATCAATAATATATACTTTCTGTTTGCGAGTCCACTCATTCGCATGCGTCAGGAGGAGAATAATCGCTGACAAAATTGCTAGTCATGTGAACCAGGCTTTAATACCTGATTAACTTTATAACTAGGCGAACGAATGGCTCTTTTATTGAACACTCAATTTTGACAAAACAGAAAAAAGCCGGATGCTCCCGGAATGTTCGTCCAGTCTATTCTCTCTATGACTATATGACTCACTCATTTGCATTTACTGCGAAATACTGCGAGTGAACGGCTTTGCACTTTGAAAACGTAATAATAGACTCTCGCTAGCCGTAGCTGGTGTATTTCAACATAATTCACATAATTTACTATAAAATCTTAACCAATAGGAAGGCACGTTGCGACCACAATGTACATCATTGTACAAACGGAAAAAATACGGGACCCTGCATTTAACATGTATCCTTTTCAAGGAATTTGAAAATATTGAAAAGCCAAAAGGTTCCATTTTTGGGACACACTGTGTATTGATAATATATTTTAAAGAATTAAGTAGTTATTTTTTATTGTTTTATTTTGTGGATAACACCATATTTATAAGTAATTATTTGGCAAAGCTTTCAATCTGTAAGCCAGATATTTATCACTCATCAGTGCTAATACAATTTAGAATAAATTTAATTCGTGTTTTCCCCAAAAATTAACAATTATATATTTATTGCCCTGTAAACATACAAGGAACCTATTTGCAAAAATGTTATGCAAAGTTTTCCTAGCTTTATCTGCCAATCTTCCTCCGGTTCCCTTCAATAACATTAAGCCGTCATCTCGATACAATCCTACATTGTCTTTGCCAATTTCTCCGAGAGCTTGTTCAAGATAAACAGTCCGACAAGTTCGCATATTTCAGCTCCATCGTGACTTCCCATCGTAACATCGAATAAGGATTCGTTGTTTCTTTTTACCCATATGGGTCTTATCACCGTAGAATAGCAATGACTTACGTGCGTGTTTAATGATAGATATATGCTCTTCGGTAATCTCAGTTAACGTTTTGGCCCGGCCATGAAATAACTCTGGAGGGATAAAACTCGACAATATCGAAGGAGAGGAAAGAAAATACAAACAATGTATCAAAGTACCATATAGCTTGAAGAGTGCTCAACACCAGGTATTAGTAGAGCTTAATTATTAGTTTGTACTTAAAATTAAGTCGCAACTCTGAGTTTCACGTTCATACGATCTTCAGGCGACAGAGTGTAAAGTCACAGAGTAATCACATACAGAGGTGTATCTTCGCGGAAAAACCGTAAGGTGTTTTTTACTGGCCGCCATGTTCTTAGCCAGTACCTGCACATGCGCAGTTTACGTAAAAAATTCATGCTGACGGCCTCTCTTTACTGGACTGGCTAAGAACATGGCGGACTTTGCCGAAAAAGCCCTTACGCCGACATCAAAGGTGCCGACATGAAGATACGCTTCTGTATTTAAATACTCTGTGGTAAAGTTCAACTTTTCCTTTTTGTTTGATGGCGACGTATTCCGTTGGCGTTGGACTGCTTAAGGATTAAGGTCACTGAGCTATAATATTACTGGAGGAAGTGCTCGGCAGAAAAAAGTGTCCGCAAAAACATGGCGGATTTTGACGTCAATTGACGCCATTACCATGACTCTTGGCTCCTTTTGCCCATGGTAATTACCACTGACCAGGCTCAATTCTGAGCCCGCTACAACATTCACACCCCCCTGGTTTTTGCAAAATATGTATTAGCTTTTCGATTTTTTGCAGTAAATTCCTTGTTTTCAATATTTTCCACATATTTTTCGACCTTGGAGCATTTGCGCGAGTAAAGTGCAAGTCGCACAAGTTATTCTCGTCCGCGAAAGCCAATAAGATAGAAAAACCTCGAAAATGTGTTCAAAGTGCTATAATGATAATAGTTACTATAATGTTTCATTAAACAATTGGTGGGAATAAATAGTATAATGTATTTGATGTTTTAACAACGAGGATTTGAAGTTTGGTTGTAAAAATACATAAACTTTGTTTTATTTTGTTTTATTTTATTTTACTTGGTTGAAATGGTCTACTTTATAAGGGTTGACAATTATCGACATCTATAATTTCATACTGTTTTATCGATATTTGATGTTCTGAATAGGTTGTATGTATTCTGTCAGTAGTATGAAGCCAAGTATTTTACAAATATAATATCTTGATTCTCTCAAGAATCCTGAGGACTGGTTTTATATATAGACATAAAGCTATATATGTGCTACTATCTAAGTATCTTTAAAGTAGGGAATTAGGATAACAGAATTTAATAGGTTTTGTGTTCTGTAACTACCAATTTATGTATAAACTAGGGGTGCCAGAAGAAGTTCAGGGTGCTGTTGGACACAATTTCTACCTAGCTATGCCTACAATGCCCCCAGTGCACCAAAAGCTCCGATGTCCCTGGCTTACAATATTTTTGAATAACCTATATCTATTCTTTTATTGCAGAATTATCCAACAATGATGCAGTCCACAGTGGTGTTTTTAACTTAATTTCTTCAAAGAATAACTATTAATTAGCAGTAAATATTCTAAAAACTAAACTTTATAATCAAGTTATGGTATTATTGTAACTTTCATGCTCCATGTACCAACCTTGGTTTTGGCTGTTCTACACTTTGATCACTTGTGCCATTTATTGTTGTACAGGTGTATGTACCACAGAATACCACGGTACCACAGAATACCAGTCTTATTTATTGATCTTATAAAATTTGGAGGAAACATACTATATACTTTATTTTTGTGAATATATATTAGTTTTAGTTTTAATTGACATATAAAAAAAAAATGAATATTTTCATAAAAATTCTTAAAAATAATCAGGATTAACAAAAAATAACATTCTATGTTTTTGATACTTTTTTCCCGCATAATGCCTGTAAAATTCGAAAGTTTAAAAATAAGTTTGCAAACCAGTATAATTTATGTTGATCACTACTTTTTCTATGCAACACAACATTATTACTATACAGGAATCACACCGAGGAATCAATTTTACCATTGAAAAACTGAATTTTTCAAAATTATTGATAAACCTGGTATTCTTTGGTTACACCACTGGTATGCTGTACTGATTTTAGTATTTACCTTTCACTAAATTAAGTTAGCAATATCCTACAGTATTATCACACAACATGACACACCAAATCCTGGTACAATTTGATAAACCGTTGCTTATTTATCTCTGCACTGGTATTCTGTGGTACATTAGAGTTTGTTCCACAGAATGTTCAATTAAAAAAAAAATATTTAAGTCTGCGAAATCTGGCCCCAAAACCTCCAGGAAGAAAAAAAATATCGATAAACTATACTAAAAATATTAAGAAGCCATATTATATATATTTGACAAAAGATATGGAACTTTTTTGTGGTATTCTGTGGTACATACACGTAACCTGTACCTATAACAGATTATTCATCCATTATATCTATACTAGCTTATAATTGTGAGGACACTGTGGAGATATACTGTGGGTCAATATAGAAAAGATCTAGACTCCCAACACAGAGGAAATTTCTGTAGTGAAGGTGGAGAAGGCAGATGTCTAAAGGAGAGGGGTAGGTGTGGATATTTTGTGGAATGACCCATCACTAGCGATATATATTTTTCCCTTTCTCTCTTTGACAGTGGTATATTTTTGCATGTATTGTCTGACCACGCCCCTTATGGAAACCAGCTTTTTTAGTTGTTGAGGCCAGCGTGCCAAAATAATGTTTGTATGTATGTATGTATGTATGTATGTATGTATGTATGCTTGTGCTGGCTTTCATTATTCTGAAGATATCAACTGGCATTACATTTACTGTGCTATAGGGGGGGGGGGGGGTGAGTAACCCCCAATAATGTTTAACAATTGCAATTTGTAGGGAAAATTTTGCCATGTTAGTTGGGCAAAATACATTCAAATCATGTTGAGTGAGAACAGAAAGCTTTGAGGATCCAGTTCGGGCAATTTTAAAAATTTGCTAATCTAATATAGAACATTTTCTGACCATCAGAATTCTATAAAATCTTCCCCAAAGTGCATAAAATGGTGTTTCGGAGCCTCTGCCTGCCCCCATACCGCCTACATGCATGTGCATTCCCACTAGTGGTTTTTCCCGGCCCCTTTACGTTATGTCCAGACAAATCCTTTCGTCGGCCAAAATGACTACACCCCCCAATGTTTAGACCCAAGTTATGCCCCTGAGCAAGATATTTCTATAATATAAGCCATGGCTTAATATTAATGTCAATAATATTATATACAAAGGCACACACCATAAATATGTATAAAACCACAAATAGGCCTATAAATTTATATAAACTGCTGCAACTCTGGCAATAAAAACATACAGAACATAAAAGCGAGTACTGCAAATGATAATAAAACTTATCTGCAGCAGCACAATTTTTAGTCAATCAGTCAGTTTTATTTATCGACTGTTGTAGATCCCTTGCTTTGTTTACGTTTTTCTGGCTGGCAAAACTTTGTTAAAGCTCCCAAGAGATTTTTGTTATTGTGATATTCATTGTTGAATCACAATGGAGAACTATATCTTTGGTAAAATCAGACCAGTTTGCCTCCCTAAAATTATATTTGCCGGAAAGTAAAAAAAAATATTCACGAATCGTACCTCGGTGAGGCTGTCTGAATTGTTGCATCCACGAGCGGGATGAAAGGAACTTTGTCCTTGACGTTGTAAGACAAGCAATACAAGTGGGAAAAAATCAGAAAAAAACCCAAGATTTTTAGCTTTAAAAAAATTCGAAATATTTGTGCAAAAACCAGGGGGGCAAAGGAATTTATTTAAAGCTTAGGATCGCGGTTGGTCAGTGGTAATTAGCATTGCCAAAAGGAGCCAATTGGCGTCAGCAAATGCCCAAATCCGCCATGTTTTTGCGGACACTTTTCTGGGTTACAATTCCATGACACGCACGAAATAGGGTTAGGGTTAGGGATTGGGTCGGGATTGGGGTCAAGATCAAAGAGAAATATTCGTGATTGCGTGTCATGGAATTATAACCCTTTTCTGCCTGGCTGACATTAGCGGCACGTCCTCCAGATGTATTAAGCTCAGTGATTAAGGTATGTTTACACGCTGCGATTTGTCGGGCCGATTTTGACGAAATATTTCGTCATTCGCGGGTAAATTCACAAATCGTCATTCACGACAAATCGTACGTGTGTAAATAGCACATCTGATTCATATACGATTTAATGAAAGAGTAAATACCATAAAATAACGTATATTAAAAAAGTCCTGACTCCATGAAGACTCGTGGCATTCGAACATTCATACAAAATGTCATTGTCACATTGACTGATATCATTTGCAATTGTTTCTGGTACGGTTAAAATAAATTTTTCTCACTTAAAACGCTCGGAAGATGGTTGAACTACAGTAAGTGCTTTTAACCCAACATTCAATATTAAACCGTGTTCAATTGATTTAGTTTATAGGATACATTTTCCAGTCGTATTAAGTATTTTGTTCCTTGACCTTGCACGCTATTCAAAACAAATTTAAGAATATTTTCTCACAAGTTTTGATTGGCTGATCTAAGTGAACGAACAAAATTGTTTTTCGATTTTGCCTGTTCGGCATCTTGTGGCTACATGTATGTCTATTGGTATATACTCGATGAATGCATAGACTTGATCGATATTTTCGATTTATCCAACGGATAGGCTAAACGGGCTTCGTACAACCGGCCCCAGGACGTAGTAGTCATAGCAACATTACAGACTAGTCCCTAGTCCTCTATACGCGCGTTCTATATTTCCGTGACGTCACCGAATGAAATGCGCGCGAGAGGACTAGCACAAATTATTATATACACAAGCTCTGGATATGAGGTATTCTGCAATCTGATTGGTTCTCTACTAG
Source organism: Trachythela sp. YZ-2020 (assembly GCA_016169945.1). NCBI lineage: Eukaryota > Metazoa > Cnidaria > Anthozoa > Malacalcyonacea > Clavulariidae > Trachythela > Trachythela sp. YZ-2020. The sequence goes on along the minus strand of JADLSH010000365.1, from coordinate 667,407 downwards.
CAGGATATTAGCTCATATCCTGCTAGTAGAGAAAAGTAGAAAAATGGCTGGCAGATTTGGACAATTAAATGAAGAGGAAATTCAAGTTTTACTTGAAAAAAGTACGCCAAAATGTTCTGTTATATCCCGAGCTTGTGTATATAATAAAACAGTTATTCTACTCACTCTCGTCGTATATGACTGATAGCCGACTCGGCGCTATCGCACCTCGTCGGCTATCAGCTCATATACGACTCGAGTTCGTAGATTTAATAACTGTTGAATGTTTTCCAATATGGCGGAATCGTCAGAATTTGTAAACATGGAGGGATATGCCGAATATCTACAAATTAATGTAAGTATTTAAGGATATTATGTCCATACAATATAGATAAAACATGAAGTCAAAGGAATTATAATTATTTATTTCAAGAATGACAAAAATTGAGGGCAACTATTTAGTATTAAACACTCAAACAGCACGATCTGTTTCAGACTGACTGTTTATATACTTCATACTTGATATATAGTTGTCATAGTACATTAGCAATGTTTACAATACGTTTAAAGGCCAGGGGCCGGTTGTTCAAAAGCCGGTTAACGCTAACCCAGGGTTAAATTTGCCTAACCTAGGGTAAATTTTAACCTTAGGTTTGTTTGCGTTGTTCAAAGCTAGATTAACCGTAACCCAGGGTTAAACAATGGGTTAAATTTAACCCACCTCGCTAGGTGGGTTAACTTGCTAATCGGCCGATTAACTCGTAAAAATGGACGTCGAAAGGAGTGGAAAACACGTAAACACACAAAAATCTCGGTGAAACAAAGAGTGTACAAATATTTTTTGGATGAAAACCAACCTCAAACAGTAAATTCTAAGTCTTTGAATATTATTGAGATTCTTATTCGTCCTGTACGAGCCCATTGAGTTGCTTTACCTATACATGCTGGCGTTAAATTTTACGAGCATTAAAGACACAACAATTTAGATTGTCATGGTCTAAGCATGGACATCATAGTTAATACTGTAGACTACGTCGGTCTTCGGCCAATTTTACAATAGAAGTACTACGCCTATAGCTATTAAAATGGTTTTCAAAATATAGTTTTCTGTTTGGCATAAAGCCGTAAACATGATATTGTACAATGAAGTAAAACGAATTACCTCACGAAAGCTTTGAAATGCCATCTTTCAATATTGCCACCAAAAACAACTTGCTGTTTGTACGCCTTCGGGTTTGTTCGAAAAATATATTTACTCAGAACCCTTTTTCTTTTGCCAAACAATTCGGTTGCCAGCAGTTTTAATTTACAAGTTCCCATTTGCTTTTCTTGAACATCACAAGTTTTTGCACATCTAATGCCTGCAGACTCAGTGTATTACTAACAAACATTGTTTTTGAAAGCTGTAAAACAACTTTGCTTTGGCTTCTTTTTTCTATTTTCATGTTTTGTTAGGATCTTCTGTAATACGCATGCGTTGACAATTGTTTTTCAACTTCAAAAAAATGGAATTTCATTTGATTGGCTGCCATAAGTCTAATTATTCAAGCACTGCCTAAAATTCCAAAATTTATGGCTTTATATAATGAGCAAATTTAATTTTATATGTTCTATTTCTCATTTGTTTGGTCTATATAAACGGTTTTGATCAAGTATTATTTTATCTCGGAACGCTCAAATGCTCAAATTCATGTCTGAATAGTTCAATTAATTCAGTTGCTTCATGTTTTGACGCACGCTTTTTAGCCAATCAAAAACGTTCTTATATTAGCCATATATATTTTAACATAGATTTATATATTCTCGGGTTAAATGTCTTAACCCATGCAGGGTTAACTAATCGCACCGCTAACCGACCTTTGAGCAACGCCAAATTAACCCAGGATTAGCTAACCCAGGGTTAAGGATTTTTAACCATGGGTTAGCGCTAATCCTGGGTTAAGTATGGTTCGCTTCACAAACACGAACTGCAACTTGCACTTTGGACAAAGCCGTTATTTTTAATATGCATGCAAATTCTAAAGCAAACAAAATTATAATATTCTTGTCAACATAACTAGAATAATCTATTTAGGCATAAAAAGGTAGACATAAATTACGAAAACCTACCAGATTAATCCAGATTCCAAGCCTTCTGACAACATATTTTTAAGAGAAATAGAAAATATAAATTGCACATGCAGAAAACATACATTAGCTACGAAATTCACTGGAGCCCACATTCAAATTATATTTAGTATGCGGTTGGAGGGGCTACTTCATTCAATACAAAGTGAAACAAAGTTGATATAGCAATACGATTGTTTGGGTATCGTTCAGCTTCGTTTTAGTTCCTAATTACGCCAGTAAGTTTTAAAGGTTTTTGTTTTTAGGTACATAATTCTAGGCCTTCAAACAGATGCGGGCGGTGGACGGTATTCTGATACTTTCATTCCCCTGGCCTTATGTGTTTGTACAATTTTGCATTGTCACTGTATATAAATATATATATATGAGCGTGTTTTGGTTCACGAAAATATGCCAAAGAGTGCTCGATATCATATAGATAGAGCAAATATAGTTTTCGCTTACCTCAAGGTATCCACTATACAGCCTGTTTCACGCAATAAGCGATCATCAAGATCATCAAGTTGATGTATATATAGATATACATATATATACACCCGTTTACAAAAAGGTTGTCGCAAGGCAGATAGATAGATATAGAAAGGAATTCTCATTATAGATGCAAATAAGCATTACTTCCGCTTACATATATTAAATGGATCAAAATTACATATTTTAGCCGGGGGTCGACTTTAATCTGCTCATATATCGGTATCAGTAAATGAAAACTGGATATGTTTTCACCTTTCTTATATTAGTTTTAAATACACTCCACCTAGCAATCGCAGAATTATTATTTGTACAAATAAAAATTAACTCCTTAATTTGCCTTTGGGTTTGTGCATCGTATATATATTAGTCAGGCGTGCATTAACACGTGTCGTTTTGTTTACTATAGACTATAGTCTATATATATTCAGTCGTGAAAATGGACTCATATGTATGTATGTATTCAATGACATCCGTGATTCTATATCAGTGATATTATGTAGCAGAATCGATCTATGGAAATCTGTTTGTTTTTAGAGTTTTGATAAGTCATAAATGTGAGATGTGAAATGGAACAACCGGAAAATAGCATTGAGTGTTTAGCATTGAAGTTTAATTTCGCCTTGCATACATTTGATATGCTAATTAAGCAAGCAATCTATCTATCTATCTATCTATATATCTCCATGCGACAACCTTTTTATAAACGGGTGTATATATATATATATATATATATATATATGTAATATATACAAACCGCACAAGAGGTCTTTATCAGATTTAAAACATCGAGGCGCAGCCGAGTGTTTTAGATCAGATAAAGGCCGAACTGTAAGGTTTGTATATGACTTCTAAAATGACTCGTTTTGTACGCTCACTGGCGTTGGAATTTTGAAGATTGATGTTATCTACGCTGTAAAAATTGAAGGAGAAAATTTGAGCAAGTCTATATCAAATATATAGATCCGCTACGGGTCATGAGTTTCCTTTGTATTTTGCCTATGAATAATTAATGAATTTTAGAAATATATATATATATATATATAGAATGTTACATCGACAATTAATGTAACTTGAGTTTTTCTATTTTATTGTATAAAATTGCCAATCAAGTATTTTAATAAAACCATTAATATATACCAATACTTGACGACAATGAAGCCAAACCGGTTTGAAATTAGTACAATTCAACACCATAAAATATTTCTTTCATGCTGGGCCTCCTTAATTAAATCCTATTTTCAAAATTGCGTATATACATGACTACATTGAAGGCAAGCAGGTGTGTAACTCCTGTGAAACTTTAGTCGTATTTATAGCCGGCGTTCAGTTATTTTTTCTCCATTCGAAGACACGGTATTTCATTTGAGAAAGCGGAAAGTTGAGTTACAAGAGTTGATCAAGCCTTACAAGCCAGGTAACTTATTTAATGTTTTGAAACATTACAGTGGTGTGGTCCTAAAATTTTAACAAGGGGTCTCCTCAAGGGAGGCCTTGGGGCATCAACAACAAAACAATTTTCAATTCTTGGGTCTCTTAAACACGATTTCCTGCATTTTCAGTGATGTAGTTCTAAAATGTTTCCATCTATTTTTCGGAGCATGCATGCATGCAGAGGACATCATCGGTATTTGTATCTATACTTCCCAATCTATATCCATTTGTGTAAAGATGGAAAAGAAATAATGTAAATACGAGAAGGTCATGGGTTAAAACGGAATGTTTAATTGTTTGTATAGTTTTATAATGATTAATGTAGCCAAAAATTGATTACATTTTATTGAAATCAACTAAAACGTTCCAGTATATATCGCTCGATCCATTTGTTGTAGAGTGATCTTATATATTTGATCGTCTCTTGCATGTAAGCCTATATCAAAAGATGATCTAACGCGGAGTCGCAGTTTCTTGAGACTGGGTATATGGTCATAATTCCTAAACCAGTGTCAACGTATTTCTTGATAAAAATTTCCAGTCGATCTCTCTCGTAAAATGTTTTGTCTGTTGTGTATAAGTAGAGTAATATGTTGTGTATTTTAATTTGTTATCGACTATATTGGTGTTACATGGATGGACTTAATATGGGATCTCAGCCTGTTGTCCAATCCTTCAATCATATATTTTTATGTTTTGTTTTTGTTGGGTTTTTAATGTAGCTAATATGATTGTTAAGCTAATAAAAAAAAACCCCAAAAAACTGCATGAAACTTAAAGTAGCAACAAAAACTGTTTTAAGAATATAATATATATATATATATATAGAATGTTACATCGACAATAAATGTAACTTGAGTTTTTCTATTTTATTGTATAAAATTGCCAATCAAGTATTTTAATAAAACCATTAATATATACCAATACTTGACGACAATGAAGCCAAGCAGGTGTGAAATTAGTACAATTCAACACCATAAAATATTTCTTTCATGCTGAGCCTTCTTAATTAAATCCTATTTTCAAAATTGCGTATATACATGACTATACATTGAAGGCAAGCAGGTGTGTAACTCCTGTGAAACTTTAGTCGTATATATATAGCCGGCGTTCAGTTATTTTTCTCCATTCGAAGACACGGTATTTCATTTGAGAAACGGCGGAAAGTTGAGTTACAAGAGCTGCATGATCAAGCCTTACAAGCCAGGTAACTTATTTAATGTTTTGAAACATTACAGTGGTGTGGTCCTAAAATTTTAACAAGGGGTCTCCTCAAGAGAGGCCTTGGGGCATGAACCACAAGACAATTTTCAATTATTGGGTCTCTTAAACACGATTTCCTGCATTTTCAGTGATGTAGTTCTAAAATGTTTCCATCTATTTTTCGGAGCATGCATGCATATCAGAGGACATCATCGTTATTTGTATATATTACTTCCCAATCTATATCCATTTGTGTAAAGATGGAAAAGAAATTATGTAAATACGAGAAGGTCATGGGTTAAAACGGAATGTTTAATTGTTAGTATAGTTTTATAATGATTAATGTAGCCAAAAATTGATTACATTTTATTGAAATCAACTAAAACGTTCCAGTATATCGCTCGATCCATTTGTTGTAGAGTGATCTTATATTTGATCGTCTCTTGCATGTAAGCCTATATTAAAAGATGATCTAACGCGGAGTCGCAGTTTCTTGATACTGGGTATGGTCATAATTCCTAAATCATGCAGTGTCAACCTACCTACTGAGTACTGTATAACAATATCCAAGTGCCTATATATAGAGTCATTTTAAGCCGAGGAATATATTTGTGGGCAAACTTAGTGATTACATATCTTGTTATCCGCGAACGACATATATATTCTTCGCTGAACGATATATAAGAATCGATTTCGCCATTTTGGCGCATCAGATATGAGTTATGGCCTATACAACGCGAAGGTCAAAACACTCTTAACTATATTAAGACTTATAAAGTGTACCATATCGAAAAACCGATGAGGTGATTTTTAAATATTTTTGTGATTTGCAATTTTTGGTCAGTTCTTTTTATCTTTTTGCGATTTATGTCTATTTTGTAATTTTGACGACTTTTTGGTGATTTTTCTGAAGGTTAAATCGGTGATTATTGGCCCTCAAATAAACTGCCTACATGGCAAGACAATGCATACACTGATGGCTATAGAGTATAGTGCATGTCTGCATGAAGTCAAGCGAGTGCGAAATTATTGGAATTATCTACCTTAACTTTCGTGCTGGCCATTCTTAATTTAATATCGTTCCGTATTTGTTGAGAGGTAAAGGAAACTTATCGCTATACTAAAGCTATATACTAAAGCCTATGCAATGCGGAGGACAAAACTCTCTTAACTGTTAAGACTTAAAGTGTATACCAGATCGAAAAACCGATTATTTACTTGTTTGGTTTTCAAATGTTGAGTTTACTTAATCACTGCTTGTCTGGCTTAAGGTATAGAAGAAATGGATAACGATTAACGGCGAGCCGAATATACACAATTTTTCGAAAAATGTCCTTACAAGTATAAACCGGCTCCCATGCAGTTTTTCTGCAAGTTTTCTGCGAATGGATTTTTACACTTTTTATTTCTTCGCTATATATTTTTCTCAAAAACAGGCTCAATATTTACCGTCACTGCCGGAATTCTTTAGCTTGTCAAATTTTTATAAACGTGCAGGACGTAGTAGTCATAGCAACATTAAGAAAAATCGTGAAAGTCGAGAAAAATCTGTACCTTTGTTACAGATTTTTCTCACGATTTTTCGAGTTGGGATTTGCTGACGCCAGAGCTTGCGATAAAATCGGATCGCTATTTACACGCTACGATTTGTCGTACACGACTAATCGGGAGCAAAATCGGCCCGACTAATCGTAGCGTGTAAACGTACCTTAACTGTTAAGACTTAAAGTGTACCAAAACCGATGATATGATTTTTTAATATTTTTGTAATTTTTGCGATTTTGTAGCTTTTTTTGCGATTTTCCTGTGATTTTTTGTGGGTTTTTTTTTAATTCTCCAGGACCTTTTTTAAGAAATCGTTAGTGGAGCGGGGGGTCATCAACGAAAAGGGACCTAACAAGAAGGTGGTATATTGAAGGTGTGCGAACCTGGAGGAGGGAGGGGGGTCCTCCCCCAGAACATTTTTGTATTCCTGAGTCTCTGTGGCTTGATTAAATGCTTTTAAATACTTTTGTATTTGTAAGAAATAACACTGTCATGTCAAGTAAAACCAAGTTTAAACCTCACAAAATGCAGCCGCTAGAACTTTAGCGAAGCGTTCTCAACTTTTTCACAGTTCACACTCCCTCGGGTATGTATTCTTTTCATTTTCGCCGCTATCAAAGGGGATTTATAAACGTATTTCTTGATAAAAATTTCCAGTCGATCCCTATTTCCAGTCGATCTCAAGTAAAATGGGACATCATATTGGCCATTAATGACCCAAGCTGTTGATAAAAAACCATATTTATAAAAACACAATTCAAACAAAACATATTTGTGGGAGAAGGGGTTCTGGGGTGCGAATACTCATATTATGACAAACATCATCCCTACTCACGTCACACCTTAAACTGAACTGATTGACTGAACTGAATGCTCTGACCATAAAGCAGAGCCTTGTCAGGGGTAGCCATTCTCTGACGACCCTGAACCAAGAAACTCTTGGACAGTCCTTAACCTGACCAAGGGGAATGAAACCCCTATGGACAGTCCTTAATAACCTGACCCAGGGCGTTAGACCCATATGGGCAGTCCTTAACCTGACCCTCGAACCTGACCAAGGGGCGATAAACCCCTATATGGACAGTCCTTAATTATATGGTATATGTGTGACGTATATTGAGTCTATGGACCTGAAGTTGACATTTTGAACCACAAATTTATCAACCAAAATAACAAAATAATCTGCGACCGAAAACGTTGTTTTTTAACTATATACATACTAAAGTAAAGGCATTATCTAGCAGCAACATTGTTTGTGTCTTTTTCAAAATGTCCTTTCTCGAGTCCTTGATCCAGTATATGGTGTACGTTGAAGACAGTTGATGATAGCTGCTTCCATTTGTACATAATAGCTATTATTTCCATAATATATTAACTACCAATATTATATCGATGAATTTGCAATTTTGAACATATTCAAGGTAACTCTAACTTAGAGCAAACGTCAGGCTGAATAGGGAAAGAGGTGGGTGGGTGGGAAATTCTTTCAATAACTTGAGTAAGCGAAGATCTCAGTATAAATGATATGATCTAATATGGTATAAATGATGCGCTAATTAACTTGTATTATATTGCGCGTTATGATTGGTCAATTTGTTAGTAGGAAGCGTTACCATCAGTGGCGTAGCCAGGGTCGAATGTTTGGGGGGCGAGTAGTGAGTGGCGAAGCCACGAACCAATTAGGGGGGTCCGGGGCATGCCCCCCTGGGAAAATTTTGGATTTCTAGGGCTCGGAAACGCCATTTCCGCATTCTGATACGAGTTGGAAGGTCATAAATCACAAAATTCTGTTATTATTACATTAGAACAAGGCACAATACACGTGAAAATATCTTTATGATATTTTATGTCTATCTACTGTCTATGGTTTGGGAGTTTTTAATTGGATTTGACTCGTTGCTTACCTCACCTGACCCCCCCCACCAATATCTCGCCGGATTTGAACTTTTCATGATAACGGTTTTGAAGATCATTGGGGGGCGACCGCCCCCCCCTCGGCGTGTTTGGTGCTACGATTTTGGATTTTTATGAAATATTCCTATCTCAACTCCAAATCTAATCACAAATGTTTAAAAAATTGGGGGGAAAACAAGTTGGAAAGATTTTAAGAAAAAGTGGTTGTATGGGGATTTGAAGTTTTTGAACCCTCAACATCCGAATCAAAGGAAATTGTATGCGCACGCCCTAACCACTGAGCTACAAAACCTGTGCAAAAACACTTCTTATACTGGAGAATGATTGTGCATGTCAGTGCTAGACTAGACGGGCACCGCACTTCAGCACTGTGTCTGGTTTGCTTTGAGTTTCATATCTGACGTTAAGGAATTCTTTGAAGTAGTGTTGATCTATAGAGGGCGTCTGGGATGCACTGGCTGTATTCCAGATTAATTTACCGCACAGCTAATTATTAGAGGGCATCGAAATTTCAATCTATCAGAGGTGAATTTTGACACTTAGATTATTCATCTCAATGGCAACGCTTATGCTACAATCTCGAAGCATAAGCTTGCCTTTGACAAAGAGAAATTTAATACAATAGTATTTCGTCTTAAATGTCTTCGCCAGCCTCCAAAACTTGGTTAATGGCCATCAATGGCATCGAAATCGTGTACAAGTTGATATATAGCCAGAGTGTGGTAAAAATCGATTTCTTTATCGTAAAGAAATAATTTTTCTGAGAGTCGATACTCGTTCTTTTCCACCATTCCTACTTGGCTGTTGTAAACAAGTTAAGTACGCACTTGCCGAATTGATTTTCTGCAATAGTAACGTTTAGCTGTTTGAGGACAAAACGTGTTGTTTTCTTAGACTCATTCACATTTTGTCAAGCCAGTCTACATCTTCATGATTTTTGCTGTGAAACTACAACATTATTTTTCTATTTTGTAGAATTCTGAAGCTTTGAGAATTTTTTGCCACAATGAAATTCATTATATTGATTGGTTTACTGGCACTCATTCCGTTTTTAACCGCGACTTCTACAGATGGTGGGTACCAATTTTGATGACGGATAACTTGAAATAACTCTGTTTGTACAGGATAGTTGTATTAGTTGTGCACCTGGGGCCGGTTGTACGAAAGCCGTTTTAATAAGTCGCTATCTACCGTTTAACTCGTTATCCGCCGGATCGGAAATTTATCCGCTGGATAGCGGCTAAACACCGTTTATGCTAAACGCCTTTCGTACAACCAGCCACTGTTCGTTATTAGAAGTCTAGTATAAGGGCCGAGGTAAGGGCAACTTATAAACGGAAACCTAAACTAAACTAATTTGATTTTTATGCTGGATAGCTCTATCAGTTTTAAACTCTGCGTGATAGAGCTATCCGATAGAGCAGAAAAAGGCTATCTCATATAGATACAGTATTAGGCTACTGCACGACAGCACGTGGAAACTTTAACCAAACTAACTTTACTTTTATCGACTGGATAGCTCTATCATGCAGTTCTAAACTGTTCGAAGCTTGCCGTGTTTGGTAAAGTTGAACATTACAAGGCGCACAATTCCTCGCAAATGTGACTGAGGCGATTATAATAACAAGACATGCAACTGTACTGATGCTACCCACATCCAATAATGTATATTTATGATTTTTGTTTAGATTCATCTGACGGGATAGAAAACAAGGAGTTATCTCGTGAACGACGCGCAGCAGCATGCCCTACCGTCCAATTCTCACAAGCTAAAATGCCAACTGTCTGGGCCAACATGGATAACGCCATCAACGTAATGGGCAAACCTGCAACTTTAAACCGCGTCGCAAACAATGCGCAAATAGGAAAGAATAGACGTGCCTCTGGCTGCCCAAAATTAACAAAGGCAACAGGCAATGCAAAGGCAAAAGGCCTAAGTTGTGACGAATACCCGTTTGCTTCAAGCACCCAAGGTAAGATGATTATTAGTTTATCATCTCGGTTTATGTTTGTTTGTTTGTTTCTCTGTGTTTGTTTAATACGAAACTTTGTGGAGCTAATGGCCATAGGTCAAGAACGAATCGATTATGAAAATTGGATGGGAGATTTAGTATTTACTAAAGTTTGTCTAGTTTTCCCGCTGGCTGAAAAGAACAGAATTCGTAATTAGTGCATGTATGATTTATGCATGTATAATATATGCATGAATACGAGACTGGCAGGAACATTTAGCTTATATTATTCTTATTTTTCTAAGGTGGAGCCGGTGCTGTTATAAATATGGTCGTTGCAAGAGACAACAATGCACAAGGTGGTACATTGGCAGGCTTTTATAAGTCTTCTATGATCGTACCTGGGGGTTGTTACACTGTCCAACTTGTTCCATAAATCTTCCTTTAGGCCTACTCTGAGATGGTATTTCGCCTTTAATCCTCTTAAACCTTTCGACTTTCATTAATTTCATTAACTCACAAAAATTTGCTTTAACTCGCAACAAAGCTATGGCTGAGATTCCTCTAAATCACATTTTACTCACTTTTCATTATTTGCCTTGTCTTCTTGACAAAGCTTATACTGCAGTAAGGCGTAATACACTAGTTCAATTCTTTGCCTTAACTGCATGACATTATTTCGCTTAATTAAATCGATTTAATTCGCCTTAACTCGCTTAAACCCACCTTAAATCGAATAGATTACTTGCGGCGATTTAAGGCGCCTTACCATCCCATGCAGAATAGGCCAATCTCAACTTAGCATGTTAACGGATTTTGTCTCAGAGTTTTTGCCATATTTTAAGTTTTTAGACTTAGTATACTATATGTACTATAGATTTGGTAGAATTTTATTTGGTTGAGTAACGAAATAAACATAGAATAATTTACTTTACATTTTCTGTTAGATATACACAAACTACTTTTTGCCTTTCTTAACTTTTGTTAGTTTTTGTTTTCGTTTCTTCACATGTTTTGGTGTTTTTGTTTTTCGCTTTTCTCTGTTCGCCTCTTTCACCGACTTTTTGTGTTCCTTAAGATTACATTTCTCCATTTATAGACTTCTCAGAATAACTACTAACTTATCACTTGTTCTGTTCTTTCTGCGTTTCTGATGGAAATTGTCTTATAAACACATATCCCAGTTCGTTGACAAGTTGTTCCCATGCATAAACCAATAATATAGGTTTGTATTTAAAATGTTTATGATGTAAAGACGTTACTGTCCAGTTAAATTTGTATGCTATATGAATATAGTCTCTTAACTTATTGTTAAGAAATAAAACCAAGTCTTATTTTGCACTTGATATATAGGTAGCTCGGCCCCCATGCATGCAATTTGCTCGTAACATATGTGATATGGTATACAAGGTCGTTTCAACAAGCCAATCTCGTGTTGTGTACTTCTCTACGACATATATGCATAGTATATAAATGAACACTATTTTTTGGTATTCATTTTTTGTTCCTTTCCATAATAAATCCGCTTATTCGCGTTATTGTTTATCTAGTTTCTTACACGAACCTGCATGTTATTCATTCTTCTGCCTGTAAACCTCCGAGATTTGAGAGATTTGTAAAATATGATTATCTGGTTATCTATTTTAGAAAACCCATATCCCAAGTGATTCCATTAGTGATTCCATATCTAGTTTTGTATACCCGCACTTATCGTACAGCGAAGGATTGCGCGAATTGAACTTGTATACCTATACTCCATACTTGATCGAAGAGAGTCGCGTTGCCAGACTTTTTATAAAAACGCTCTTAATCCCGGCAGCAAATTGAAAGACTTAATTCCAGAACCGGTCGCGATCGACCATCACTATATAAAGTTGAGAAATCCTCGAATTAGCGTTTCAACGCCAGTTCCATACCGGCATGTGTCAAGAAGTGGGACAATTGTCATAACGATTTTAAACTTAGAACTTTTTAAATATAGATCTACTCCTAATTTTAATAGACGAACTTTGACATTTCAATTTATATATATATGTAATATATACAAACCGCACAAGAGGTCTTTATCAGATTTAAAACATCGAGGCGCAGCCGAGTGTTTTAGATCTGATAAAGGCCGAACTGTAAGGTTTGTATATGACTTCTAAAATGACTCGTTTTGTACGCTCACTGGCGTTAGAATTTTGAAGATGGATGTTATCTACGCTGTAAAAATTGAAGGAGAAAATTTGAGCAAGTCTATATCAAATATATAGATCCGCTACGGGTCATGAGTTTCCTTTGTATTTTGCCTATGAATAATTAATGAATTTTAGAAATATATATATATATACAGCCAATTCAAAAAAGGTTGTCCTTCAAAAATCTTAAACCTTAAACATTGAGCGCGCAAGGGATGATGGATAACTTCCTATTTAGAGCCTTTAACTCGGGAAATGTGCTTTGTAACAATTCAAGGGCATATAACTAGGGTACCTGCAAGGTAGGGAATGCTGCGGGGACTGTTATTATTCTTTAGCTTCTTGAAACAAATATGCAACACAAATTATATTCAGTAGACGGTAATTATTGATTTGTTGGCATTGACCCAGTGGCTTGCGCGCTGTCAGTAGATGCATACCCTAGCATAGTTTGCAGGATGAGATAAGCTAAATATATCATGAAACATGAAAGACATCAAATTTTGTAACATCTATTTCAAAATATCAATATTTTCCATGTATTGTTCTTCCACATGGAATTCCCACATCAACCCATGTTTACTGCGATGAGTAATTTGACACTGCCACGCAAGGAAATTTGCATATTTTTGTAGTGTTAAAAGCGTTAAAAATATATACATGCATGTGCGCAAAAAAATTTTGCATTTGGAAAGCTATAAAACGAAAGCGTTGTTCTATCATTCTGTTCTTACTTTGCTGGATATGTGACCCAATGGCTTGCGCGCTGTCAGTAGATGCATACCCTAGCATAATTTGCAGGATGAGACAAGCTAAATATATCACGAAACATGAAAGACATCAAATTTTGTAACATTTATTTCAAAATATCAATATTTTCCATGTATTGTTCTTCCACATGGAATCCCCACATGAAACCCATGTTTACTGCAATGAATAATTTGACACTGCCACGCAAGGAAATTTGCATATTTTTGTAGTGTATAAAAGCGTTAAAAATATATACATGTGCGCAAAATAATTTTGCATTTGGAAACTGAAGCTATAAAACGAAAGCGTTGTTCCATCATTCTGTTCTTACTTGAGTCACCTACATGTAAATATCAAATCATTTCAACTCATTGCCATGCGCGCAGAACTGAGAGAATTTTACCATTGTAAAATAGGAATAAAATCATATTTCTATGCCTACAGTAGCCTATTTAATAGGTCAAACCTTGCACAAATCAGAATGATTCAGTCAGGCAATTTAGACGATCAATTGCATATCTGTGACTTTAATTTGTGTCAAGTTCACACGAGTCACAAGCGTCAAGCGGCATATGCAAAATATGGAAATCAGCAAGAGAAAGCAAACGCGAATGGATAGAAAAACCTTTTAAAGACATCTCTATGTAAGACTTCCATGCTTTACAGCACTAACAGCTCAAGCAAAGTCGATAGCACATTAGCAGAATATATAGTTTATATATAAACAGACACTGAATCTAGCTGCGATCGATTGTGTGCTTTCAGCGTTTCATAGATATATAAATTGAGATTGCCAACTTTCCAAAAAGGAGTAAACAAATGTAAACGTAACATATAAACAAAAGACAAAATATCTTACCTTGAATGGTCAAAATAGACTTGAAAAAGCTTTAGAAATTCGATAAAAATTCAAAGACCCCGTCCGTCAAAATGGAAAAGCACATGGAACTGAGCGAGTTTAAAATTTGTGTTCTGCGCATAGCAAGCGCGCACGACCACAATTCCATGCGCTAAATAAAATTTACTTCAAAACTCCCTCTCTGCACACATTAGGCTGCTGCTACGCTCGCTCGCTTCAGGCTCGCTCGCTCCGCAGCAATAAACACTTACGATGTAGGGATATTTGGTTTACTAAGCTAATGTCCAATCCAGGGCTTCAAATAAGTAATACCCGTAATACCTTGCGCGCTCAATGTTTAAGGTTTAAGATATTTTGAAGGACAACCTTTTTTGAATTGGCTGTATATATATATATATATATATATATAGTCAAATCTGCAGACATGCATGTTTCGCCGTTCAACGGCTCGTCAGTGCAGCTTGTAACGCAGTCTAGATGCGAGTGACTTCGTATTTATACACCATACTCTTGCCCTCGCCAAGCGCATGTGGTACAATACTCAGACACATGCGCATCCAGACATGCGTGAAGTGTCTTGGGGCCAGAGTGCTCAAACGACCACAAGGGAAGTGAGCTTTTGCATTATAGCTTATAGCCACCAATTAACCTCACAGAGTGCTCAACAACACAAGTGAAGGAGCATATATAGTCAAATCTGCAGACATGCATGTTTCGCCGTTCAACGGCTCGTCAGTGCAGCTTGTAACGCAGTCTAGATGCGAGTGACTTCGTATTTATACACCATACTCTTGCCCTCACCAAGCGCATGTGGTACAATAGTAACAATACTCAGACACATGCACATCCAGACATGCGTGAAGTGTCTTGGGGCCAGAGTGCTCAAACGACCACAAGGGAAGTGAGCTTTTGCATTTAGTATATATATATACTAAAGACTATTTGATACAAAATAGTCACGAAGTTGGCGTAAGGCAAAAGAGCGCTCAATACCATAGCATAGGTAGAGCGTATAATCAAACAATAAAAGTTGGAATGTTGTTTTCGTTTGAGTTTCACGCTATTGCGATCATCAGGTAAACTCAGAGTAGCGACAACAACATTCAAACCTTAATTGTTTATATGTAATATATATATATACAATATCTGTGTTGTGATTGTAGTATATAGATAAGAGTGCTCAACACAAAATCATTTGTAGAGCAAAATTTATTATAATCTTAAAACAGTTTTTGTTGCTACTTCAAGTTTCATGCAGTTATGCAATCATGAGGCAACTGTTCTTACTAGTTCAATTTCGTGCTTGCAAGTACGAAAGCTAGATTAGTTGAAGCTAGATTAGTTGAACTTTACACTCTGTCGCCTGAAGATCGTATTAAGGTTACAGGACACCTTTTAGGGCTAAAAATTGCAACAACAACAAAATTTATGTTTATGAAATCTTACTAGTGGAACTATCATTTGACAAATTTTGAAGCGAAAAAATTAAAAACTCGCTGAGTTATGGGCTAAAATGTTTTACAAGCTATATAGTTAATGCTATAATTAGTAATTTTTTTCTGCACTATGTTTTGGACAATTACTGATTTTCAAAAGAGTTATGCTCCTGTGGGTTTTAACGAATTTATCTAAAATTTGCACAGCACATAGCTGAAGACTTCAGCTTCAAAATTATGTTCGGATTTGTTTTAATTTTTGATATTTAGTGAATTACTAGCGATTCATTCAAAAAAATCTGAAATATAATACAGTCCTGCAAGAAATCGCTATATCAGACGAATGGCAAAATAAAAAAAAATCCGAACACAATTTTCTGGAACAATTATATTTAGCTGTATAAAAATGACATTTTCAGAATATATCTTAAAACCGGCAGGAGCATAACTCAGCGGCGCGTAGGTACCGCGATTTTAAATGTTCCTGAATAATTCCCAAATTATTTTATTGTTTGTCAATTTGGCAAGTTTGTGATATTCTGCATGCACAGATATTATATGGACTTATATTAAGCGCGCAGAGAGCCACAAAAGGTGTTCTGTAACCTTAACATGAAACTCAGAGTTGCGACTTAACGTGTAGGTTTAGGTCTACGAAACGCAAAGAGTGCTCGACAACATATAATAATAATAATAAAGACTTTATTTAAACTAACTGTTAAAAATCCCATCAGCAAAGCTGCTGGTATAAACGGGAGAACAGTGATTACAATTATCAACGTTACACTTATTTTATATACAATCTAAACATGCATATTCTTATACACTACAAATATGAGACTTATTGTCAAGTTCTAAAAGATGCATATAAACAGTACGTTTAAATTGTGAGAAGGATATCATTTCTCTAATGTTTAAAGGTAAAGAGTTCCAGTCTTTTGCACCAGCATACTTGAATGTTGATTGACCTATTGCACTGTTCACCTTCGGAAGCAGCGTCTTATCCCTCAGGTTTCTGTTGTGCATGCAACGTCTGAATTTGAACGTATCTCTCAGTTGGCTATCTCTCATATAGTTAGAGCAAATTATAGATTTTCGCTTACCTCAAAACTGGTCTGCAACAGGCTGTTTCATCTATAAAAGAATCATCAGGCAGTGACAAGTATCGAAAGAAATGACCGCTTATATGCTTCCTGCCGGAACGTGGGGGTGTATGTGGGAGACAATGTGTGCATGCATGGCTTTGTTTGCGTTGTTTACGCGAAATTTGTTACGATGACGACACCGTGAAATTATTTCTGCTCTTTTGTTGAGTAAACAATTCTTGTTTTTTTCTTTCAAAATACAAAATGTTTCTTCTAAACATAAATTGCATCGTTTTGATCCTCCCGTGTACGAAATAGAATGTTTTAAAATTTGCCAATTAAATGGTGGGTTGAACCAAATGATGTTGCGTTGCCTATTCCTGCATTGTTGTTGCGGTGTGTGCTGAGTGTAGCTAAGTTCATGATTAAAGTTGCTATGCCTAAGTGCGTTCTGATATATGGGTGCAGATTCCTGAAAGGTTTGCTCATCTGATGAAAGAAGTGCGACGCGCTTGTTGTTAATTGGTGCAGGTAGTTGCCTTGTGATGCTCGATGGGTGACTAGAGTGCATATTTATGTATAGTGGATCGTCATTGGGCTTCCTATAGGGCCTATGTTTTCCATTGTTAAGGTCGAATTACCTCAAGGTATCTACTACAGCCTGTTTTATATATATATATCTTTTTGATCCTCCTGTGTACGAAATAGAATGTTTTAAAATTTGCCAATTAATACTGAAATCCTTATTGTTTTCTTTCAATGTCCAAATATATTTCGAAAATTCTGTGTCGTTTGCGTGCTTTTTATGCTGAAAAGATTTAGTGTGGTTGGCCAATCGCTCTTTGAATGTGGTTGCAGTCATGCCAATGTAATTTTTGATCGTGTTTGTGTTGCTTACTGCGACTGTTGCTTTGTATACTATGTCCCTAGTCATGCATTGTTTTTGAAGCGGGCAAATGGTGTTTTCTCTACAACTGCAATTGGTAGTGTCCCTGTCCTGTGGCTTGTTATTCCTAGATATGCGTGCATTGTGTTTAGTGATTACTGACTTGACATTGTTCATGCAGCTGTAACGTACTTTCGACCTTAACAATGGAAAACATAGGCCCTATAGGAAGCCCAATGACGATCCACTATACATAAATATGCACTCTAATCACCCACCGAGCATCACAAGACAACTACCTGCATCAATTAACAAGCGCATCGCACTTCTTTCATCAGATGAGCAAACTTTTCAGGAATCTGCACCCATATATCAGAACGCACTTAGGCATAGCAGCTTTAATCATGAACCGCTTAGCTACACTCAGCACACACCGCAACAACAACGCAGGAATAGGCAACGCAATATCATTTGGTTCAACCCACCATTTAGCAAGAGTGTTAGCACAAACATAGGACGTAATTTCCTTAGTCTAATTGACAAACATTTTCCACCGCACCACAAGCTCCATAAAATTTTTAACAGAAATACAGCCGTTAAAGTAAGTTACAGCTGCATGAACAATGTCAAGTCAGTAATCACTAAACCCAATGCACGTATATCTAGGAATAACAAGCCACAGGACAGGGACACTACCAATTGCAGTTGTAGAGAAAACACCATTTGCCCGCTTCAAAAACAATGCATGACTAGGGACATAGTATACAAAGCAACAGTCACAGTAAGCAACACAAACACGATCAAAAATTACATTGGCATGACTGCAACCTCATTCAAAGAGCGATTGGCCAACCACACTAAATCTTTTCAGCATAAAAAGCACGCAAACGACACAGAACTTTCGAAATATATTTGGACATTGAAAGAAAACAATAAGGATTTCAGTATTAATTGGCAAATTTTAAAACATTCTATTTCCTACACAGGAGGATCAAAAAGATGCAATTTATGTTTAGAAGAAAAATTTTGTATTTTGAAAGAAAAAAACAAGAATTGTTTACTCAACAAAAGAGCTGAAATAATTTCACGGTGTCGTCATCGTAATAAATTTCGCGTAAACAACGCAAACAAAGCCATGCATGCACACATTGTCTCCCACATACACCCCCACGTTCCGGCAGGAAGCATATAAGCGGTCATTTATTTCGATACTGCCTGATGATTCTTTTACAGATGAAACAGCCTGTTGCAGACAAGTTTTGAGGTAAGCGAAAATATATATATATATATATATAGTCAAATCTGCAGACATGCATGTTTCGCCGTTCAACGGCTCGTCAGTGCAGCTTGTAACGCAGTCTAGATGCGAGTGACTTCGTATTTATACACCATACTCTTGCCCTCACCAAGCGCATGTGGTACAATACTCAGACACATGCGCATCCAGACATGCGTGAAGTGTCTTGGGGCCAGAGTGCTCAAACGACCACAAGGGAAGTGAGCTTTTGCATTATAGCTTATTAGCCACCAATTAACCTCACAGAGTGCTCAACAACACAAGTGAAGGAGCATTATAGTCAAATCTGCAGACATGCATGTTTCGCCGTTCAACGGCTCGTCAGTGCAGCTTGTAACGCAGTTCTAGATGCGAGTGACTTCGTATTTATACACCATACTCTTGCCTCACCAAGCGCATGTGGTACAACACTCAGACACATGCGCATCCAGACATGCGTGAAGTGTCTTGGGGCCAGAGTGCTCAAACGACCACAAGGGAAGTGAGCTTTTGCATTATAGCTTATTAGCCACCAATTAACCTCACAGAGTGCTCAACAACACAAGTGAAGGAGCATATATAGTCAAATCTGCAGACATGCATGTTTCGCCGTTCAACGGCTCGTCAGTGCAGCTTGTAACGCAGTCTAGATGCGAGTGACTTCGTATTTATACACCATACTCTTGCCCTCACCAAGCGCATGTGGTACAATACTCAGACACATGCGCATCCAGACATGCGTGAAGTGTCTTGGGGCCAGAGTGCTCAAACGACCACAAGGGAAGTGAGCTTTTGCATTATAGCTTATTAGCCACCAATTAACCTCACAGAGTGCTCAACAACACAAGTGAAGGAGCATTATAGTCAAATCTGCAGACATGCATGTTTCGCCGTTCAACGGCTCGTCAGTGCAGCTTGTAACGCAGTCTAGATGCGAGTGACTTCGTATTTATACACCATACTCTTGCCCTCACCAAGCGCATGTGGTACAATACTCAGACGCATGCGCATCCAGACATGCGTGAAGTGTCTATATATATATATATAGTCGAACCCCTATTAAGCGGACACCTTCGGGACCTCGCCTAAGTGTCCGCTTAAAAGGGGTTTGCAGAAAAACACAGCAGGAGGCAAATTTGGGTGTGTAATTTGAGTATTAAAACAGTAAAAAATATCTAGCAAATAATTAGCATTAGCATTGTGTGCCAATGGAAATCGTACAAGTGACATCATTTGTTCGAGGATATCACGTATATTTGGAGGTATGGGAACCGAAAATTGGTGATGAACACTGTCTTAAGCGGGAGCCCAATAATAAGGAAGATGATAATGCTGTCGCTGTTGTTCGTAAAAGGCAAAGCTCAAGCGCTTCTGTGAGATCTACCAGATTACAGACGAAAAGATTGCCGATGAAGTCTTTCGTTCATCCGAATGAAATGGCAAATGATATGGAAGTTGTTGGTCACATCCCTAAGTTGATGGCGCGGTGGGTAACATAATTTTTTAAACGCGCAACCAATTCAGGAACAGTAAACGTGTCAACAGAGGGGCTGGTTATGGCGTCGAACTCCCTTGTAAGTTTACGTTTAAAGGAGATAGTTTCTCTTGCAGTTGATTAAAAGACAAATTAAAGAAAGAAAAGTTTGACCTCGAAGATTAAATTAGATTAGTCTAATATATTTATCTATAGAAAACTGCAGAACTTTAACATGCCATGTAAATTGATCTCAATTGTTATTTACTGTCGAATATTGAATAAATGTTATTACACAATCCGTCATCTGTCCGCTTAAGAGAGGTTGATTTGCCCATTGGGACCCCAAGTAAGGTGTCCGCGTCCGTTAAAGAGGGGTGTCCGCTTAATAGGAGTTATGATAATAGTATTTTATTGAAGAAAACGAATGGGACCTGAGATATGTGTCCGCTTAAAAGAGGTGTCCTCCTAAGAGAGGTGTCCGCTTATAGGGGTTCGACTGTATATATATTTCTAAAATTCATTAATTATTCATAAGCAAAATACAAAGGAAACTCATGACCCGTAGCGGATCTATATATTTGATATAGACTTGCTCAAATTTTCTCCTTCAATTTTTACAGCGTAGATAACATCAATCTTCAAAATTCCAACGCCAGTGAGCGTACAAAACGAGTCATTTTAGAAGTCATATACAAACCTTGCAGTTCGGCCTTTATCAGATCTAAAACACTCGGCTGCGCCTCGATGTTATAAATCTGATAAAGACCTCTCGCGCGGTTTGTATATATATATTACATATTAGTTATTAGTTTGTACTTAAAATTAAGTCGCAACTCTGAGTTTCACGTTAATACGATCTTTAGGCGACCGAGTGTAAAGTTGAACTCTATACTCTGTCGCCTGAAGATCGTATTAACGTGAAACTCAGAGTTGCGACTTAATTTTAAGTACAAACTAATAACTAATAATTCAGCTCTACTAATACCTGGTGTTGAGCACTTTTCAAGCTATATGGTACTTTGATACATTGTTTGTATTTTCTTCTTATTATTATTATTATATATATATATATATATATATATATATATATTCCTAGAATATTTGATTTCGTAGATTGGAATAATTGGAGTGATGACGGATCAACATCAGCAAACATCTCAACATAAATTTGTTCACACGTAACATGACAAAGCCATATTATCACACAAGAATTTTCTTCTTCATTTGCATCGGATTTGAAAGCACTTTGTCTTTGATCTGATATAGTGAAAGCGAACCCAGCGTGTATCAGTTCAATATAAAAGAAGCGAGGAAATACCATATAAAAAACACGACTCGCGATTCCTATTCTGTTACGCAATTGAGTCAAAGGCAACTGTTAGAGTGAGCTTAACACAAATAAAAACTGGGTTGTGAGAAAAGCAATGATCATTAAAAGACCATGTCATATTCGACCGAGGTCACAGTTTGTTGCGCTTTGAAGTGATTTGACCGATTTCCTGAATAATAGTGCCATGTTATGGTGAAAGCCTAAACGGAGAATCAGGAAACGAAGCGTCACACAGTGTTTATATACATCCTGCTGTAACTTGATACGCTATAAGTCTCCTAGACCTTGGAATATTGGATTTATGATGAAAACAGCTGCAATCTAATGTACATAAACTTGACAAGCCACTGAAAATACAGATATTAGAAGGAAGAAATAGGTATATCGATTGTGGTTATTACAACCAATAGAATTTTATTGCTTGGACTGTTGTCTCACGATATTTGAACTGCAAACTGATATAAATTATATAGCCTGATATAGGTAGCTGTAGAAATATTTGTTGCTGAAGCGACAGCTGTACTCTGTAAGATATATGATCGAATTTGGACCTGTTGGCTAATATTTAGAAGACGCTAGGGCCATTTTCAAGGAAGTTTTACCAAGCTATAACTTGTATTTTGTATGATATAATATTGTATTCTCGTTCAACTTGACTTAACTGCGTTTGCCGTTTGAGCTTGCGTTGGGCAAACGTATTTAGTAGTAAAGCATTTAAGATATCGAGGGATACTTCCGTATCTGCGAAACCCAATTAAACAGAAGGAAATTTGGATTAAAAATTGTTTTGGACTGCAGGAACTAGTCTGAATCGCTACCAAACGTTACCAAGACTCATATTACCACAATGTCTGAGTCACAAGAATATCGACTTGCAGAATCGCTCGTTTGGAGTAATCAGGATTTTAGTCTGGCGGAGTTTGTCGAACAATACCAACTACCGCAAGTTGTATTGGTCGAAGTTGGTTACTGTGGTGTTAATGAGCGCACAACTTTCAGTAGTGGTCAAATTCTGACACTACACATCCTACGAACTACCAGCAAAATAGTATGCCAGGTTCCTCACAGTAATGCAGTGTTGGTGCCTTCAAGCTGCGAACTCAAAGCAGAGGTAATACCTATGGATTGTAGCGATACTATAGTCACGGCTTATCAACTGTCTACACTGTACCAGAAAATCAAATACGTTCGAGTGATGGAAGTAGGTTCAACGTGGAATAACAATACATTAGACACTTTAAAAATCAACGATATCCTTCATATTAAGAAAATCGAGACCAGCAACTCGGTTATACGGTGTAAAAACCTAACAACAGCACAGAATGTATCGATTTTGATCGATTCTACTGCAGTATTTGTACCATTGGTGGACTCAAAGACCTACACCTTAGCTGAGACTAAAAAAAATTTTGGATTGCCTGCTAAGGTTAGGTTTCTCGACAAAAAGGCAGAAATGAAGTTACGTTCGGTACCTGGGCCTGCGAGGAGTAAGCCTTCGACATATTTGTCAGATTTGGGTCAGATGACAGCCATTGAAGAGATACAAGATAGCGACGTAATCGTGACCACTGTGTGCTCCAACCTGGAAGAAAAAGTATGTTAGTATTTTATGATTTAACTAAACTAACTGTATCTTAGTATACTGGATAGCTCTATCAGTTGTAAACTGTTCTCCCTAGAGATCCAGTAAGGATCATTCCTTATTGATCCAGTGTTACTACAGGAGGACACCTATTTTATGATTTATCCAGTATATTAAAATACAGTTAGTTTAGTTAGCTCTATCAGTTCTAAACTGTTCTCCCTAGAGATCCAGTAAGGATCATTCCTTATTGATCCAGTGTTACTACAGGAGGACACCTAAACTAGACTAACTTGATTTATTTAACTGGATAGGTCTATTAGTTCTAAACTGTTCTCTCTATAGGTTCAGTAAGGATCATTCCTTATTGATCCAGGGTTACCACAGGAGGAAACCTAAACTAAACTAACTATATTTATACTGGATAGCTCTATCAGTTCTAAACTGTCCAGTAAGGACTATTCATTGAAAGATCATGGTACAATCATGGCAAGATCATGGTGCTCTACAATCTTGGTAGAATGTTGGTGAAATCTTGCCAAGATCTTAGCAAGATCTTGAAAGATGCTGGCAAGATCTTGGCACGATTGTAACTAGATCATGGTACAATTATGGTACGATCTTGGTCCAGAATGACAAGATCTTGAGAAAATGTTGATTCAATTTTTATTTTACAATGTTTTAAGATCTTGGCAAGAGAAGAGAACAGGCAAGACCTTGCCAAGACTTTAATCTGGGTCACAACAGGAGGGAACCTAAAATAAACCAACTTTATTCATACAATGTTCTAGAGGTTCAGTAAACCAGAACAAAACACAGTAGAATAAAAACAGTAATATGAAAACAGGGAAACCTACGTAAGACAGAAAATCTACATTTAACCACATTTCAATCATTCTATTATCCTTAGGTATGCCTTAATGTTCCTACAACATTGGACATCAGACTTACAGTCGCCGAAGGCTTTCTACATGGTGATGAAACCTACCAAAAGGTAGTCAAAACTCTGGACAAACAATTTCACCGTACAGATTTGAAGGCTTTCGAAGATTTAGATGTTTATCAACACATGGACGCAGTGAAGAAGACGATGAAAGAAATGGACAAGGAGTTGCCTGTTGAAGAGGCTTCAACGGAAATCGTGCAACGTGCTCGCGAACATATGGTAAAGCGCGCAGAACGTAAGCAAGCTAAGAAGCTAATGTCGTTCGAGAAAAAACCACCAAAACTTAAGCCCAGGCGTCAGGAAAGTGCAGAAGAAAAGGTAATGATGACTTATAGTAGAAGGTGTTTTGTAGATAGATCGGAATATTCGAACGAAAATTTATATACATTTTTAGACCTAGCCAGGAGCAGTTGCGAAAAATGCAACCTTAGGCCTTCTGGCAGGAATCGAACCATTTGAAGAATTACTGGAGCGTATCATTATACATGCATAGCCTCGACTTCATTCTTTTTTATTTCTTTTCAATTTTCCGACTGTTTTAAAAAAAAATGAAGTCAAGCCTGTGCGTGTATACTATAATACTTCGCTCCAGTAATTCTGCAAATGGGCTATTTAACAATTACATTATGAGCTCAAGATTTCTATGAGGTGATAGTTGATGAGGGCGAAGCCCGAATGAACTATCATCTCATAGAAATTAAGAGCGAATGATCTAATTGTTTTAGTAGAAACCAGCAAGAAAACTGTATTTCAAAACGTTTTTCATAATTTATTGAAATAAATTCGTTAAAAATCGCGCCGAGGAGATGGCTGTTTCGCTACTACTCGCTATCTATCGACAATTAGATAGCGAGTAGCGTAGCCAATCAAATTACAGCATTTGCAATAGTATATTAGTATGATTCTACTAAAATCTGCTAGGTACCTAACACTAGAAGGGATATTTAAAATATTTTACAACGGTGAAAAGAGAATTAGGATATAGAGATTAACCAAATATCTGCAGATTAGTTAACTAATTGGCTAGGTTTATAATTACCTTACTAATTTACCAATTAGTTAACCTACTATTTCGGCTCACTTATTACCTGCAAATGAGTAACTAACCAACTGACCAACCAACTAATTAACCTGACCAATCAATTTAACTAACCAGCCAACTAACTAATTAACAAAACTACACCACCTAAGTTAATAATTACTTAATATACTGACTAATTTACCAACCAATTAATCTTAATCAACTATTTAATTAGGCAACTAATTAAGAAACAATATTGTTAAATATATGTATAAGCATTATCTGCATGTGTAATTTTCTATTTAGGGAAATTGTCTAGCTTATTCATCAAATAATATATGAAAAGTTGTTTCTTTTAATGCTGGGGCTACAATCTTGGACATAACTGGTTGAAACGTACCCCTTATAATAAATTCTCTGTCACAACATGTTACGCTTTTTCAACCCCCACTCCCCCATCTCAATCTTGAGTTTGTGTCATGGTAAATTGTCTAAACAAAGTTGTTCGGGAGTTGTTTGCAACATTGAACTGAGGGAGAGGGTGTCGCGAAGTTTGACTTGTCAATGTTCATTAACTTTGCAATATTTCGAGGAATGATCTCAACAGTTATGTCCACGATTGTAGATGAAAATAACAGTATGTGTAAATCTATATTCAGCCAAACTAAATAACGTTAATTGTTCCTATTTATTTTTACAAGTCACCTCCAGCAAGACCGCCAAAACCTGGCGAAAAGCCCGTTGAGAAAGCGAAGAATTTTGGCAAAAAATTGAAATCGCCGGCAGGCTGGTTTAGCTCTTTGGGACGTAAAGAAAGTGGTACTAAGAGTCCAAATGACGACGAATTTCAATACGAACAACCAGACGATAGGTATTATTCAATGCATGGTTGATATATATAGACACACACTTGTTTATACCCAATTCACAACTTTGGATAACTCACATGCCTAGTTACTATTGTTCCAGTTCGCGAAAACATGGAATAGACTAACATTATTAGAATTATCTACATGAGTGAAATAGTGAATAGTTCTGAGGGATAGACCATTAGATTTTTGAGAGGAGGGGGGGGGGGGGGTGGGGTGGGGAGGGGGGCGTTGGAAATTAAAAAAAAATTCCTGCAGGTCTTGAAACAAGAAAAAAATTCGTACAGGGAAAGTTCGAAGAAAAAAATTCGTACAGGGATTGTGTGGGAAAAAATCTTACAAGTTTAAGTTTTGTCTTTACTTTCGGACGAACATAGTTGGTATGAATCACGGCATGTTGTCAAAATATGTATTAAACTTGTATGATTCGTATCATGTAATTTTTTATACTTTTGTTAAGTTTGCAATGTGCCAAAATCTGGAAGGCTGGAATGTATTGTGCTTTCTAGTTTTTTACTTCATAAACAACATCAATAAACAGGAACTGCTTTTCCTTGTTTCATGTGTAAGTCTGTACACACTTAAATCGCATTCGTATTTGGTCACCATATTTAAGATGATATGCAGAACAGAACGTTTGGGATTCGAAAATACACTTCTGTTATTTTGAATAACCATTTGTCCTGTCTATGAAGAACCACACTTCATCTAACAGCTAACACAAAGTGGATTTGCCGACACTATTATGAAATACGGTATTTTATTTCAATTTTAAAATATAATTACTGCTTTACCCTTTTCATTTTATTAAATTGAGACAGTTCCTGTGTCTTTGCATTACTGTGTAAAAATTGTATTTCTAATTTTCATGCAGTGGTCAAGATTATAAAAAAAAATTATGCACAGCATTTCGGCCAAAAAAATACCTGCCTTGCTTGTTAGAGAAAAAATTATTTCCGAGGGCAATTCTTCCAACCCCCCTCAAAAATCTAATGGTCCACCCCTTATATATAATTCTAATGCTTAGTTACCTTTGTTCTATTCTGTGTTTTCGCAAACTAGAACAATAGCAACGATGTAAACAGCGTTGGCCAAATTTGTCTGTTTGTTTGCCCTATATTCATTTCAAGAAATATATTTTGCAGCCGGCATTATTAAAATCAGTGCTACCAATTGACAATTCTTTCCTACCTGATAGTGGGCTATTCGTTTGAGGCATTGTATCCCTGCACACTTATTGACTGAATTACTTTAAAATGTACAGTGAAACCTCCATATATATAAAGATTAAAGGGTGTATAAAAAAACGGAGTCCATCTTTTACGCTCATGCAATAATTTTCGGAATTTAAATTTTAAAGCCTGTTATTTTCTTTTTCGAAAGCCGTAGACGTAGTAGTTTGGTTTTGATGATTCATTGTCAAACTGTTCAATTTTATCGTTTTGTTGATAAAAATAGGTTAGTATAAATTATTATCGCATCTCAAATTTTACATTCTCCAATCACAGTCACTTGAAAGACTATTATTCGCGAACCAATCGTTCAAACTTAAAAAGAAACCCACCGTTAAAAAGCTGAATGACTACGCTTTAAAATTAATGTAAACATGAACATTTTACTCTATAGTCTTTTCAAGATTTACATTTGAATCGAGGATTCTGTTTTTTTATACACCCTGCAGCCCGTAGCTGGCCCTCTTTTTGGGGGGGCACTCTTGGATGTCAGTCCGCGTTTCTCAATTACATGACAATTACAATTCCCATGACAATTACATTCCCGGACAATTACATTCCCGGACAATTACATTCCCGGACAATTACATTCCCGGACAATTACATTTCTAGTTTATTGCTTGAAACTTTAGAGTTAACATATATAACATACTTTCTGTCTATAAATCAGCTTTTTCAAAACAAAAATTACGTTCCGGTTATCGTCGTTGGGGGGGGGTCACAATTTCAATTTTATTTCCGGTTGGGGAGCCTTCCCCCCCAGGTCCCCCTCAGCTACGGGCCTGACACCCTGTGTATAAACAGACACCTTGCGACCGAAGTTAATTTGCTAGCTGTCCTCTTAGCTAGACGAGAGAAGAAGTGTCAAAAATGTGGTGATAGCCCTGACCTCGTCGAGTGTTTTTGCCAGCTTTTCTAATATATATTTTCAAATTTCCAGGGTCTATAAGAGGCGCTGGGTAAAGAGTCTTAATGCTAATATAGTTTGTAGTTTGCTCTTTATGGACGGATTCTTATACGAACTCCCCGTTACATGGAGGTTGTTTTTACTTGCACATATATATATACAGGGTGTATCAAAAAAAGATAATCCAACTTTGGCATGCTATCGCGCGCATAATATTTAGTTTTTAGATATACCTTTTTCACACAAATAAAGATCTGGCTTTTAGCTCTCAAATGACAACTTTTTTGTATCACTGCGATCAATAATGACCCAATACGATCCGATGAAAAAGAGTGGTCGGTTGGGAATTAAACGTCCTTCGAATTTTCAACCATTTGCCCAAATGATGGTTGCCTATTTGTGAAACGTTCAGCATTGCCAGTTCAGTCTGCAAACTTCCTGTTTCGTAAAATGTTTCAACCGCCAAATTTCGTTGTTAAATCGCGATTTGAACCGTCTTCAAATTGCCAAGACTTGATAAATAGCCCATGGGTTACGCCATCGTATTAAAATTCTTACATTTGAATCCGAAATGAGAATAATGGCAGACAATAGCTTTGTACTCAACTCCCAATGGTGGAAAAATGCGTTTGCGACCGGCAAATTTTTAATCGTATCGTATTCGGCCATTTTTTATCGCAATGATATACAAAAAGATATCAATTGACAGCTAAAAGATTGATCTTTATTGGTATGAAGAAAAAAAAAGGGTTTTCATATATTTTGATGTTTCTATTTTCAAGTTATGTTAGTTTTAGTAACATATAGTTTGTTGCTATGGCAACATACGCGTATTAAGTTCTATTTTCGCGATTCTTGCATAAGGGATTTCGTGATTACTATATCGAGCCACCTTAAAGGTTTTCATAATATTGATTTCAGTTAAAAACTAGAGAGCACTCGGAGACTGCATACCTCCGCCAGAAAATTAATTCGAGTGTGCATGCATTAATTATACAATGTACTAATTACGCATTCAGTTCTCTTCAGCCCGGGAAAGCAAAACAAACTTTTGTAAATTTCTCATCCAATTTTCATCCAAATTGCACCAAAATTTACTCAATTTGTCTTTCGCCTTTGGCCGTTAGCTCTACACGTTTTCGTATTAGAACGTTTGATATTTCTTGAGTTATATTGCTTACAGACAAACAAGCACACACAAACAAACGTAGGTGAAAACATAATCTCCCTGGCGGAGGGAATAATTGTATAATACACCATTTCGATATTTACGTCACGAATATACTTCCTTGGCCTGGGAGCCTCGCTCTCGTGAATCAATCTGGGCCAACGAGTGATCGGTGACGTAATTATCGAAAAGGTGTATTAATCCAAGACTGAAAAACACGTATGTGACGTGGGTATCTTTCTTAAATATATAATTATTGATTATTTTTATTATAGGTCAGATGGAGTTTATGCTAGTGTTGATGATCTCTATGAAGAGACATGGTCCCAAAACTCAGATTCTGAGGATGGTGAAACTTATACGGAATTGGACAGCAATTATGTCACCAGACGACCTTACGAAAAACCTTTGAAAGATCCACCCAAACGCAAAGAGGAACTCCATTACTACCAAGCAGCAGTAGCAACTACCGAACCACCAACTACCCAGCAACCACCACAGGCTAGCAGCCGACCAATAATACAGAACACTGCTCTACCACCATTACCATATACCAACCAATCAACACCACAGCCTACCAACCCACCGCCTTTGCCCTCTTCCAAACCCCCTCAATCCCAAGAAGACAAGCAAGCAATCTACGAAGCAATTTCTCGATTCCCTCAAGACCTATCTGGCCTAAGCGTCGCAGATGTTAGCAGGCTCTTAAGGTATTTAAGTATGGGTTCCTATGTGGAGACGTTTGAAAGCGAGCTTGTTGATGGAGAGATGTTAGCAAGCATGGATCAAGAAGAGTTAGAATCGTTGAACGTAAAACCATTTCATGTTAAGAAAATGTTGCGATTCATCGGGGGTTGGCGCCCTAATGTTTAAAGCATGCAGATAAGAGTTTTATCTTAGAGAGGTTGATACACGAAGGACGATTTAATCTTATTTATATGATCATTGCGATCCAATGGCAAATGAATGTTCTTAGCATTCAAAATGCAGAATTTCACTTGCGCTCGTAACATTTAGTCACAGATGTCTTGTTTTCGTATTAGCATTTCGTGTTATACTAAAAAGCCGCATAACTGAACCACAAATTCTGGCAACGCCAACAGGCTGAAGACGTTCTTATATAGCAGGTATTTAGCGTAAAATCAGGATGCAGAGCCCGTTCTGGACAGGTACAAATTGCGACTTCAAAAATAATTGTTACTAGTTCAGTGTTTACACTAATAATTGCTATTTCAAAGCCTCTGTGATGAAATGTATCACCTCGTTGAGAAAACCAATGTTGTTTGTACCAATTGTTCCAATGTTGTTTCAACAACTTGTTATCAGAATGTGTTCGCACTGCTTGTTCCCAGCTTGTTGACAAGTTACCAACAGCTTGTTGAAAACTTGTTACAAGGTGGTTGACTCAACGGATTTGTTGCCATTTGTTCCAACAACTTGTTATCGTCCTGCAATTCAACAACAACATATTATAAAGTTGTGAATAACAACCTTGTAGTCACTCGATAAAATGACACTAACATTCTTATAACTTGTTCACAAGCTTGCTACAACTACAAGTCTGTCGCGAACGCATCTTGTTGACAAGATGTGAGATTTTTACGTCTGTAGACGTAGTATTAAATTAAATAATGTATTTAGATATGCACTGGTCTTAAATTAGGTATGTAGCAGATTGTACCTGCTTGGCCGTTCGAACTTGCTCTTCCTTCTTGAGCTAAAGTACGTAATTAAGTAAGGATTTTAAGAACCAGTCTATTTATCATCCCGAAGTGGTTCTTGTATTTTGAGTGCTGAATTGTCTAAATTTCAGGCAGATGGTTCTTAAACCACTGGTTCTTATATGCGGGCTTTTTTGTTTATGTATATTCGTTATTAAGAGCACAATCACTTATCACTCGGAAATTTTCGCACGCATGCACGTCTTCTTCGTATTGATGATGTCACCACGCTTGTATATATGCACCCAGACGGCAGGTTAGCTTTGTATGTAAATTATAGTCTGATGAGGGACTTGTAATAAATTGGGAAACCATTTAATGTTAAGAAAATGTTGCGATTCATCGGGGGTTGGCGCCCTAATGTTTAAAGCATGCAGATAAGAGTTTTATCTTAGAGAGGTTGATACACGAAGGACGATTTAATCTTATTTATATGATCATTGCGATCCAATGGCAAATGAATGTTCTTAGCATTCAAAATGCAGAATTTCACTTGCGCTCGTAACATTTAGTCACAGATGTCTTGTTTTCGTATTAGCATTTCGTGTTATACTAAAAAGCCGCATAACTGAACCACAAATTCTGGCAACGCCAACAGGCTGAAGACGTTCTTATATAGCAGGTATTTAGCGTAAAATCAGGATGCAGAGCCCGTTCTGGACAGGTACAAATTGCGATTTCAAAAATAATTGTTACTAGTTCAGTGTTTACACTAATAATTGCTATTTCAAAGCCTCTGTGATGAAATGTATCACCTCGTTGAGAAAACCAATGTTGTTTGTACCAATTGTACCAATGTTGTTTCAACAACTTGTTATCAGAATGTGTTCGCACTGCTTGTTCCCAGCTTGTTGACAAGTTGCCAACAGCTTGTTGAAAACTTGTTACAAGGTGGTTGACTCAACGGATTTGTTGCCATTTGTTCCAACAACTTGTTATCGTCCTGCAATTCAACAACAACATATTATAAAGTTGTGAATAACAACCTTGTAGTCACTCGATAAAATGACACTAACATTCTTATAACTTGTTCACAAGCTTGCTACAACTAGGCCTACAAGTCTGTCGCGAACGCATCTTGTTGACAAGATGTGAGATTTTTACGTCTGTAGACGTAGTATTAAATTAAATAATGTATTTAGATATGCACTGGTCTTAAATTAGGTATGTAGCAGATTGTACCTGCTTGGCCGTTCGAACTTGCTCTTCCTTCTTGAGCTAAAGTACGTAATTAAGTTAAGGATTTTAAGAACCAGTCTATTTATCATCCCGAAGTGGTTCTTGTATTTTGAGTGCTTAATTGTCTAAATTTCAGGCAGATGGTTCTTAAACCACTGGTTCTTATATGCGGGCTTTTTTTGTTTATGTATATTCGTTATTAAGAGCACAATCACTTATCACTCGGAAACTTTCGCACGCATGCACGTCTTCTTCATATTGATATCACCACGCTTGTATATATGCACCCAGACGGCAGGTTAGCTTTGTATGTAAATTAGTCTGATGAGGAACTTGTAATAAATTGGGAATATAGTCTTTGTCCCTTTATGCTCTTTTCAAATCCTCAGTTTCAAGATGAAACCGCTTCCTATTTGGAATTTGTCTCTTACTTTATAGAATATATAGGCTAGTATACACTGTCACACTCGCACATTTTGATCAAAGAGATTTTGATAATATAAACCAGCCTAAACAGTCGTATGTTTGTCATATATATATACATACATACATACATGTTATAGATAAAACATGAGCAGTCGATCTTTATCTGATATAGAAACTCGAGCCGAAGGCGAGCGTTTGTATATCAGATAAAGATCGGATGCGAATGTTTTATCGAACTTAAACAACGACCCATCTTATGAGATTATTGGCGAAGTAATTTTAAACATAAACAATGTCTAAGCCGAGAAAATCAAAGCTGAAGTTTATGTAAATCAGGACAAACCTTTATCCGATTTACAAACATTGATTAAACATTTTGAATTTTCCTCATGAATTATTAATGAGTTTTTTAAACATACATACATACATACATACATACATACATACATACATACATACATACATACATACATATACACACATACATACAAACATACACTTTATTTAGGCACGCTCGCCTCAACAACTAGAGCTGATTTCTAGGAGGGGCGTGATTAAAATGTGCTATATAATGCATGCGGTACACAAGACATCACAAAGAGACATTACAATATGATATTACATACAAAATACAAACAACAGAACATTATTAAATAGATATATCATAGATCGAAAAGATCGAGAAAGTGAAATAGGATGAGCCGGTTTCAAGTCATTCTTTGGTTTAAAGTCGTTTTAAAAGAATATAAAGTTGGAGAAGTTTTTACGTCATAAGGTAGATTATTCCAAAGTACAGCTGCATTATAATTGAAGCATCTTTTTGCCGAATTCTTTCTTCGACTTAGGAAGTGCTAAATATGGTTTCTCTATATTTCTAAGATTGTAGGCATAATCAAATTCATTATGTAATCGAAAGCATTCCCTTAGATTGGGTGAGGTTAGTCTCGTCCGCAAGCATCTCTAATTTCAGGACTCATGGTGGTATTTTTCTCTCGCCCTGACACAGATAACCCCTATAGAGATGCCTGCGGAGGAGGCTAGGGTGCGGTGTGGCCGTTAATAATTTCATAATAATTACTTCCCAAGAAAATCCAAGAAGTCAGGGAGAGAAAAAAAACTGCGAGAGTTCCTATTGCAAAAGAATAATATGTAACAAAAATATAGATCTCTTCACAAATGAGATAAAAAGATTAACATGGGGAAGTGTTCTGGCTGAGAATAATCCCATAGAGTCTTTTAATGAATTTGTAAAATTATTTTCAGACACTTATGAAGCAAATTTCCCATTAAAATCTATTGTAAATAGAAACCACATAGATAAAAGAAGAAGTCCATGGATGACAAAATGCACATTCAATTCAGTCCAGAAGAAAAACAAACTTTATAAAAAGTTTTTAATGCATCCTAATAGGAGAAATGAAAACCTATACAAAAAATACAAAAAACAAATTGAACCATGTTATAAAATTGTCTAAAAAATGTACTACGGACAACAATCTATATATTAAATATAGACAAAACACAAAAATGATCTGGAGAACACTAAATTAATTACTAAATAAGTCTAAGAAAAAGACAGAATTGCCAAAGGAACTCATCAAATACCATTTCTGACCCAAATGAAATAGCAAATAAATTTAATAATTACTTTGTAAATGTTGGACCAGAGCTTGCCAAGAAAATAGAAAAAACTCTACCACCACATTTGAAAAATATCTCACAAACCCAAACATAAATTCTATGTTTCTAAATCCTATTGACGAATGTGAAGTTGAAAATGAAATCGAAAATCTAAATGCAAATAAAAGTCCAAGGTATGATGGATATAGTGCTAAAATATTGAAAAATATATACAAAGAAATATCCATACCATTGACACATATCATTTAATCGGTCATTTAAAACTGGGATTATTCCAAGACAGATGAAAATAGCACTTGTAACACCAATTTTTAAAGCCAATGAAGAAAACCGATTCGAAAATTACAGACCAATATCTGTTCTTACTTGTTTTGCAAAAATATTAGAAAAACTAATGTATAAAAGGCTAATTAGTTTTGTTGACAAAAATAAAATTTTATCTAAGCATCAATATGGATTTAGAGAAAATAGATCAGCTGAACATGCTATAATTGAGCTTGTAGATAAAATAACAAAAGCTATAGATCAAGGAAAATACACATTTGGAGTTTTTCGTGATTTATCAAAAGCTTTCGATACTATCGATCACAAGGTTCTGATTGAGAAACTTGAATATTACGGAATCCGAGGTATAGCGAAAAGTTGGTTTAAAGATTATTTAGACGATAGAAAACAAATTGTGAAATATAACTCAGTGCAATCAACAGAAAAGACAATACTAACGGGTGTACCCCAGGGTTCAACACTTGGGCCACTGCTCTTTATCTTATATATAAATGATATTCAAAATTGTAGTGAAATTGTTTCAATACTATTATTTGCTGATGATACCAATATACAATACAGTCATACGTGCATCAAGAAACTAAATGAAACACTTCAAATTGAAATGAATAAAATCGCTGAATGGCTAAATTTAAACAAATTATCTATTAACACAACTAAGACAAAATTAATTTTATTTAAATCTCCAAACAAAAAGAAACAGGAAGTAAAACTTTACATTAACAATCGAGATATTACACAAGTAAAAAACATTACGTTTTTAGGCGTCGTTATAGACGAATATTTAACTTGGAAGGATCATATAAATTTAATAACCAAGAAAATTATAAAATCAACTGGAATAATAGCAAAAATACGTCATTATACTAACTTACATACTCTAAAACTAGAAATACATGCATGCAGAATCCCCTCGCCCATTTGAACCAAACAATTTACTCCCCAAAAGTTATTGTAACATGAAGTACTGAGTCGACGAATGTAACCATGGTAACACGCAACATTGAACATTGTATATTTTTTATATTTTAATTTGTACAACTGTTACAACATATTATTTTGTTTTTAACTATAAAATTATCAATTGCCCAACTATATAAAGTGGGTATGCTATTATGTACACTCAACCTTAAGACGTTAGTCTAATTGACAAACATTTTCCACCGCACCACAAGCTCCATAAAATTTTTAACAGAAATACAGTTAAAGTAAGTTACAGCTGCATGAACAATGACAAGTCAGTAATCACTAAACACAATGCACGCATATCTAGGAATAACAAGACACAGGATAGGAACACTACCAATTGCAGTTGTAGAGAAAACACCATTTGCCCGCTTCAAAAACAATGCATGACTAGGGACATAGTATACAAAGCAACAGTCACAGTAAGCAACACAAACACGATCAAAAATTACATTGGCATGACTGCAACCACATTCAAAGAGCGATTGGCCAACCACACTAAATCTTTTCAGCATAAAAAGCATGCAAATGACACGGAACTTTCGAAATATATTTGGACATTGAAAGAAAGCAATAAGGATTTCAGTATTAATTGGCAAATTTTAAAACATTCTATTTCGTACACGGGAGGATCAAAACGATGCAATTTATGTTTAGAAGAAAAATTTTGTATTTTGAAAGAAAAAAACAAGAATTGTTTACTCAACAAAAGAGCTGAAATAATTTCACGGTGTCGTCATCGAAATAAATTTCGCGTAAACAACGCAAACAAAGCCATGCATGCACACATTGTCTCCCACATACACCCCCACGCTCCGGCAGGAAGTATATAAGCGGTCATTTCTTTCGATACTTGTAAACTGCCTGATGATTCTTTTACAGATGAAACAGCCTGTTGCAGACAAGTTTTGAGGTAAAATCTATAATTTGCTCTAACTATATACTGTATGTTGTGTCTTTGTACCTATATACAGATATATATTCACATATATTCGCATGTCATGATGCGCATGTGTCTGATGTTGCACCACATGGTTGGTGAGAGCAAGAGTATGGTGTATATAAATACACAGAGTCCTCATATCTAGACTGCATTACAAGCTTGCACTGACGAGCCGTTGACGGCAGAAACATGCATGTCTGCAGATTGACTATATATATATATATATATATATATATATATATATAGTATGGTATATGTTAGTGTTTGTTTCACATAACATACGTACCTCAAATAACATGGATATAATTTTTCCATCAGCTATCTTAAATGAATAAGACTCCAGCCCTTGGGACACTGGATGGCGGCTTAAAAGGAGGAAGGAATATTTGATGACATTTATTCATCTACATGAGTTTGAATATGATAACTAGATCCTAGTAAAGTGAAACAAACACTTACAAAAATATCAATATATAAAGCACGCTTCGGCTAGTGCACTCTTTGTAGACGCCATGAATAAATCATGTAAAAATTGAGCAGGTCATATCTCAAATTACATCTTGCGTGGGTAAATTGTTCTAGAACATTTTGAACAATGATGTTTGAGTAAAAATGTTATCATATTCAAACTCATGTAGATGAATAAATGTCATCAAATATTCCTTCCTCCTTTTAAGCCGCCATCCAGTGTCCCAAGGGCTGGAGTCTTATTCATTTAAGATAGCTGGCGAGGGGAAGGAAATTATATCCATGTTATTTGAGGTACGTATGTTATGTGAAACAAACACTAAATACCATACTATATTAGCACACTTCGGTTAGTGCACTCTTTTAGTCTACTACAAAATACTAGGGGAAAACGGTATTCATTCCATTAGATCGTCCTCATTCCACCTAACCAAAGGATTATTGCGTGGGGGCTTTTCTATAGATCCTAGTAAAGTGAAACAAACACTTACAAAAATATCAATATATATGCATGTTTCGCCGTTTTTGCATGTTTCAGACATGCATGTTTCGCCGTTCAACGGCTCGTCAGTGCAGCTTGTAACGCAGTCTAGATGCGAGTGACTTCGTATTTACTGGCACCATACTCTTGCCCTCACCAAGCGCATGTGGTACAATACTCAGACACATGCGCATCCAGACATGCGTGAAGTGTCTTGGGGCCAGAGTGCTCAAACGACCACAAGGGAAGTGAGCTTTTTGCATTATAGCTTATAGCCACCAATTAACCTCACAGAGTGCTCAACAACACAAAGTGAAGGAGCATATATAGTCAAATCTGCAGACATGCATGTTTCGCCGTTCAACGGCTCGTCAGTGCAGCTTGTAACGCAGTCTAGATGCGAGTGACTTCGTATTTATACACCATACTCTTGCCCTCACCAAGCGCATGTGGTACAATACTCAGACACATGCGCATCCAGACATGCGTGAAGTGTCTTGGGGCCAGAGTGCTCAAACGACCACAAGGGAAGTGAGCTTTTTGCATTATACACCCTGCTGTAACTTGATATATATATATATATTCAAATCTGCAGACATGCATGTTTCGCCGTTCAACGGCTCGTCAGTGCAGCTTGTAACGCAGTCTAGATGCGAGTGACTTCGTATTTATACATCATACTCTTGCCCTCACCAAGCGCATGTGGTACAATACTCAGACACATGCGCATCCAGACATGCGTGAAGTGTCTATATATATATATTTAATAGATTTGAAGATTTGTAATCCAGGCATTTTTATTAAATTATAATTTTTACAAATTATCATGTTCTCTGGATTGTTTTATATTTGATTTGAGCTTTCGACTCGGTGCTTCGAGTCTTCAGAAAGTTTCTGTGTTTGAATCTTCGCGCTGTTGTTGACGTTGTTGAAGTCGGCGGGATCGTCTGATTGGCTGAGCAATTTCGGTAAGTTGGATGTTATTGGTTGCTTTGGAACGCGAGTGAACATTGTTATGATGAGTTGATGTTGGGAAGGACTTTGTGGGTGGGTTAAAGGTTAATGAAGATGAAGGGATTTTGTGAGAGCGTTTCAATATCGATGTGACGGTTAAATATTTGATTATCTATACTGTGCCACGCTTCTTTAAACTCACGGGCATGTTTTGTCTTAGCTTGTCCTAGGCATTTTGTTTGTAACCAGTTAAATTTGTGTCCGTTGTCGTCTGCGTATTTGGCTGGAAGTGAATTGTTGTCATGTTTGTTAATTGCGTTTTGGTGTTCTTTTAGTCTTGTCTGAATCTTTTTTGATGTTTGCCCAATGTACTTCTTGGGGCAGTTTTTGCAGGAAAATATGTAAATTGAGTTATGTCGTTCAGTTATATTAGTTTTGTCTTTGTGTTTTGTGAAGTTTGATCTGAGTTTGCACGTTGGTTTTTGTGCGACGTCAATGTTGAATGGTCGGAGACAAAACATGCCCGTGAGTTTAAAGAAGCTTTAACCTTTAACCCACCCACAAAGTCCTCCCAACATCACTGACTCATCATAACAATGTTCACTCGCGTTCCATAGCAACCCATAACATCCAACTTACCGAAATTGCTCAGCCAATCAGACGATCCCGCAGACTTCAACAACGTCAACAATAGCGCGAAGATTCAATATATTCATAGAATATTTGATTCCCTAGATTGGAATAATTTTAATGATGACAGCAAAGATCTCAACTTCAATTTTTTACACGTAACATGACCAAGCCATATTATCTATCACACAATAATTTTCTTCTTAATTTGCATCGGATTTGAAAGCACTTGTCTTGGATCTGACATAGTGAAAGCGAACCCAGCGTGTGTTAGTTCAATATAAAAGAATCGAGGAAATACCATATAAAAAACACGACTCGCGATTCCTATTCTGTTACACAATTGAATCAAAGGCAACTGTTAGAGTGAGCTTAACACAAATCAAACCTTAGCAAAGCTGAGTTGTGAGAAAAGCAATGATCATTAAAAGACCATGTCATATTCGACGGAGGTCACAGTTTGTTGCGCTTTGAAGTGATTTGACCGATTTCCTGAATAATAGTGCCATGTTATGGTGAAAGCCTAAACGGAGAATCAGGAAACACAGTGTTTATTAGACTTGCTTTATTAGACTTGTTTATTAGGGGTTTTTATTGGGGATTGCGAAAATGCGGGCGGGAGGATATTAAGACTCCCAATTTTCTCGCCGTCCGCCCGCCTCCGGTCCGCATTTTCGCGCGCCCTAATATACTCTGCAATCCTTTATAACTCCCTCGTAAATTTTCGCGCGCCCTACTATACTCCGCAATCCTTTATAACTCCCTCATAAAAACCCCTATAAGAGACAGACTTGGAGCAAGTCTAAGTGGAGCAAGTCTAAGACTAAGTGTTTATATACACCCTGCTGTAACTTGATACGCTGTAAGTCTCCTAGACCTTGGAATATTGGATTTATGAAGAAAAACAGCTGCAATCTAACGTACATAAACTTGACAAGCCACTGAAAATACAGATATTAGAAGGAAGAATTAGGTATATCGATTGTGGTTATTTCAACCAATAGAATTTTATTGCTTGGACTGTTCTCTCACGATATTTGAATCGCAAACTGATATAAATTATATAGCCTGATATAGTTAGCTGTAGAAATATTTGTTCCTGAAACTGTACTCTGTAAGATATATGATCGAATTTGGACCTGTTGGCTAATCCTTAGAAGAAGCTAGGGCCATTTTCAAGGAAGTTTACCAAGCTATATATATATACTTGTATGATATAATATTGTATTCTCGTTAAAGCTGACTTAACTACGTTTGCCGTTTGAGCTTGCGTTGGGCAAACGTATATAGTAGTAAAGCATTTAAGATATCGAGGAATACTTCCGTATCGGCGAAACCCAATTAAACAGAAGGAAATTTGGATTAAAAAGTGTTTTGGATTGCATGAACTGGTCTGAATCGCTACCAAACGTTACCAAGACTCATATTACCACAATGTCTGAGTCACAAGAATATCGACTTGCAGAATCGCTCGTTTGGAGTAATCAGGATTTTAGTCTGGCGGAGTTTGTCGAACAATACCAACTACCGCAAGTTGTATTGGTCGAAGTGGGTTACTGTGGTGTTAATGAGCGCACAACTTTCAGTAGTGGTCAAATTCTGACACTACACATCCTACGAACTACCAGCAAAATAGTATGCCAGGTTCCTCACAGTAATGCAGTGTTGGTGCCTTCAAGCTGCGAACTCAAAGCAGAGGTAATACCTATGGATTGTAGCGATACTATAGTCACGGCTTATCAACTGTCTACACTGTACCAGAAAATCAAATACGTTCGAGTGATGGAAGTAGGTTCAACGTGGAATAACAATACATTAGACACTTTAAAAATCAACGATATCCTTCATATTAAGAAAATCGAGACCAGCAACTCGGTTATACGGTGCAAAAACCTTACAACAGCACAGAATGTATCGATTTTGATCTATTCTACTGCAGTATTTGTACCATTGGTGGACTCAAAGACCTATACCTTGGCTGAGATTAAAAAACATTTTGGATTGCCTGCTAAGGTTAGGTTTCTCGACAAAAAGGCGGAAATGAAGTTACGTTCGGTACCTGGGCGTGCGAGGGGTAAGCCTTCGACATATTTGTCAGATTTGGGTCAGATGACAGCCATTGAAGAGATACAAGATAGCGACGTAATCGTGACCACTGTGTGCTCCAACCTGGAAGAAAAAGTATGTTAGTATTTTATGGTTTAACTAAACTAACTGTATCTTAGTATACTGGATAGCTCTATCAGTTGTAAACTGTTCTCCCTAGAGATCCAGTAAGGATCATTCCTTATTGATCCAGTGTTACTACAGGAGGAAACCTAAACTATACTAACTTTATTTATACTGGATAGTCTATTAGTTCTAAATTGTTCTCTCTATAGGTTCAGTAAGGATCATTGCTTATTGATCCAGGGTTACCACAGGAGGAAACCTAAACTAAACTAACTTTATTTATTCTGGATAGCTCTATCAGTTCTAGTAAACTGTTCTCACTAGAGGTTCAGTAAGGATCATTCCTTATTGATCCAGGATTATCACAGGAGGAAACCTAAACTAAACTAACTTTATTTATACTGGATAGCCCTATCAGTTATAAACTGTTCTCCCTAGAGGTCCGGTGAGAATCATTCCTTGTTGATCAAGTGTTACAACAGGCGGAAACCTAAATTAAACTAACTATATTTATACTGGATAGTCCTTTCAGTTGTAAACTGTTTTCCCTAAATGTCCAGTAAGGACTATTCATTGAAAGATCATGGTACAATCATGGCAAGATCATGGTGCTCTACAATCTTGGTAGAATGTTGGTGAGATCTTGCCAAGACCTTAGCAAGATCTTGAAAGATACTCGCAAGATCTTGGCAAGATTGTAACTAGATCGTGGTACAATTATTGTACGATCTTGGTCCAGAATGACAAGATCTTGAGAAACTGTATTCAATTTTCTTTTTACAGTGTTTTAAGATCTTGGCAAAAGAAGAGAACAGGCAAGACCTTGCCAAGACTTTAACCTGGGTTACTACAGGAGGGAACTTAAAATAAACCAACTTTATTCATACTAGATCATTCTATCTGTTCTAGAGGTTCAGTAAACCAGAACAAAACACAGTAGAATAAAAACAGTAATATGAAAACAGGGAACCCTACGTAAGACCGAAAATCTACATTTAACCACATTTCAATAATTCTATTATCCTTAGGTACGCCTTAATGTTCCTACAACATTGGACATCAGACTTACAGTCGCCGAAGGCTTTCTACATGGTGATGAAACCTACCAAAAAGTAGTCAAACAATTTAACCGTACAGATTTGAAGGCTTTCGAAGATTTAGATGTTTATCAACACATGGACGCAGTGAAGACGACGATGAAAGAAATGGACAAGGATTTGCCTGTTGAAGAGGCTTCAACGGAAATCGTGCAACGTGCTCGCGAACATATGGCAAAGCGTGCAGAACGTAAGCAATCTAAGAAGCTAATGTCGTTCGAGAAAAAAACACCAAAACTTAAGCCCAGGCGTCAGGAAAGTGTAGAAGAAAAGGTAATGATGACTTATAGCAGAAGATATTTTGTACATGGAATATTCGAACGAAAATTTATATACATTTTAGACCTAGCCAGGAGCAGTTGCGAAAATGCAAACTTAGGCCCTCTGGCAGGAATCGAACCATTTGAAGAATTACTGGAGCGTAGCATTATACATGCATAGCCTCGACTTCATCTAACACTAGAAGGGATATTTAAAATATTTTACAACGGTGAAAAGAGAATTAGGATATAGAGATTAACCAAATATCTGATTAGTTAATTATCTTACTAATTTACCAATTAGTTAACCTAATATTTCGGCTCACTTATTACCTGCAAATGAGTAACTAACCAACTGCATGACCAACCAACTAATTAACCTGACCAATCAATTTAACTAATCAGCCAACTAACTAATTAACAAAACTACACTACCTAACTAAGTTAATAATTACTTAATATACTGACTAATTTACCAACCAATTAATCTTAATCAACTATTTAATTAGGCAACTAATTAAGAAACAATATTGTTAAATATATGAATAAGCATTATCTGCATGTGTAATTTTCTATTTAGGGAAATTGTCTAGCTTATTCATCAAATAATATGTTAAAAGTTGTTTCTTTTAATGCTGGGGCTACAATCTTGGACATAACTGGTTGAAACGTACCCCTTATGATAAATTCTCTGTCACAACATGTTACGCTTTTTCAACCCCCACCCATCTCAATCTTGAGTTTGTGTCATGGTAAATTGTCTAAACAAAGTTGTTTGTGAGTTGTTTGCAACATTGAACTGAGGGAGAGGGGGTCGCGAAGTTTGACTTGTAAATGTTCATTAACTTTGCAATATTTCGAGGAATGGTCTCGACAGTTATGTCCACGATTGTAGATGAAAATAACAGTATGTGTAAATCTATATTCAGCCAAACTAAATAACGTTAATTGTTCCTATTTATTTTTACAAGTCACCTCCAGCAAGACCGCCAAAACCTGGCGAAAAGCCCGTTGAGAAAGCAACGCCGGCCGGCTGGTTTAGTTCTTTGGGACGTAAAGAAAGTGGTACTAAGAGTCCAAATGACGACGAATTTCAATACGAACAACCAGATGATAGGTATTATTCAATGCATGGTTGATATATATAGACACACACTTGTTTATACCCAATTCACATCTTTGGATAACTCACATGCCTAGTTAGTATTGTTCTAGTTTGCGAAAACATGGAATAGACTAACATTATTAGAATTATATACACGAGTGGATAGTTCTTAGGGATGGGCCATTAGATTTTTGAGGGGGGGGGGGGTTGGAAGATTAAAATAAAATTCCTGCAGATCTTGAAACAATAAATTCGTACAGGATTGTGTGGGAAAAGTTTTGTCTTTACTTTCGGACGAACATAGTTGGTATGAATCACGGCATGTTGTCAAAATATGTATTAAACTTGTATGATTCGTATCATTTAATTTTTTATACTTTTGTTAAGTTTGCAATGTGCCAAAATCTGGAAGGCTGGAATGTATTGTGCTTTCTAGTTTTTTACTTCATAAACAGCTGACTTAAACAGCAATAAACAGGAACTTCTTTTCCTTGTTTCATGTGTAAGTTTGTACAAACTTAAATCGCATTCGTATTTGATCACCATGTTTAAGATGATATGCTT
Organism: Trachythela sp. YZ-2020; assembly: GCA_016169945.1. Classification (NCBI taxonomy): domain Eukaryota; kingdom Metazoa; phylum Cnidaria; class Anthozoa; order Malacalcyonacea; family Clavulariidae; genus Trachythela; species Trachythela sp. YZ-2020. Next base: position 622,889 of record JADLSH010000365.1, on the reverse strand, counting down.
GAACAGAACGTTTGGGATTCTAAAATACACTTCTGTTATTTTGAATAACCATTTGTCACAAAGTGGATTTGCCGACACTATTATGAAATACGGTATTTTATTTCAATTTAAAATATATTTTATTAAATTGAGACAGTTCCTGTGTTTTTGCATTATTGTGTAAAAATTGCATTTCTAATTTTCTAAATATTTGAAACATGTTAATTTGACTTGTCGGGAAAAATTTAAATATGAGGAAAAACATTTCATGCGGTGGTCAAGATTATAAAAAAAAATAATGCACAGCATTTCGGCCAAAAAAATACCTGCCTTGCTTGTTAGAGAAAAAATTCTTTCCGAGGGCAATTCTTCCAACCCCCCTCAAAAATCTAATGGTCCACCCCTTATATATCATTCTAATGCTTAGTTACCTTTGTACGTTCTATTCTGTGTTTTCGCAAACTAGAACAATAACAACGATGTAAACAGCGTTGACCATATTTGTCTGTTTGCCCTATATTCATTTCAAGAAATATAATCTCCCTGGCGGAAGGAATAATTGCATATATAACACACCCTTACGATATTTACGTCACGAATACTTCCTTGGCCTGGGAGCCTCGCTCTCGTAAATCAAGACTGAAGGCTATTCGCTCAAGATTCATGAGAACGAGGCTCCTGGGCCAACGAGTGATCGGTGACGTAATTATCGAAAAACACGTATGTGACGTGGAAAAACACGTATGTGACGTGGGTATCTTTCTTAAATATATAATTATCGATTATTTTTATTGTAGGTCAGATGGAGTTTATGCTAGTGTTGATGATCTCTATGAAGAGACATGGTCCCAAAACTCAGATTCTGAGGATGATGAAAACTATACGGAATTGGACAGCAATTACGTCACCAGACAACCTTATGAAAAACCTTTGAAAGACCCACCCAAACGCAAAGAGGAACTCCATCACTACCAAGAAGCAGTAGCAACTACCGAACCATCAGCTACCCAGCAATCACCACAGACTAGCAGCCGACCAACAATACAGAACACTGCTCTGCCACCATTACCATATACCAACCAATCAACACCACAGCCTACCAACCCACCGCCTTTGCCCTCTTCCAAACCCCCTCAATCCCAAGAAGACAAGCAAGCAATCTACGAAGCAATTTCTCGATTCCCTCAAGACCTATCTGGCCTAAGCGTCGCAGATGTTAGCAGGCTCTTAAGGTATTTAAGTATGGGTTCCTATGTGGAGACGTTTGAAAGCGAGCTTGTTGATGGAGAGATGTTAGCAAGCATGGATCAAGAAGAGTTAGAATCGTTGAACGTAAAACCATTTCATGTTAAGAAAATGTTGCGATTCGTCGGGGGTTGGCGCCCTAATGTTTAAAGCATGGAGATATGAGTTTTATCTTGGAGAGGTTGATACACGAAGGACGATTTATTCTTATTTATATGATCATTGCGATCCAATGACAATGTTCTTAGCATTCAAAATGCAGAATTTCACTTGCGCTCGTAACATTTAGTCACAGATGTCTTGTTTTCGTATAATAGTAGTAATAGATTTTAGTAATAGATTTTATTACTGCTCTTGGCAAAACAGAATTACAGCAGCATTACACATTTAAAAATGTTAAAAGATTAAAATGAAGGATATATATAATGAGCTATAGTTCAATAAAACTAAAGTTCGCTACATTTCAATAAAACTAAAGTTCAATAAAACTAAAACGCCGCATAACTGAACCACAAATTCTGGCAACGCCAACAGGCTGAAGACGTTCTTATATAGCAGGTATTTAGCGTAAAATCAGGATGCAGAGCTCGTCAGTTCTGGACAGGCACAAATTGCGACTTCAAAAATAATTGTTACTAGTTCAGTGTTTACACTGATAATTGCTATTTCAAAGCCTCTGTGATGAAATGTATCACCTCGTTGAGAAAACATGTTTTTGAATATGCACCACACACGTAAAAAATCTGCAGCAAACTTGTTATCAGAATGTGTTCGCACTGCTTCTTCCCAGCTTGTTGACAAGTTGCCAACAGCTTGTTGAAAACTTGTTACAAGGTTGTTGACTCAATGGACTTGTTACCATTTGTTCCAACAACTTGTTATCGTCCTGCAATTCAACAACAACATATTATAAAGTTGTGAATAACAACCTTGTAGTCACTCGATAAAATGACACTAACATTCTTATAACTTGTTCACAAGCTTGCTACAACTACAACTCTGTCGCGAACGCATCTTGTTGACAAGATGTGAGATTTTTACGTCTGTGGACGTAGTATTGAATTAAATAATGTATTTAGATATGCACTGGTATTAAATTAGGTATGTAGCAGATTGTACCTGCTTGGCCGTTCGAACTTGCTCTTCCTTCTTGAGCTAAAGTACGTAATTAAGTTAAGGATTTTAAGAACCAGTCTATTTATCATCCCGAAGTGGTTCTTGTATTTTGAGTGCTTAATTGTCTAAATTTCAGGCAGATGGTTCTTAAACCACTGGTTCTTATATGCGGGCTTTTTTGTTTATGTATATTCGTTATTAAGAGCACAATCACTTATCACTCGGAAATTTTCGCACGCATGCACGTCTTCTTCGTATTGATGATGTCACCACGCTTGTATATATGCACCCAGACGGCAGGTTAGCTTTGTATGTAAATTATAGTCTGATGAGGAACTTGTAATAAATTGGGAATATAGTCTTTGTCCCTTTATGCTCTTTTCAAATCCTGAGTTTCAAGATGAAACTTCCTTACTTTATAGAATATACTTCCTTACTTTATAGAATATATAGTATACACTGTCACACTCGAACATTTTGATCAACGAGATTTTGATAATATAAACCAGCCTAAACAGTCGTATGTTTGTCATATATATATATATACATACATACATACATGTTATAGATAAAACATGAGCAGTCGATCTTTATCTGTCATAAGTTTATCCCTTTGCCAACATCTCATACTCATGATCTGAGAAGAAACACTAGTATTCCATACCCAATATCACACACCAAAAGACACGAACAATCTTTTATCCCAAGGGCAATTGCTCTTTTAAATAAGTATGATCCAATTAGACGATAGATTATTTGATAACATGATTATTAGAACCATGCAATTAGACGATAGATTATTCTATATACTAATAAACAATTAATAATTTAACCATTTTTATAGTTTTGTACATATCATATATTATTGTATAGAAATTATTCTTACAGCTGTAAATCCATTGTATTTTTTAACTAAAGATGGATATTAAAAGATTATTATTAAAGATTATTATCTGATATAGAAACTCGAGCCGAAGGCGAGCGTTTGTATATCAGATAAAGATCGGATGCGAATGTTTTATCGAACTTAAACAACGACCCTTGAGATTATTGGCGAAGTAATTTTAAAAATAAACATTGTCTAAGCCGAGAAAATCAAAGCTGAAGTTTATGTAAATCAGGACAAACCTTTATCCGATTTACAAACATTGATTAAACATTAATTTCTTTTGAATTTTCCTCATGAATTATTAATGAGTTTTTTAAACATACATACATACACACATACATACATACATACATACATACATACATACACACATACACACATATACATACATACATACATGCAAACATACACTTTATTTAGGCACGCTCGCCTCAACAACTAGAGCTGATTTCTATGAGGGACGTGATTAAAATGTGCTATATAATGCATGCGGTACAAGACATCACAAAGAGACATTACAATAAGATATTACATACAAAATACAAACAACAGAACATTATTAATAGATATATCATAGATCGAAAAGATCGAGAAAATGAAATAGGATGAGCCGGTTTCAAGTCATTCTTTGGTTTAAAGTCGTTTTAAAAGAATATAAAGTTGGAGAAATTTTTACGTCATAAGGTAGATTATTCCAAAGTACAGCTGCATTATATTTTGCCGAATTCTTTCTTCGACTTGAGAAGTGCTAAATCGGTTTCTCTATATTTCTAAGATTGTGGGCATTATCAAATTCATTATGTAATAGAAAACATTCCCTTAGATTGGGTGAGGTTAGTCTCGTTAACCTCTCCTAATTTTCCTCTTTCAATTTTACCCGGTTATTTCGAACTTTAATGACTTCAGTTCGTGGTTTTTATCTTTCAGTTTAAGATACTTACAGCACAATTGTTAAATAACATGTATTGACAGTGTTTATTGTATATTTTCCAAATAACAGTTAGTCGTATCAATGGGTCATTGGATCAGTCACGTTAATTAATTTCATTTAATAATAATGATTATTATTCATTGTTATGTGTTATCGTTTTCTCATTGGCTAAAAACTTGCGAATTATTATCGATATCTGCCGGTGCCCGCGCTATTTTTCAGCGGAAATAGTAATTTGCAGAGATAATTGGACGGCGCCCGGAATATTCCAGCGGTATATCGCATAAAATTACAAATAAGCGGGAAATTTTGAAGTTTGTTTTGTCTTCAAGTTTTAATATTTACAATTGAGAAAATAGTAGAAAACAAAGACTCGGCAAACACAAAAAAGCAAATATTCTCATATTTCTCATGAAATATTCTCATATTTCTTCTGTGTATTGATATTTATGAACAGTAATAAAATCTTTGTTTTCAATATTTGTTTGTTCTATTCGTCAATGCATGTTACAAAATAAATAATAAAACAATTATTGAATTCGGCTTACGCAGGATATCGATAATTATTATACATTGTAGTCATTACGTGTCTTCTGATTGGCTAATTGCTTACAGTTAAATATGGGAATCACACAACCTACAGATAACTGAGTTATCTGCTAGCGGATAACTCAATTATCTGTAGGTTGAGGCAGCAGTACGTACTTTTTTAGCGAGCGGCAGTTGTACATACAAGAATAAAAACAAGAAAAAACAACGTGAATAAACGATGTCTATTGAAAGTTTTTGCGTAAAAACTACACTCTTTTGAAACTTTTATCAGAACTATAGTAAGTAAATTAGATTTCTAATATTTTGTCGTTCTTGTTTTATTTTTATAATTGGTTTTTACCCCAATATTTTAGAACCAAACGTTGTTTTGTGCGACAGAATTTAAATCGTTGTTTATCGAAGGAGTTTAATGACAATGCAATGTATAATAAAACAATTATTGAATTCGGTTTTTGTTATATCCGGAATTATCAAGGTCTCGGTAAGTGTTATCAGTCTCAGCCTTCGGCTTCGCCTGATAACACTTACCTTGACCTTGATAATTCCGGATATCACAAAAACCTCATCCAATAATTGTTAATTATTCAGACCTCGGTCAACGTTATCCGCCTCAGCTTCGCTTCGGCAGATAACGTTGACCTTGGTCTGAATAATTATCGATATCCTGCTCCGCCTCATCCAATAATTGTTAATAATTATCTTTTTATGATTTGACACTGAACCTCGAATCCCCGCTATCTCGATATTTTTGGCGTCTCCCTTGGCTGTTCGAGATAACGGGGTTCTACTGTATTCTATTTGGCAAAGCTTTCATGCAATCCTTAAGCCACGGATCTTCATCTGGTGACCATTTGCACTGGTAAAAATGCAGGCTTAAGCCCCGTACAGACGAGCAAGTTTTCCTTGAAAAGTTATTTGACGAGTTTATTTGTTCGTGTGTACGGCAAACAAGTTCTTTCGATCAATTTTTCCTTGACAAGTTTTACGAGCCATCATATTATTAAACGACACAAATGAATACTCCATGTATACTTATGCTCGACTAGATCGAAGATGAGCGTGCAGTGCCACTGGTGTACAGCGCATTTCCTTGTCAAGTTTTCCTTGTCGCCCATACACACGAACAATTTCCTTGTTCAAAAGATGATATGACTAGCTTTTGAACAAGGTTCCTTGTCAAGTTAAACTTACCAATTTTTTATCATACGCATCACGCATGAGCATATAAAAGTTGTCAAGAAAAACTTGCTCGTCTGTACGGAGCTTTACGTTTCGAAAACTTTGCGAAATAGATAAAAGTGTTGTTCCCATGGCCACCAGTTTGCCGCAAGTACAATATAGAAGGAATGCTTCCAGCCTCTTCAGTTCAGACAGTTCTTTATAGAATATTGCGTAACTCTGTCGTTTACAACCGAGTTGCCAGCGGAGGAGGATAAATAAATATAAGCTTGCATTTACCAAACCCACTCATTATTGATGTTTGCTTCTAAAACGGACCTCCTATGGGGGAGTGTTTGGTCAGGTGGAACGCCTGCACGTACGCTCACAAAATTTATTCCACGATTGTTCTGAGCAATAATATCAGTATAATTAATCATTCAAAGTTGTGGGCTATAAGTACCTCTGGACAAGCTAATTGTGATATATTTGGGCATACAATAGTTCAAACCTGCTCTGACCAATTAGTCCGTGATTATTCAAAGTACAAGAATTCAAGTTTGTGCTATTGCGAGTTGATAAGCGTGAAATGGCGAACGAAAGGGAACTCATTAAATCATTAATTTGGAGCAAAACACAGCACAGCTTATCAAAATTTCTTAAAGAATGTCCACTGCCTCAGCTCGTTCGGGTCGTAGATGGCTTCCAGGGTAAAGTCGAAGGAACAAGCCTATACGCTGAAGAGATACTAGTACTACACGAGGTGCTCTCAGCCAAGACGTTAATTGGTACAGACAGTTCTGGTACGCAATTATCCATTGGATTGTCGTGTCCAACTCAAGTATATGTCTGCCCGTTCAAATGTAAGTACGTAACATGCAAAGTCGAAGATTTTAAGTCAGTCTTTACTAAAGTGAAGTATGTTGGAGTGAAAAGCCTTGGTTCTGAATCAAGCAATGAAGTTCTACAAAGCACGCTCAATGTCGGTGATTTACTACAAATTAAGAACATTGACAAGAGAAAGAAAAGTGTACTTTGTCAGAATATTGAAACTAAAGAGGACATGACTCTTTCATACAAATGCCCGGCGATTTTTACCCCCTTACTAGACTACCGGAAGTATACACTCTCGGAAGTTGTGACCAACTACGGCCTGCCCACGAGAGTGTGCTTTGAAGCCACCCGTTTGCAGGCTGTTCAAAACTCCGATCGGTGGAATAGTGCCTTAACAGGTCTCACTGAAGTGGTCTTCCAAAAAGAGGTAACTGAAGTTAAAGCTATCGCAAATACTGTGGGAAGAGTGGGCGAGGTAAAGCTTGTTCTAGGTCTACCGACGGACCTACCCATCCTGTGCACAGTCGCAGAACGTTTCACTAAAAATTGTGGGAGTTATGAAGATGTCGTTCGGGCGCTACACAAGGGCTTCAACTGCAAGAACTTTGCAGAGAGGGTAAATGTATTCCAAAACTTAAACGATGTAAAGATATACGACTTAACTTCTTCCGAAAGTATGGCGACCGCTTCACGACCACAATCCGAAACTTTACCGAATCCAGTACGAAGGAATGCAGCGAGAAGTCCACCCCTAGTTTCTCCCAAACCTAAGAAAAGAATCATAAAGTCTGACCTCCCTAAATCCCAAAAAGATCCCAAATATCCACTAGGTGATCCTGAACAACCCTCGCGAAGTCCTCTCGAAGATTGTACGACCACAGCCGAAGTACACGACGAACCTTCACGAAGTAGTCACGAAGATAGTGTGACCACAGACGAAGGTAATTACGTTGAAATGGGGATAGTAAAGAAATATACTGATTGTGACAAAAGTTCAGTAGGTAATCACAACGATTTTAACAGCTATCCGAAAGTTTGTGAGGATAAGAATGTTTCGAAAAAAAATTCTCACCTTACTGACAATGTAAATGCTCCAGCACAATCAGAGAACCATTTGACAAAGGAGAATTCAACAAACCAAGCATCATTCAATCAACCTGAAACTGATTCAAAACATTCTAATGGTTATGAAGATGTTCATATTAAGCCAGGATGGACTGCAAACCGTAAACATGAGTTTGCGGATCCTCGTTTACTAAAGGATAGGCGTGACAATCCAGAACAATTAACCCCAGTGTATTCTGACTATGTGATCCCTATGGTATCACAAAACTTAGAACATCAGACCAAGAGATTTGAAATACACAAAGCATGCAAACGAGACGATCTAAAAAATATATCTTCAAATTGTTATGAAAATATGTATGTTAAATGCGAAAGAAATCAACAGACCGGTCAGCAAGCTTATGAAAACGTGGTTCCAAAAGTGGATTGGGTTTCAGAATCCGAGAAATTTGAAGTCTCTCCGAAATCCGAGGATTATGAATCGTACGTGGAAATAAGTCCGCAGGCAGCACGAAATCTGGAATCTGGAAAACCATCACAAACGAAATTTGAAAATCAGGTAAGATATTTTGTGTGATCATTCTATTACACGCAATGCGTGCTTATTCCTAAACATGCTTCAAGTCTCTCTTTCATTGTCTTTCCGTATCGATCCACTATAGTGTAAAGAACATGACGTAGCGAGGGGTGGCACAGCGAGAAAGAGAGACTTGTCAACTTCGGAAAATCTCGGTTCGAAACTGAACCTAAGCGGCTACACTTGCTCCAATTATCTCTTTCATTGTCTTTCTGTATCGATCAACTATAGTGTAACTCATGCTATTCACACTAGAGTGGGTCGATACAGAAAGACAATCAAAGAGAGACTTGTAAAACGCAGGTCTAGCTTATTCCATGTACTCCGCTCAGAAATTAGCTTACAAAAACCGCGCGGTAGATCTTTAAATCAACCGCGTGAACGACCACGGCAACTAAACCGAAACCAAATCACAGTTTAACCGCAACTAAACCGAAACCAAATCACAGTTTAACCGCAACTAAACCGAAACCAACGCACAATTTAACCGCAACTAAACCGAAACCAAATCACAGTCTAACCGCAACTAAACTGAAACCAAATCACAGTTTAACGGCAACTAAACCGAAACCAAATCACAATTTAACCGCAACTAAACCGAAACCAAACCACAATTTAACCGAAACCAAATCACAATTTAACCGCAACTAAACCGAAACCAAATCACAATTTAACCGCAACTAAACCGAAACCAAATCACAATTTAACCGCAACTAAACCGAAACCAAATCACAGTCTAACCGCAACTAAACTGAAACCAAATCACAGTTTAACCGCAACTAAACCGAAACCAAACCACAGTTTAACCGCAACTAAACTGAAACCAAATCACAGTTTAACGGCAACTAAACCGAAACCAAATCACAATTTAACCGCAACTAAACCGAAACCAAACCACAATTTAACCGAAACCAAATCACAATTTAACCGCAACTAAACCGAAACCAAACCACAATTTAACCGAAACCAAATCACAATTTAACCGCAACTAAACCGAAACCAAATCACAATTTAACCGCAACTAAACCGAAACCAAACCACAGTTTAACCGCAACTAAACCGTAGTCTTAACGCAATAGAACCCGCGTCCGCATGGCAACTGTAGTGTTGGGTTATTTCTAAACGCTAATGTGTTGAAATACAGTATGTGCGTATATTTACATACACAATATTTACATGCCTTACATGTGTGTATCTATAAAGTGTGTTTTATTTCACGAAATATCGACGAGTGCTCTATACCATAACGACATACTGTATATAGAGCAATTATAATATAGGTTGGCTTAACAGATTTTGAGGTAAGCCGACCAAAAATATTTACTATATGTATATATTTACATTTGTAAATATATATTTTCTCTTCTGAACTTCTACTGTGTATATCAAGCGTTTTTTTAATTATAAATCTATATGTATATAAAATAATATTGATTGTAATAGGAGGGGGAGGGTTCACTAAGTGTAGCACCATACTGATAATACTTACAGTTCAAACTAATCCCAAGGGCTTATAACACCGAATTCTGTATATGTAACGAATTGACAATGTCCTTTTTGTCTTTCGTGTTGGAAATGGTGTGAACTAAACTCTCTTGTCTTATTTATCAGGTTGAACAAAATCGTCGATTGAATTGTCGTTGAATTATTCAAATGGCGCGATTCTTAAGACCGATCTTGATTTAGACACTTTAAAAGCTTTAAATGTTGACTTGATTCACGCGAAGAAGTTGTTAAAGTTTATCAGTGGATGACGGCCACGGAAAGGCCTAGAAAAATATCGATTTATTGTAGTTATGTTCAACGAAGAAGTATAGTTTAGTCATAAAGGAATGAGACGGAGGCACCGGCCCGATATAAATTAGATGTATCATCCCTCAAGACGCATCGTCCGTATATATGATGGATCATTCATCTCAAGTTTAGTGTTAAAACAAAATAAACTAACCAGACAACTCCAGACGAACTACAATCTTGGACATAACCCTTGAGACCATTACTGGCAATATTGCAAAGTTAAAATACACTGACAAGACAAATTTCGTTTGTTTTTTGTTTTTGTTTTTTTATTAAGCTTCGCCAACTAGGGCAGGGTCACCACAACAGCATATGCCAATTACTGTGGGTCCTTTTACCTAACCCACCCTGTCAACTTTCCCTGTGGGAGGAAACCGGAGTACCCGGAGAAAACCCACGACTTTCGGCAGAGCGTTGACTTTACTCTTTTCACTTGAGGACTGGGTTCGAGTCGCATTGAGAGAGTTCTCACAGAGACTTCTTACACTAGCCTGCCATCGCAGTCTGTAGACTTAATTCATCGTGCACTGTTTTATCTGATAAGGATGGTAACACTCTATGATATAAATTAAGCCTTCAATATAATTTACATCAGGGCAAAACATTAATTCCAACAGAAGTCATCATTCTTTAATTATATTCTATAAATATAGACTGAAAGATTGAATAGAAAATTCACAGTCTGAAAATGTATTTGTATTGATAATTATTTAACACAATATTCAAACCGATTTGAAGTTAGCTTTGTTGTAATACAAGGCTATATGATTATTTCATTTGAAATCCTGTCTGAAAGTTACCCCAACGACAACGTGTGCCAAAAGACTGAAAAATAGACACTCTGATGCACTCATCAACTGCATAGGCGTAGGAAACAACTTCAAGTTGGGGGGGGGGGAACTTTGTCTTAAGGTGGTTCCCTACAATTTTTGAAATATGGTAAATTTATGATTTGATTTAATTTTGTTGAAGAACTGTTACTTATATTAGCAAACAAATATTGTGCCATACATATGAGCAACATTCTAAGAGTCGAAAATTGTTCACGTCATTACCGTTGCTATGGTAACAATGACGTTTCAATATGGCCGACATTTTAACTTTTAATGCACTTTACTCGAAAAAACGCCTGGTTACCCCCATTTTTTATTTCATAAAACATTTTCGTCTAGTACAATAGATTATCTGAACAAGTTAAAAAAAATTCTGTAGAGCCAAGTTTTAAAAAAATTAATAAACATGATTTTTCGTTATAAATATTTTTTGGCTCTACAGAATTTTTTAAAACTCGTTCAGGTAATTTATTTTTCTATAGGAAAACGTTTCATGAAATATAAAATGGGGATAAATGGGCGTTTTTTAGAGTAAAGTGCGTTAAAAGCCAAAATGGGGGCCATATTGAAACGTCATTGTCACCATAGCAACGGTAATGACGTCATTTTTGTGAACAACTTGCAGCTCTTAGAATGTTGCTCAACATAAATCATACAATTTTTGTTTTGTAACAAGTAAAAATTATCCAAAAAGTTTAATCTAAATCGTAAATTTTCCACATTCAAAAAATTGTAGGGAGCCACCTTAAGGGCACCTCTTCTATTAGAAAAGAGCACTTTTTCCACTCTTTTAGCTTGGGAAAAGGGCACTCTGAAGAAAACTTGGAGGGGGGCACGTGCCCCCTGTGCCCCCCGGTTCCAACCCCACTGATCAACTGTCATCAACTTTGAGCTGGTTCAAATTTTGATGAGAGTTGATGAGAGTTTTTGCTCGTTTGACCGGTAAGCGTGTCAACTCTCATGCAACTCTTGTTTTCGATTGAGTTGATGAAACTCTCATGTAAACTCTCGCTTGCTTACTCTCATCAACTGTCACCCTTGTTTGACAAGGGCTTAAGAATGTCTACATGATTATCCACTTGGAATCTTGTCTGAAAGTTACTCACATTAAAAGATTGGAAAGATAAACAGACAGATATAATATCTGTATAATATCAGGAGATTATAATATCTTATAAACATAGCTGCAAATATTTGACACCGAGCCAGTCAATTTTGTAAGAATGTTTTAATAGGTTTCGTACCTTTAGAAATCACACAGCATGGTTTCGTTTCAAATTATTGAATATCATCAAATGTCTTCCTTAATAGTTATTATTCAAAAGCTTGTGACAGCATTATGGTCTCAACTGATTAGCTTTGGTGTCAACAGTGATGTTATTTGTTTGATTTGGCGAATATTTCGTCTCGATATGCTTGCAGTAAACATCGTTGAAAACGTATATATACGAATACCATTATCAAAACACATTTATTGTGGAATAAGGAAGTGCTTGGCAAATAATTACTTCTTCCGAAAAGTTTAAATTCAGCTAATTGGTTTGGACATAAACTGTGCAATTTGTGTGAATTGTATTCTTAGTATAACAATAGGTTTAAGAATCGACGTATAATACAGTAGACGCGAGGAGTTTGGCCTTAAATAATTGCCATATACTTTACATTCCTCACTCCGTAGTACACTGTTCAAATGGCCTGCGCGCGCAGACTCAGATATAACTGTCTACATTCGTAAGCAACAAATCGAACAATCATGGATAACTCACAATTGGAATTGGCTAAACTTAGATGGAGTACAGCCTATTTCACAGTTTCTGAGTTGTTAAACAAATACCCCTTACCGCAGATTGTCAAAGTCATCGGGGGCTTCTATGGCGAAACCAACGAATCCACCCTGAGTACTAATCAAGTATTATGTTTACATTCTGTCAAATCCATCGAGAAGGTACACGGTCGTGACAGTTGTGGTCAAGAGATTTCAATGTTGCTCGAGTGTCGCAGTAAAGTCGAAGTGTGTTCATCGAATTTGAAAGATGTCTATGAGAGCGTGGAAGAGCTGTGTTCAGCGTTTCCGCGATATGTTCGTGTTTCACAAGGTAAATAGTTGTACACAAACCGTACAATAATAGGTAATACAATACAGATATATAAAGAAATCAAATTTAAAGACGAAGGTATATAGAAAGTTCACTAATGAGGCCCTGTTAGGGTTTTAGGCCGATTATGGATTATTTGAGTAGGATTACGGATTATTGAGGCATGAAAAACGAGATTATGGATTATTTGGGTAGGAATTTAGGATTACGGATTATTGTTAAGTCAATATCATAACTAATCAATTTTTGCTATTGACAATGAAAACAAAAGGTAAAATTTAAAGGTTGAGATGCCAGTCAACATAAATAACATCACCAACATGCCGGAGTCACAGATTAAAGACATTAAAATCTGTAAATCTGTTTCGAGCCGGAACGCCCGCATCAAAATGGCGACCGCATCAACATGTACATCGGTCGCATTGAATATGTTTACTTTTGATACTTGTACTGTTCATGTTTGTTGAATATATTTTAGGGATATTTTTGTTTTGAAAATTTTGTTTAGAAAGGATTATTTTCAAATTTTAACTTGGATTATGGATTATTCACACACCCCCTAACAGGGCCTCACTAATACGAGTGCTGAATTGCAAAAAACGCAGCTCAAACACGACCGAGTCGAAGCCTTACTAGGGCATCTTAGGCTGTCAGCATAAAGCTAGTACTCGTTGATTAACTTGATTTTGAGTTTATGCTTGAAGGCTGATTTAGTTAAACTTTTCAAAGAATCTTCTAGTATGTTATTCCAAATTTTCGGTCCCTGAAAGCGGAGTGAAAATTTGCCATAATTTGTTCTAATCGAATGAATACATGCAGTATATATTTTTGCAAGCTAATTTCGTATTATAATTATGTTTTTGGTTGACGAAAAGGAAGAAGTTGTCAAAAGCTACAGTAGATAAAATAAAGTGATTTGATGTAGAAGTCTTAAAAGACCAAGATTTCTAAGTATTAAAAAGGACTAGTATGTTCATCATATTTTGAGAAAGTTATTATATGAGCACACAGAGTAGAATCATAGTATGTATATTACCTCATAATGTCAAGCCATATGGCATATGTGATAAATGGATATATCAAAGAGTAATATAATTGTAGTATAGCAGTCTTATTACTTAGGCTGGGTGTTTATCCTGCACATACTTGACGTGCTTGAATAAGTATAGAATTTGGTAGGTCTCCTCTGGCTATCTTTCCTCACCAAAAACAATTAAGTCCTGGTTGTCGAGCACGTGTATCATGACTATCATGAGCAGTGAATTGGGCAACCATGCACACCCTGTGTAATCGGCATCACAGTCCATTTCAACTAATTAACTTTTCACTAAAATGTTCCGAACTTCCGCGAACTTCGCAAATTCGTTGCGAAGTTCAAAAGTTCATTATGAAATTCCCAAACCGGTTTGTAAACTGAGCATTTGATTGGCTGCTTTTTCTCTAGTAACCAGAGGCTTTGTTTACAAACTTGCTAGTGAAATGAATTAAAAGAGCTATAGTCAAATGAAGCCAATTTAAATAGCTACTGTTTGATAAAAAATATGTGTAATATGAGTTAAGCTTTCGTTGTGCTACAACATCGTCAGAACTACGAGAATATGTACAGGGTGTCCCAAAAAAAGGCTACCTTTTCAAATTCAAATTAGTATGTTAATTCAAGCAACCTATTGTATTCAATATCCCATGTGTATAAAACTGTGTGTTTTTACGCATTCGTAGTTCAAAAGCGATAATGAATTTCAAAGAACTACAATAGGTTGCTTGAATTAACATGCTAATTTGAATTTGAAAAGGTAGCCTTTTTTTTGGGACACCCTGTACAGGGATAGTATTATATATGCCTAGGTGTAGGCGGACTAAAAATGTGAAACAAAAGAATAATGAAGCACCTATTATAGATAAAAGTTAATGTTCAATTACTGATGCTAAAATATTATAAAGGGATAACTATTAAGAAAATGTTTGTGCACCGATGACGTCGGTTTAGAGAGATGTTCTTTTACATTTTATCAACAACCACGATACGGAGGATTTGAGTAGTAAAGTAACGGTGAGAATAATTGCGAAAGAAAGAGATCAAGTAAATTTACGTTTGAAAGAGGCCCACTACATCCAAGACTGAAGCCAGAGATAAATAGCCGTGAAGAATGCAGTGAACTGGTCGAACTGTTATTCTGATTTTAGACTATTATTTAATTACCTTAGTCTTTAATAAGAACAACACTTTTATATAATTCTTAATAGTTATCCTTTATAATATTTTAGCATCAGTAATTGAACATTAACTTTTATTTATTCTAATTATAGGTAGTAGGTACCTACTTTTTAGTCCGCCTACACCTAGGCATATATAATACTATCCCTGTACATATTCTCGTAGTTCTGACGATGTTGTAGCACAACGAAAGCTTAACTCATATTAAACATATTCCTTATCAAACAGTAGCTATTTGGCTACACTTGACTATAACTCTTTTCATCTTATAATGCTACTGAAGGACAACTTCATTCGATTTTAGTAAAAAGTTAGTTGAAATCGACTTTAAGTGAATTATTATTATTATATTACTGTTTTTAAAGGTTATTACAGTGCATCGACATACGAGAAAATCCTGAACGTTGGAGATAAATTACACTTGAAAAGTATCGATAAAAGAAAGAAAGGCGATGAAAAATTGATCTGTGTTAACCAGAATGGTCGGACTATTGAACTGCCTAAAGATTGTGCGGCTGGCTTTCAACCCCTGGCCGATGGAAAAGGGTACTACCTATCGGAGGTTCTAAAAGAATTCTCTATGCCGCTATACGTGCGATTCGTTGAACCTTACAGCATAGGTCATGAAACCTGGTCGGCAAATAGATCCCTTTGTCAACCCGTTGGTACAATTTGCCTCGACAGAACCTTTACTGAGACAGTTATTACAGCATCATCAATAGAAAGTGATGGTCAACACACTATGGTACAATTCTCCCTTGATGTAGATATCAGGTTGGTTGTTTGTGAGGAAACGTTCAGAAATAGGGCAGACTATGTTAACATTTGTCAGACTTTTCACCAAGGTACTGATTATCAAAGTATTAATACAGACACCTACGAATATATCGATACGACACAAACCTTGAAAGATTCAGCACTTAATGTGGCAAGTAAATCTGATTCAAAAAAGTTAAACAAAAACGTGCCACATTCAAGAAATCTACCCAAGCCAGATCCAGCTAAGGCAATCCCACCCAGGTTAGCCCAACCAATGGCTAAGCCAGCCCCACAAAAGGCTAAGCCAGCCATTCACCCAAAGCCCAAGACCAAAAATTCGACTTCAAAACACGATGCCAAGATAGCTGGGAACTTAACAAGTCTTATACATAATGCGGACCCAAATGCCATTTATGAAGATATTGGATGTACTGAACCGAATTATAGGGAACGCCAATTTGTTAAGGATTCTACATACACTGCGCTCGATCCAACATATATCTCCAATAACAGCCATAAGTATGCAAAACCTAATGTCGAGCACCTTACTCAAACCTCAGAAAACCAACCTACTATACTTGCCAACCCACATTTGCCTGACAACGCAATTGCATTGCCTAACAGACTCCTACCCGATTGTCCGCCTCAACTGCCTAGCAGATCTAAAGTGCCTAACAGCAAGCCTGATCAACCTACCAAACACGAAAGTAGGACTATATTACCTGACACCCAGCCTCACAGACCTATTGTACTTAACAGCAAGCCTGAATTACCAACCAGCCTGCCTGGTCGACGCCCTTCACTCCCTTCCAGCAAAATGCCTGCAGCCACACCTGAACAGCAAAAAGAAGAAATTTATCAAGCAATCGCCAAATATCCATTGGATCTGTCACGTTTAAGTGTTGCAGACGTTGGCAGGTTATTGAAATACTTAGGAATGGGAAATTATGTTGAAATATTTGCTGCGGAGTTGATAGACGGTGTAATGTTAGCCAGTATCGATAGAGAGAGTTTGGAATCATTGAATATAATTCCATTCCATGTCGTAAAGTTATTGAAGTTTATTGGAGGATGGCGACCTAATGTACAACGTACTTCCTCAGAAACGTGACCCCTGTCCAAAATACGGAAATATTCAAATATATACTTTAGAATATTATATTATAGAGCAATTAGAACAACGATCGAACCATTAAACATTATAATCTAGATAGACTGAAAGATTAAATCGAAATGTATTTGCATTGATAAAATATTGATAAATAAAGATATACGACTTAATTTCTTCCGAAAGTATGGCGACCGTTTCACAACCACAATCCGAAACTTTACCGAATCCAGTACGAAGGAATGTAGCGAGAAGTCCACCCCCAGTTTCTCCCAAACCTAAGAAAAGAATCATAAAGTCTGTCCTACCTAAATCCCAAAAAGATCCCAAATATCCACTAGGTGATCCTGAACAACCCTCGCGAGGTCCTCTCGAAGATTGTACGACCACAGCCGAAGTACACGACGAACCTTCACGAAGTAGTCACGAAGATAGTGTGACCACAGACGAAGATAATTACGTTGAAATGGGGATAGTAAAGAAATATATTAATGAAAATACTGATTGTGACAAAAGTTCAGTAGGTAACCACAACGATTTTAACAGCCACCGGAAAGTTTGTGAGGATAAGAATGTTTCGAAAAAAATTTCTCACCTTACTGACAATGTAATGTTCCAGCACCATCAGAGAACCATTTGACAAAAGAGAATTCAACAAACCAAGCATTATTCAATCAACCTGAAACTGATTCAAAACATTGATGGATGGACTGCAAAGCATAAACATGATGGACTGCAAAGCATAAACATGAGTTTGCGGATCCTCGTTTACTAAAGGACAAGCGTGACAATCCAGAACAATTAACCCCAGTGTATTCTGACTATGTGATCCCTATGGTATCAAAAAACTTAGAACATCAGACCAAGAGATTTGACATACACAAAGCATGCAAACGAGACGATCCAAAAAATATATCTTCAAATAGTTATGAAAATATGTATGTTAAATGCGAAAGAAATCAACAGACCGATCAGCAGGCTTATGAAAACGTGGTTCCAAAAGTGGATTGGGGTTCAGATTCCGAGAAATTTGAAGTCTCTCGGAAATCCAAGGATTATGAATAAGTCCGCAGGCGGCACGAAATCTGGAATTTGAAAATCAGGTGAGATATTTTGTGTGATCATTCTATTACACGCAATGCGTGCTTATTCCTAGACATGCTTCAAGTCTCTCTTTGATTGTCTTTCTGTATCGATCCACTATAGTGTAAAGAACATGACGTAGCGAGGGGTGGCGCAGCGACAAAGAGAGACTTGTCAACTTCGGAAAATCTTGGTTCGAAACTGAACCTAAGCGGCTAGACTTGCTCCAAGTCTCTTTTTCATTGTCTTTCTGTATCGATCAACTATAGTGTAACTCATGTTATTTACACTAGAGTGGATCGATACAGAAAGACAATCAAAGAGAGACTTGGAGCAGGTCTAGCTTATTCCATGTACTCCGCCCAGAAATAAGCTCACAAAAACCGCGCGGTAGATCCTTAAATCAACCGCGTGAACGACCACCGCAACTAAACCGAAAGCAAACCACAGTTTAACTGCAACTAAACCGAAAGCAAACCACAGTTTACCGCAACTAAACCGAAACTAAACCGAAACCAAACCACAATTTAACCGCAACTAAACCGAAACCAAACCACAGTTAACCGTAACTAAACCGAAACCAAACCACAGTTTAACCGCAACTAAACGTATAAACCGCAGTTTTAACGCAATAGAACCCGCGTGCGCACGACAACTGTAGTGTTGGGTTATTTCTAAACGGTAATGTGTTGAAATACAGTATGTGTGTATATTTACATACACAATATTTACATGGCTTACATGTGTGTATCTATATAAAGTGTGTTTTATTTCACGAAATATCGAAGAGTGCATGCTCTATACCATAACGACATACTGTATATAGAGCAAATATAGTATAGGTTGGCTTAACAGGTAAGCCGACCAAAAATATTTACTATAGGTATATATTTACATTTGTAAATATATATTTTCTCTTCTCAACTTCTACTGTATATATCAAGCGTTTTTTTAATTATAAATCTATATGTATATAAAATAATATTGATTGTAATAGGAGGGGGAGGGTTCACTAAGTGGGGCATGTGTAGCACCATACTGATAATACTTACAGTTCAAACTAATCCCAAGGGCTTATAACACCGAATTCTGTATATAACTAATTGACAATGTCCTTTTTGTATTTCGTATTGAAAATGGTGTGAACTAAACTCTCTTCTCTTTTTTATCAGGTTGAACAAAATCGTCGAATGAATTGTCGTTGAATTATTCAAATGGCGCGATTCTTATGACCAATCTTGATTTAGACACTTTAAAAGCTTTAAATGTTGACTTGATTCACGCGAAAAAGTTGTTAAAGTTTATCAGTGGATGACGTCCTCAGAAAGGCCCAGAAAATATCGATTTATTGTAGTTATGTTCAACGAAGAAGTATAGTTTAGTCATAAAGGAATGAGACGGAGGCACCGGCCCGATATATATTAGATGTATCATCCCTCAAGACGCATCGTCCGTATATATGATGGATCATTCATCTATAAAGTTTAGTGTTAAAACAAAATGAACTAACCAGACAACTCCAGACGAACTACAATCTTGGACATAACCCTTGAGACCATTACTGGCAATATTGCAAAGTTAAAATACACTGACAAGACAAATTTCGTGACTCCCTCTCCCCCAGTTCAATGTTGTGAACAACCCCGAAACAACTTTGGACAATTTACCATGACACAAGCTCGACATTGAGTTGGGGGAGTGGAGCGCAACGTGAGTTTACAGGGAATTTGTCACAAGGGGTGTGCCAATTTTGCATAGGTGGAAAGGCTGTCCCAACCAGTTATGTCCAAGATTGTAGCTAAAATAGCGCGATCTATCCGTTACACAGCTGCAAATAGTATTGATATATTGAAAA
The DNA here is from genome assembly GCA_016169945.1 of Trachythela sp. YZ-2020. Lineage (NCBI taxonomy): Eukaryota > Metazoa > Cnidaria > Anthozoa > Malacalcyonacea > Clavulariidae > Trachythela > Trachythela sp. YZ-2020. The sequence goes on along the minus strand of JADLSH010000365.1, from coordinate 602,797 downwards.
TATGTATATAATATTTTTATGTAAAATTTGTTGCTATTATCATGATTTAATTTTGAAATATTAAAATTTACACTAGCCTGCCATCGCAGTCTGTAGACTTAATTCATCGTGCACTGTTTTATCTGGTAAGAATGGTAACACTCTAGGATATAAATTAAGCCTTCAATATAATTTACATCAGGGCAAAACATTAATTCCAACAGAAGTCATCATTCTTTAATTATATTCGATAAATATAGACTGAAAGATTGAATAGAAAATTCACAGTCTGAAAATGTATTTGTATTGATAATTATTTAACACAATATTCAAACCGATTTGAAGCTTTGTTGTAATACAAGGCTATATGATTATTTCATTTGAAATCCTGTCTGAAAGTTACCCCAACGACAACGTGTACCAAAAGACTGAAAAATAGACACTCTGATGCACTCATCAACTGCATAGACGTAGGTAGCAACTTCAAGTTTGGGGGGTTTGGGGGGGGCACTTTGGCTTAAGGGCACCTCTTCTATTAGTAAAGGACACTTTTTCCATTGTTTTAGCTGGAGAAAAGGGCACGCTGAAGAAAACTGTTCCCGCGCCACTGATCAGCTGTCACCAACTTTGAACTAGTTCAAATTTTGATGAGAGTTGATGAGAGTTTTTGCTCGTTTGACCGGCACGCGTGGTAATATCCAGTCAACGTACTCTCATGCAACTCTTGTTTTCGCTTGACTGGGGCATGAGAGTTGATCAAACTCTCATGTAAACTCTCGCTTGCTTACTCGCACCAACTGTCATCCTTGTTTGACAAGGGCTTAACTAGAGAATGTCTACATGATTATTCCATTTGGGATCTTGTCTTAAAGTTACTCACATTAAAAGATTGGAAAGATAAACAGACAGATATATATAATATCTACATAATATCAGGAGATTATAATATCTTATAAACATAGTTGTTTGTTCGAATCGCTGCAAATATTTGACACCAAGCCAGTCAATTTTGTAAGAATGTTTTAATAGGTTTCGTGCCTTTAGAAATCACACAGCATGGTTTCGTTTCATATTATTGAATATCATCAAATGTCTTCCTTAATAGTTATTATTCAAAAGCTTGTGACAGCATTATGGTCTCAACTGATTAGCTTTGGTGTCAACAGTGAGGTTATTTGTTTGATTTGGCGAATATTTCGTCTCGATATGCTTGCAGTAAACATCGTTGAAAACGTATATATACGAATACCATTATCAAAACACATTTATTGTGGAATAAGGAAGTGCTTGGCAAGTCATTACTTCTTCCGAAGTCTGGATTCAGCTAATTGGTTTGGACATAAAGTGAAACTGTGCAATTTGTTTGAATTGTATTGTTAGTATAACAGTACGTTTGAGAATCGACGTAATACAGTAGATGCGAGGAGTTTGGCCTTAAATAGCTGCCATATACTTTGCATTCCTCATTCCGTAGTACACTGTTCAAATAACTCAAATAACTGTCTACATTATTCGTAAGCAATAAACGAACAATCATGGATAACTCACAACTGGAATTGGCTAAACTCAAATGGAGTACAGCCTATTTCACAGTTTCTGAGTTGTTAAACAAATATCCCCTACCGCAGATTGTAAAAGTCATCGGGGGCTTCTATGGCGAAACCAACGAATCCACCCTAAGTACTCATCAAGTATTATGTTTGCATTCTATCAAATCCATCGAGAAGGTACATGGTCGTGATAATTGTGGTAAAGAGATCTCAATGTTGCTCGAGTGTCGAAGTAAAGTCGAAGTGCGTTCATCGAATTTGAAAGATGTCTATGAGAACGTGGAAGAGCTGTGTTCAGCGTTTCCGCGATATGTTCGTATTTCACAAGGTAAATAGTTGTACACAAACCATACAATAATAGATAATACAATACAGAGATATAAAAATTATTAAGAACGCAGCTCTATATAGGAAGTTCACTAATATGAGTGCTGAATTGCAAAAGACGCAGCTCAAACACGACCGAGCCTTACCAGGGCACTTTGGGCTCTCGAAATATGACCGTGTCTGCAGATTACAGAGCAAAGCTAAGGTGGAAATGTTAGTCTATTTGTTGAGAGAAGAACACAGAGTATCCGAAGAAAAACCTTCGAAATACAGACGAGAACCAACCACAATTCTACTTACACGAGTTTTCAAGCACATCATGTCAGAGCAAAGTAACCACTTACCCATCCTCGACTTACAGTAGGAGTCTTATTACTTACAATCCTGGTCAAAAATATTAGTACTCTAGTCTTGACATTACATTGCTGAATCTGACACCCACTGCAATGAAAAGCTTACAAACCCCCCCCCCCCTCCCCCATACAATGTTGTGCTTAGTGTGGTAGCCTTGCAAGGGTTTACCACTTTACCCAACATTGTATCGGGGGGAAGGGGGGGTCTGAACTATGGGGGGAGGTCTAAGTGTTCCAATTATTTTTGACCAGGATTGTAGGCAGGGATTGTGTGCTTGAAAATACATGTGTAAGTATAGTTTGGTAGGTCTCTTCTGTTCCTTGAGAGTCGTTCTCCGAGTCCTCTGGCTATCTTTCCTCACCTGTCATGAGCCTCTGGCTCGGGTGAATTGAGCAACAACATCCTGGGTAAACAACATAAGGTGAATTACTATTGTTATACAGGATGTAAAAATAGGCATTCCTATTTTGGCATGTTATCGCGTGCATAATATTTAGTTTATAGACTTACCTTTTTCACACAAATATAGATAAGGCTTTTAGCTGTCAAATGACACCTTTTTTGTATCACTGCGATCAATAATGGCCCAATACGATCCGATGAAAAAAGAATGTTCGAAATCATATTTTTCCACTGCTTTGGGGATTAGACGTCCTTCGAATTTTCAACCATTTGCCCAAATGATAGTTGCTTATTTGTGAAACGTTCAGCAATGCCAGTTCAGTCTGCACATTTTCTGTTTTGTAAAATGTTCTAACCACCAAATTTCGTTGTAAAATCGCGATTTTAACAATTCTTAAATTTAGCAAAACTTGATAAATAGCCCATGTGTTACACCATCTTATTAATATTCTTAAATATGAATCCGAAATGAGAATAATTTCAATAGGCAGACAATAGCTTTGCGCTCAACTCCCAATGGTGGAAAAATGCGTTCTCGACCGACAATTTTTAATCGTATCATATTTGGCCATTTTTTATTGCAATGATACAAAAAACGTATCATTTAATTATACGTGTTCTGATATTTCCTAAAGTTTTTCAAAATTGTATTTCTGACAGGCGGATTCCGATCTGGAAATCGGATTCTAAATGCGTTTTGCACTGCGGTTACACTTTTTGTTAGGGTATAATTTGTTACAATAAATACTCGCTGCTCTGTAGTCAATTGAACCATTATTTTTACTCCAACTGATAGTATGATTTACTTGTAATTTGACTTTTTTGTGCAGATATTTTCTTTTATACTATTAGGAGCTATTTTAAATTCCCAGGAGCAGAAGTTTACGCACCTGTGAGTTAGCATAGTGCTCAGGCATTCAAATTATAACAATAGGATAATTTCTAAAGCGTCACTTTTTTTTTAGACACCCTGTATAATATCAAAAACAATTAACTATAATTGTTTACTAATTAATTACAGCACATAATTATTACACACTCCGTTAATTTCGGAAATGCATTATACATTATTGTGCAAGGGTTAAACGCCGTTTAAAATAGGGTAAAGACAAATCCTGAATGTTATTAGTTACTTCATCCGATAATGAATGTTATTATTACTTCATCCGATTTTTTTCCAAATAATCACCTAGTATGTAATTTTACTAAAACAATTATTCGCCTCACGCTCGGTGAATATCGGTGAATAAAAACCTCGACTTCGTCTCGGTTTTTATTCACCGATATTCACCTCGCCTTCGGCGAATAATTGTTAATTGTTGAGCAATATGTCAGGTGAGGAAATACTAGAGCATTGTACATTTTGATTAGAATATGTAAAGGAACAAAGGACTTAGCTCTTCTTAATAATGCAATATTTTTTGAGATTTTTTTACATTGTGCGTCAATGTGCATACCCCACTTTAATTGATCGTCGATGATAAAACCAAGAGATTTTTTGCTGGTGACACGTTTAATATTATTATCTCCTATGGCTAATGAAATCTCTGGGATGTCTTCAAAATTAGCGAGACGATATCTAGACCCAATTATCATAAATTCCGTTTTGCTATCGTTTAACGTGAGTTTGTTGCCTCTAAGCCAACTATGAACATTCTCAAGATCTCTTTTAAGTTTAGTCTCGATTTCATTGGGATCCAAACCGGCACACGAAAGATTTGTGTCATCAGCAAACAAGTTAGCCTTGGTTGTTTCTAGACACTTAGGTAGATCGTTAATATACAAGAGGAATGGAATGGGGCCAAGATTAGATTCTTGCGGTACCCAACATCTAATTTCTCTAGCATGTGTGATTTTTTCCCATTCATTAAACAAATCTGTTCTGACAGCTAAAAGATTGCTCTTTATTGGTATAAAAAAGGTAAATATATAAACTAAATAATAAACGCACGACAGCATGCTAAATTTGGATTACGTTTTTTGATACACCCTGTTTTTAAGGTTATTACAGTACATCAACAGACGAGGAAATCCTGAACGTTGGAGATAAATTACACTTGAAAAGTATCGATAAAAGCAAGAAAAGAGATGAAAAATTGATCTGTGTCAACCAGAATGGTCGGACTATTGAACTGCCTAAAGATTGTGTGGCTGGCTTTCAACCCCTGGCCGATGGAAAAGAGTATTACCTATCGGAGGTTCTAAAAGAATTCTCAATGCCGTTGTACGTGCAATTCGTTGAACCTTACAGCCTAGGTCATGAAACCTGGTCGGAAAACAGATCCCTTAGTCAATCCCTTGGTACAATTTGCCTCGACAGAATGTGTACTGAGACAGTAATTACAGCAACGTCAATACGCATTGATGGTCAACACGCTATGGTACAATTTTCCCCTGAAGTAGATATCAGGTTGGTTGTTTGTGAGGAATTGTTCAGAAATAGCGCAGACTATGTTAACATTTGTCAGAGTTTTAACCAAGGTACTGATTATCAAAGTATCAATACAGACACCAACGAGTATATCGACACGACCCAAAACTTGAAAGATTCAGCACTTAATGTGGCAAGTAAATCTGGTTCAAAAAAGCTAAAGAAAGGCGTGCCACATTCAAGAAACCTACCCAAGCCAGATCCAGCTAAAGCAATCCCACCCAGGTTGGCCCAACCAATGGATAAGCCAGCCCCACAAAAGGCTAAGCCAGCCATTTACCCAAAGCCCAAGACCAAAAATTCGACTTCAAAACACGATGCCAAGATAGCTGGGAACTTAACAAGTCCTATACATAAACACAATGAAAGTTTTCAAACTTCTAAACACCAACAAACAAGTGATGAAGTGGAACAGCCTTATGCGGACCCAAATGCCATTTATGAAGAGATTGGATGTACTGAACCGAAATATACGGAATGCCAATTTGTTAAGGACTCTACATACACTGCGCTCGATCCAACATATATCTCCAATAACAGACATGAATATGCAAAACTTAATGTCGAGCACCTTACTCAATCAAATCCAGTAATTGTACCATTGCAGGGTAATAAATCACAAAGAACTTCAGAAAAGCAACAACCTACAGAATCACCTTCACACTTAAGCAGTCAATTATCAACAACTTCAGATAGCAACCAACCTGCAGAATTGGGAAGAAATTTCCATGTCTATAAATATCGCAACGCTCCTCAGGTGCCTGACAAGCCTTCACGGCTTAATAGATCTGCTATGCTTACCAATCCACACTTGCCTGCCAACGCAATTGCATTGCCTAACAGACTCGTTCCTAAAGTCCCTGATAGTCCGCCTCAACTTCCTAGCAGAGTAAAAATACCTAACAGCGAGCCTGGTCGATCTACAACACACGAGATTAGGGATAAATTACCTGACATCGAGGATCACAGACCTAATGTATCTGACAGCAAGCCTGAATTACCAACCAGCCTGCCTGGTCGACGGCCTTCACTCCCTTCCAGCAAAATGCCTGCAGTCACACCTGAACAGCGAAAAGAAGAGATTTATCAAGCAATCGCCAAATATCCATTGGATCTGTCACGTTTAAGTGTTGCAGACGTTGGCAGGTTATTGGAATACTTAGGAATGGGAAATTATGTTGAAATATTTGTAGCGGAGTTGATAGACGGTGTAATGTTAGCCAGTATGGATAGAGAGAATTTGGAATCATTGAATATAAGTCCATTTCATGTCACGAAGTTATTGAAGTTTATTGGAGGATGGCGACCTAATGTACAACGTACTTCCTCAGAGACGTGACCCGTGTCCAAAATATGCCGGAAATATTGAAATATATACTTTTGAATATTATAATATAGAACAATTAGAACGACGATCGAACCATTAAACATTATAATTTAGATAGACTAAAAGATTAAATCGAAATGTATTTGTATTGATAAAATATGATTATTAAACACAAAATTCAACCGATTTAAAGCTTTGTTATAATACGTGAGGTATATGATTATTCCATTTGAGATCCTGTCTGATTGCACGTTTGACAGGTACGCGTGGTAATATCCAGTCAACTCTCATGCAACTCTTGTTCTCGTTTGACCGGGGCATGAGAGTTGATAAAACTCTGACTCATGCAAATTCCCTCTTGCTTACTCTCATCAACTCTCATCCTCGTCTGACCAGGGCTTGAGAATGGCTACATGATTATTTCATTTGAGATTTTGTCTGAAAGTCACTACATTATAAGAATGACAAAATTGACAGACGATATAATAGAATGGTCGGCAAAAGACTATAATATCTTGTAAACATTGTTGTTCACTTGGTAATTAGTTCGCTTTGCCGCAAATATTTCGCACGTCAATTTTGCAAAAATATTTTTATCAAAGATTTCGAACTTTAGAAATCACACAGCATGGTTTCGTTTCATATTATTGAATATTTCATCAAATGTTTATCTTTATTATTCAAAAGCTTGTGAGAACAATATGGTTTCAGCTGATTAGTTTTGGTGTAAACTGTGAGGTTATAGTTCCTTTGAATTGGCGCCCAATATTTTGTCTCGACGTGCCTGAAGTAAACATCGTTGAAGACTTATATACGAACACCATTATCAAAATATACTTATTGTGGAGTATGAAGAAGTGCTTGGCGAGTGATTACTTCCAATAACAATCTGGATTCAGCTAATTAATTTGGGCATACACTGTGAAATTTGTTTGAATTGCCAAATATTTCGTCTCGCCGTGTCTGCCGTAAACATCTTAAGGAGTCATAGGACTGATATTACTTCACGAAATACGTTTATGGTAAGGTACGGAAGAACTGACTAACAAGCGATCATTTCCGACTTCCGTATCAACTGATTCTGCATAAATTTGTTTGATCTGCCAAATATTCGTCTCGACGTGTTACTAAACAAAGAAATCCTCAACGCATTATATAAATATATCATTATCAAAATACATCAGTTTTGAAGTGAAGAAGAATCGCTTAACAAAATATCCTTAGATGATGTGATTTGAATTCATGAAAGCCCCTCAACGTGTCAGTGTTATAAACAACAACCAAACCTTTGAGGAAGTGAATGAATCCTTTCAAAATTAGTCCATAGCTGGCTGTGAAGTAACAGAGCTATAATTGCTTCCCAAATTATGGCATCTCTGACCGAAGACGAATTATTAGATGCTCTAACTTGGAGTGAGGATTCCTACACTCTGGCAGAATTTATAACCGAATTTCCGCTACCACAAGTCGTGCAAGTCGTGCGAGGTTATGATGGTGGCACAGACAGCTCAACACTGGGTTATGGAGAAGTACTCACTTTACATGCATTGCGAGAAACACGAATACTCGTCGCAGAAGATAAGAATGGAAATACGATTTCAGTTGGGTTGGACTATCCTGATGAATTTCAAATACTCCCTCAAACAAAGGATTGTAGTCTAAACTCTTGTGGCGTGACTGATTTAGTATCATTTTACCAAACTGTTAAGTACCTAGAAGTAATTCAAGCACACTATGGAACAGGGGACAATCTAGATTCCACAGCTTCTGGAGAACTGCTAGAAATATTAGATATTACTAAACCACATAAACCTGAGAAGGCCAAAGTCCAGGTCCGTAATTTGGAAAGTGATCATAAGTCTACGCTCACGTCTACATGTACTGCAACGTTTAGACCTCTGCTTGACTGGAAGAAGTACAAAGCACCTGAGTTGAAGACACATCAGTATGGATTTCCAGTAAGAGTTCGCTTCCTAGAAAACGAGGTTGGCAAAGATACGGAATATCAAAGGTAAGACAGATTAACTGTTTCTAGTAGCTGAATCATACAGCATACGCCACTGCTCTGTACAGTATTATATATACTGTCTTAAGCGTATTATTCCTTTTATCAAATCAATTTGATAAAGGTACCCCCAAACCTATAAGCCTTATTTCATTTCATTTAATCAATATTTTAATAGGAACATCCAGTTTAGCTAAGGCTAGTTTAAATGGAGTCCTGTGTAAATTTAAATTAGTTAAAAATATATTAAACTATAGTTACAAAATACACAAATAAAAAGTACACATACACATACACATGCAGTACAATATAACACATAAATGAAAGCTGGCGCGTGCATGGACTTCATTATGATCGATAATGGCGCTTCGCCTTTGTCTTAAATTCTTTGATATTACGTCTTATTTCTTGCGGTAGATTATAAGTGCGAGAACCATTTATACGGAAACTCCCTTGATATTTGATGGTCGAAGCTAAAGGAATGCGCAATAAGTCATGACGTCTAGTGCGATATGCGTGAATTGAACTTCCAGGTATAAATTCACAATCAGATACTCTGGTGCTAAACCATTGAGGGATTTAAACATTAGGACTGACTTCAAGTAGTCTCGGCGTTTCTGTAGATCGTGCCAGGGAAAACGTTTGGCAATTCAGACAATTCTATACATTCCACAGTTCTGTCTTCAATTATACTGGCAGCCAGCCGATGGAGTTTCTGCAAGTAAGTTTTACTTCCTAAGCCACAATTATCCCAAACACTACAGTAATAATCAAACAGAAGTAACTATAGCACCATAAAGAGTCATGCAAGCATTCCTAGGAAGAACTTTGCGTAGCATGATCATGGGCTTAGACAGAGGCCCGTCCACCCGTCTTCTGGACGGGTATTCTTGAATGTAGACGGGCAAATGAATGTTCAAACATACAAACAAAACAGTATTTCTTCTTTGGTAGTTAGTACAACCGTACAAGCTTAACGTTTGCAATAACATATTGACATTTAGCAGTCACTGCACATACCTTGACCACAACGTCAACATATTTTTTTGGGGAGTGGAGTGGATTCCTAATCCTGGCTAAGTCCCTGCTTATGATTCCTATTGGGTTCCCTTGTCAAATATATCATCTTATATACTAAAATAAATTGTTTATTCATATTCCTCTGTATTGTGTGGCTAAAAAGAATGACTTGACTTGAAGACAGTGCATACTCTAGTATTTATAACTGTGATAGGTTGGTTTCACGAAGTAGAAGGTGTTTGAAGATACGATTCGAACGAAAATTTATATACATTTTTTATTCCATCTTCAAACACCTTCTACTATTAGTCCTATTGGGTTTCACGAAGCACTATTTGATGCAGAAATAGCTAGTCTTGTGATTTGATGGCAAACAGATAAAATCAGTTAGAAACTCAGTTAAATATCAGTGTCAACATTTCTGAAGTTGACCACCATCATGCTGTCCCGTAACGCTTACTGAAACCCACCAACATGCAATAGTGTTGACGTGCAATAAGAAACCAACATTTTCATGGTGTTGAATGAAAAGTCTTTAAACTGTAAAATAACTTCTTTCAGTGAAGATTTTTGTTTTCATGCTTCATAATTGTGATATTTAATCTTGTCTATTTCATTGCAACTATAATAATAATAATAATAATAATAATATCTATGCACTTTACAATGGTATATAGTTCAACTAGAAGAAGAATTAAGAAGAATTACAGCTATACCTATTACATCAATCACTAAAAAAATACAAATCTGTTAAAACTATTAATAAAATATGTACATCCAGACTATTCATTTAAGGACAGAAATAAAGTTTAAACAAGTATGTCTTCAGTATAGATTTAAAAACATGTACACTTGGTGCTAATCTTACAAAGTTAGGCAGATCATTCCAAAGTCTAGGTGCATGTATAGAGAAAGCTCTCAGGCCATAATTAGCAGTATTGTATTTCTGTGTCTCTAACTTCATATTATGTGGCTTTATACATGTAGAATGATGCATTAAATAAATGTTGATAAAATCTTGAAGGCGTGGTTCCAGTGTAGACAGCGATAAACGATATTCTTAAGATTACATCACATGATATACGTGCGTTATGGTAGATTGGACATTGCGCAACGAATTTTAGGTCTACTTTTACCAAATTTTCAGTGAAAAAAGCCAGAAAAATGCTGATTTCGAAAAACTTCGTTTGATGGGTATTCAGGTAAAACCTTTCTAGTTTTGTCTGACTGAATAAAAATATAGGTACTCCATAAAAACAAAAAAATAAGTGTACAGTTTACGCCACATTTTGTCTAGATATTGCAATTTGAATCTTCATAAGTAAAGTAAAAAAAACGTGTGCGGAAATTTTTTAATTGTTCTTTAATTGTTCATTTTTTATAGTGATCTTAATTGATCTTGTCATGATAGTTCACGAAGCCGTAGAACAACACGGCTTATCAAAATAACCATTAAAGAAGAGAAAATTTCCGCACACGTTATTTTTACTTTGCTAATGAAGATTCAAATTGCGATATCTAGACGAACTTTGGGTAAACTGTGCACTTATTTCTTTGTTTTTATAGAGTACCTATATGTTTTTGTTTAGTCGGACAAAACTTGAAGGTTTTACCTAAACACCCACCAAACGAAATTTTTCAAAATCAGCATTTTCCTGGCCTTTTTCAGTGAAAATTTCATAAAACTACATGTAAAATTCGTTGCGCAATGTCCAATCTACCACAGGATCAAACTACCTGAAACGTAAAACAAGAACGTGAACGTTTCGAGCGAAGGCCCTTCGTCTGGGCCATTTAGTGAAGACCTACTAACTTCCAGATGAAGGGCCTTCGCTCGAAACGTCCACGTTCTTGTTATATTTTTCAAGTAGTTTGTTTGTCTGTCTGATCCAATATAAACCCCCGAAGCATTAGTAAATGTTGTATATGTTTGGTCAGTATTGGCTCAAGTGCATGCTGTCCTTAAACATTAAAGTACGAGTGCTTGAGAGTTCTTGTGTCCTACCTTGCAAAACCAACACTTCACATAAATCGAGCAGAATATTTATGTATTAAACTATCAAATCATGTTGGATAAATGGATATTAATCCGAGAATGAAAACTTGACGGGCTCGGCTTCGCCTTGGACTGTAACAAAATGCTCAAACTTAAAATCTTGCCAAGTCCAACTGCACATTGCTGGAATTGAACCCAAGTCACAGAGGTGAAAGGCACATCAGGACCAAAACACAGACAGCTTTGCATTTATATCATACATTATATTCTATAAATTTAACGAAGCCAAAAGACGAAATTACAATCAGACAACGTGCGTATTATGTGAATCGTGTGTGAATCGAGCCACAGTCCCAAAGATGTAAATTACATGGCATGCACCAGCCATTGCGTTCCCAGACAGTTCTGCACATACACATCATATTTGTCGTTCTATGAATCTAACATATACATGCCATTTTACAGGTTGATTTCTAAGTCGCCAGATATCAATGTTACAAATGAAACGGATGATATTACCGTGATCACCACAACTGTAAGCAGCGATACAGACTTCAAATTCTGCTTCGAAATACCAGAAGATTTGGAAATAAAAGTCGCCGTTGCTGAAGGCTTCTCAAACGGGGCTAAACATTACACCGATATAGTGAACAATCTTAATGAGCGCTTTGATGTCATAAAATTCATGGCTAGCCATCAACCAGCGCTGATTAAACGCCGTGATGCAATTAAACAATATGATTACGATACAATCAAGGGATATATCATCGATAAATCGATATCATCTCCAACGTTCGGTGAAGTGGAACAAGACAAAGATGCCCCTGCGCTGCCGCCAAGAGGTCACACCAAAGTCAAAGAAAGCAAAAGTCTTGACATACCACCAACCCCTCCCAAAGTACCTGAGAAACCAGCCCCAAGTGTTGAAACCAACCCCCAGAAACCGAAACCTGTCGCCCCCCCCCGGGAAAGGTCTGTATCACAGAATCTAATCGATGAGATAAAATCTAAATCAAAGGATAATACCCCAACAACCTCATCCACAGATATACCACAACCAACCAAGAATAATCTCAATAGTCCATCACAGATTGAGTCGAAAGGCCGTAGGGATAGACAAGTAAAGCCGCCCATATATACCCCAAATGTTCCACAAACAAGCAACAATAACCCTAATGATCCAACACCGCAAAAAATGAAGGTTAGCAAACAACCGGTCATGCCGCCCATAAATACCCCAGCTTCGTCCCCAACTGTACTACCAACAACCATCAATGACCCCATTGATCCACCACAAACAGAATTGAAGAATAGTAAACAACCAGTCGAATTGCCCAAAAATGCCCCAGGTGTTGTACAAACAATAAACAATAAACCCATTTCTCCACTATTGGCTGAACTGAAGACCCGTATGAAAGTGCCCGTACCACCGCCCCGCCTCCAGCAACAGGATACAAATTCCAAACCCCAAGCCAACAAAACAGACGAAACCTCGCAGGCAACAAGTAAAAATAGCCCGTCACCTGCGAAAGTACACGGTGGAACAGAAGGTCCCGCAGTCACAACCACACAAACTACCAGTAGTCAGCCCAAGTCTTCTTCACAAGCCGATGAAAAGGACAATCTCGTGAAAAGTGAACCACCAGTCACATCCCCGAAATTACCACCTCGTAATCGGCGACCAAAATTGGACGACACGTCTAACAATAGTCAAGGTAAAAATGGTTACAAATCTTTCTTCAACATATTTGGTGCAATGAGCCTTTCAAGGGCCTGTTATTTTTCTTTCTATCTATTAAAATTTCATTGGATTGTAAATTATTCAATATGCTAATTGCTAAGAATATAGTTCGTAAATTTCTCTAAATATGAAGCAAGTACTCGCTAGCGCATTTGTCTCGGCGTGTGACTGTTCCAAATTAAGCTGATATTGTGTGCATTGTGAGTCAAATTTGTAACGGGTGATTTCCACTTATCTCGTTCACGAGTTTTTAGGCAGGTTCCGGCCTTTCACCGGCCCAACACACACACTCGGCTAAGTCAGTAAGATGAGGTCATCCGAGTACTAGTCGTTGATTGGCTGCAAGCTAACACTCGCACGATAACAATATATTTTGTATCTGCGCATGCAGATTATCGTGCGAGTGTGTGTGTAAGCAGCCAATCAGCGACTAGTACTCGGATGACCTCATCTTATTGACTTAGGATTATGTCATTAAATCTTCATGGTCTTTTTGGCTGTTAAAGTTAGCGGAAGTGACGTGCAAGGCAATGCCAGTCAGTTTCCTTTTGTTTCTTAATGCCTTATTTGACGTCACTTCCGGTAACTTTAACCGCCCATAAGGCCAAGAAGATGAAGTTGTTTTTTTTCAACGAAGATGTATTGCATTTCGCTTTAGAATGTTCTGAAAATCACAAATCTCCAAACATTACACTTGCACTTTAACTGTAGCAATAATCTTCATGGATTATTGATGAGAATTTACACTTTCTTTTAGCGTATTCCTATAAGTTTTGCAATAATGCAACTTTTAATATGTATTACAATATGTTAAGGTTGCTTTTTAGCTTACCGATAAAATTAAATGTCTCAATTATTATTAAGGTAACAATACGGATGAAACACTGCCCACAAACAGTCACCCTGAGAAGAAAGATTTCCAAATTGTAAAAGACAAGAGAGAAGGCAATGATGCACCTGATCTTCCACCAAAATCTAGAGATCCCCACTACGTTACCCCAATACTCCCAAATGTACTAAGCGATCTCCCCCAATCAGTTGTGCTCCCTGAGCTACCGTCTACTCCCCCTCCCACTCGAAACCCTCCTTTTCGTAGAGGAAAAAAACGCGCCGATACACTGCCAAGGGCATTTAAAATTGGTGAAAATATCCAGTACGCTGTGCCACAGGAAGACGAAGGAGTATATGAGATACCATTTCATTTTCAAAGTCCCAAAGTAATGCCGGTGGCACCTCAAATGAACCTTACGACACCCCAGTATGGCCATGAAGAAGATCCCTACGAACTAGTCGCTAAAATTCCGCTGGATTTGTCAGGCCTCAGCGTCGGTGAAGTTTCTAATATGTTAAAAAATTTGAATATGGGTGAGTACGCGGAGAGTTTTGAGAATCATATGATCGATGGAAATTTGTTACAGGAGCTGCAGGAAAGTCAGTTATTAGACTTGGAAATGACTTCTTTTCATCGCACAAAGCTGCTCAACTTTATCAACGGATGGCGTCCGAAACTTGTTGCAAACAAACACAATACTTGAACCTTCTTGCTAGTATATTGGCTAGTGGCATGACCAAATTTCGAACAAGGCTCCATTTCAAGGCAGTACTAATTTTGCCGCAGAAAAAGAGGAGTGTTTTCAAACACGGAATAGTGTGTTGAAAAACGAGGCGCAAACCAAGCCGAGTTTTTTTAACATTCTTTGAGGTGTTTTAAAATCACCATAATAAACGACTTCAAGTGTATAATATAAAACTTTTGAAACGAATCAGTATTAAAAGAGAAATTCAGTGCAAAAGTTGACATAGTTTATAACCGTTTACAAATGTGGTATCAAGACAACGATACGGCGATGATTTCTTTTGTGTTTTGCTCATGAAGTATTAATAAGATTGAGAAGAAAACACATTAACAATTTGATCAAAAGTGACAAATTTGATAAAACTATATAATTCATAAACGTTTTTTTGTACAAACTATACAAGTTTAGATAGTTATCATGTCTATATAACGTATCTGAGTAACTGGTTTATATCAGCCCAGTTGAATGTATACCGTATTTAGTGATCTTGGCATCCGCCATCTTGTAGTAAAGTTTTTGGAATACTTTTTTATACTACCCTATTCCCCTGCATATAAGTGCATGCGCCTATAAGCGGATATTTACGATTTTTCGATATATTTTGGAGTGAAAAATGATCGTCGTTTGTGGGCGCACGCGCCTATAAAAATCCGCATATATAGGCGCACAAACCTCCCTCAGAATGAACAACTTTTGTGGTTGAAATTGTGTAATTTCCATACAACGAAAAACTTCAAAAAACGTTAATTTACAGTTTTTCAATAGAAAGTAAAACAAACAATGCAATTCCATTGCCAATTTAAAGTTAAAGAACCATGAAATAATAAGGTGATTCTATAGTTGAGGGCATCCTTGAAGAATATCTTGAACTGAAGCCCCGGTCAAACGAGGATGAGAGTTGATGAGAGTTAATGAGAGTTACAACTCTCGCCGCTCGCGTTTGACCGCCAAATCTCATCGACTCTCACTATGCACTCTCATCAACTCTCATCAACTCTCATGCACTCTCATCAACTCTCATGCACTCTCATCAACTCTCATGCACTCTCATCAACTCTCATCAACTCTCATGCACTCTCACCAACTCTCATGCACTCTCATCGACTCTCATGCACTCTCATGCACTCTCATCAACTCTCATCAACTCTCATCAACTCTCATCAACTCTCATCAACTCTCATCAACTCTCATCAACTCTCATCAACTCTCATCAACTCTCATCAACTCTCATCAACTCTCATCAACTCTCATCAACTCTCATCAACTCTCATGCACTCTCATCAACTCTCGTGCACTCTCATCGACTCTCATCGACTCGCATGCACTCTCATGCACTCTCATCAACTTTGAGCTGGTTCAAATTTTGATGAGAGTTTTGCTCGTTTGACCGGTCATGAGAGTTGCATAAGAATTTTAAACAACTATAGTCAGACTAGTGTTTTGCACTTTCTATAAGAATTAGCTTAACAAAATAACACGTTATGACTGTGTCTATAACAAGAAAAGCTAAGATGGAAATTTAAACACTTTGTTTACCAAAATTTTAAAATTATTCGCAGTGCTCCATTTTGCGCGTTAAATCATTTCAGGCTGTCGCAACTCTCATGCATCTCTCGTTCTCGTTTGACCGGGGCACGAGAGTTGAACAAACTCTCATGCAAACTCTCACTTGCCAACTCTCATCAACTCTCATCCTCGTTTGACCAGGGCTTGAAGAATAAACTGAGAAGGCAATAACGCAGGACGAACGTTAACACCGTCATTATCAACTATTACACTAACATTTATATATTGGTAGACAATTTGCAGTACTTTAGCTGTTTAGCATGCAAGTTTGTACACATAAAGTGTCTTGACAAAGTATACATCTAAATCAATTTTCGGTAACTTAAAGGCGCATGCGCCTGTATCCGGATATAAGCACATGCGCCTATATCTGGGGGGCGCTTATATGCGGGGCAATAGGGTAAGAACGATACAGTAATCTGTTAAAAGGATTTGCAATAAAGTTAATTACGGGTCAAACGCTCCCTGATCGTAATATTTTATTCTAACAAGCTTTCGGCTACATTTTAAAGTACAATAACAAACGTTAATAGGTGAAAAACATGCTAAGAACTCGTAAAAAACAAACGTACTTTTTGAATTTCAACTATGTACGATTTGTTACAAAATGACATCTTTCTTGGCAAGATAAGCACTCAAAATGACTTCGCCGGCTTGCCTCACAAGAACACGAATTTTCCACGCGCAGGGCGCGAGAATGACGAACGTCTGACTAATTCAGACTAACAGTAGGAAGCCACCTTAAATCATTTCTATTTCCCACAAGTTTGTGAATTTTATTGTAAGGTATTACTTTCAGAAAACAAACTTTTTATTTCTTCTTATCTAAAATTCTTAATGATTAAGAAATGTGTCGGCTGTCAATGGAGACATTCAGAAATTTCATCGTCAAAAGTTGAGAATTTCTGGGCACACTTTGCATCAAATTGTTCCTAATGTGACCTGTCGAGCTCTCTATCTCTTTATACTATCATACTTTCACAAGAGAACAATATATTTGCTTTCAGTATGAAGTTAATTCACAGTACAGCATTGTGAGACGAATAGTTGCTAATTTTAAATCTAACATAAAACGTGCATGTTAATATTAAGTATCATATTCATTTTCCCTTTGTTGTTATCTTTAGTTATAATAACCTTCTTGTAAATATCGTAATTCATATTTTTACTAGTGTAAGCACGGCCGGTTGGAAGATCACCTTTTTCTTTTCTTTGTACATAATTATTTTATAAGGTGAAATTGTACCGTGTTGAAATATAGTTCATAATAATAATAATAATAATAATAATAATAATAATAATAATAATAATAATAATAGTGTATCTTCCAATCATGATCATCCGCCGGTCTTTAGGATCAAACTACCTGAAAAGTCAACAAAAATTTCTGAATTTTTCAGATAGTTTGATCCTAAAGACCGGTAGCTTAGTGTGCACAGATGCTACCTACACTGACACCGCCCACTCAAGATATTATCTTATGATCAGATTAATACATAATAATGACGTGCGCGTACAAGTGAGCGTACAGGCACAGCCTACTAAGTTTTATGTAGTTTTGTTCATTATTATTTTCTCTATATTTTGAAATATGTTTTAGGCCATTGCATGCACTTTGACCACTTTGCACTCGGGTTTAGCGCGTCATAATATCTTCCAATATCTTCATAGCCCATTTCGTATTGTATCTTGTATTTTTAGGAATGGTTTCTTGCAGCCATGAAACCTCTTCCTCTACACTTTTAGATCTCGAAAATCTCCCATTTAGAAGGCCAGTTCAACTCACGACGACTTACAATGAACGAGGCGTTTATCTCACAAGTTTTGAATAAATTTTCATTATTTAGCCATACACACAATGCACCTATCCCATGGGCATACTCTAACTACCTACACAGCACATTAATTATAAAAGTACTTGAATGGTAATGACAAAACAGCACCAAAATAATTTTGCTATCCAAAAGATATATAAGATTATATCACAAAATTAAACAGAACATTTAAAACTCTCTTAAAGCGCACACCTATATTTAATACTTCTACATGAATTTCACAAGACATTTACAAAATTCGCGTCCGTGTTGTATCGGATATATAAGCTCTCGCCTTCCAAATAGTACATAACATGCCTGCTGTGGTAATAGAGCTACAATCAACGAATTTATGAGAGTTTTACATGCCCAAAACAAGGAAGCATTTGTAAATATATTTGAAGCTTTTGTTGTGTCGCCCCCCAACAAAATGCGTTGCAAAAGTCACACACATCCAGTAAAGTTCCCATAAGGAACATGGTCTCTCAACTACCTGAACAATCTGTGGCACTACAGTGTCTTTTGATTCCATAATTATGCGTTCAATATTAGAACAACCCAGCTTTTTGTATGTTTGCAGAAGGGGAGCGTGGCCTGCGAAGATAAATCTCGAATCATCCCACAAAACTGCCTCTTCACATATACCTGTAACCCACACTTATATATACATAACCTAGGGATAGGCAATTGTGGCCTTGTGTTTGGGTGTGTCCTGGTCTTTGGGTTTTGAGGCACTTTTGTTCCACACAGTCATGGCCACATTTTGGCTTTAGAGTAAAGTCACACAAGTAGGTAACCCCCCTCCCCCCATATAGCACCGGAAGTAATTCAAACGAATGTATGTATGACGTCACATTTATTTCCAGCCATATGGCATCAACAGGGGTGTGCGTGCGAGAGTTCGTACTTAGTATGCGTGCAAGAGTTCGTACTTAGCGTGCGTACAAAGCGTTACGTCACGCCTATATTTTTTGCGTGATTGGTTGAATGCGAATAATCAGAGAGTATAAATTTGAGGGTTAAGTGATATTTGTTACTCTGTTTACGACTTTCACGGAGAGGACTTCACTATGAAATGTTTACATGGAGAACCTGCTTCTACATCAACAACGAAGAATGGTTCGTTTTGGTTCTGTGGTCAAAACCAAAGTTGTAATTTATTTTGCTCGGAAGACGAAGGTTACCAGTTTGAAAAAGCCATAGCTGCTTGGAGATCTACGAACCAGCCACAACCGCAATGCCACGGGCATCATAAACCTGCAAGAATGCGTATCGTCAAAGATCTGATGAAAAGAAGTTATGGAAGACCATTTTTCGTGTGTTCTGACAAGAAGAATCCGGGTATGGGGTGATGTGAAGCCAATGGTGAAACCACTTTGTCATCATGGGTTTTCGTGTGCATTTCGAGAGGTGAAGGAGGGCATTAATAAGGATCGTATGTTCTTTACTTGTCCAAACGACAAGGACGAATCGTGTCGGTTTTTTGAATGGGCACCTGACGAATCAGACGTTGGACCTTTCCATGACGTAAACTTTACCAAGCCACCATTAGATAGTTATGGCTGCATCAGAGACAGCTATTTGACAACTGAATTTATTAATGATTTTGCAAACAAGTTAGATCTGTAAATTATATAGTTTTGTTCGTGTTTATCACGTGTTTTGTAATTTTCTATAAAATAGATTTGTTCTTAACGCTACGTCTTCATTTGTTGTTTTGCTTTAACTACGATGGATTTGATTTTGGATGAACTTAAAACAAATAACGTATATAGACATTGATAAGAGAACGCTATCACATCATATCGACTATTTACTTGAACGTCATAAATGTTTATTTCAGGCTGTATTCTATGAGATCGATGTTAACAATTTCGGTCGTGCTATGACTTACCTAACACTGGTTTATTTGACAAGAGACGTCTCTGAGGACGTTACCCGTAGAGCTGTACAACTCGTTGCTACGTCTCTTAAGAGCTTTGATTTCACAAAGTTCAAGATCGAGGAAAGTTTTTTTCGTAAAGTGATTTCTCTTACCAGACGTGTTTTATCGCTATAAAATATGAGAACATGTTGAATAAAAGCTCATTATGTGTTTTGTATGTGTGATGGATGTACGCTTTAAAACACCTGCAAACTTCTATGTTTGTGGACAGAGTCAGATAAATATAATAATATACTGTTATGGCATATATCAAAATGAGTTCGAAGAAATGTTGTCAACGTTACCCAACATTTTACTAGTGGAAGGATTTCCAGATAATTTATACGATAGCGTTGATGGACACGATAACTCTTTAATCGTACTAGATTACTTAATGTCTCAGTGTTCTAACGACGAACGTGTCTCAAACCTATGTACACGCGGCTCTCATCATCGTGGTATACAAGTATCTGTTTTATTCCTTACCCAAAACCTTTTTCCACCTGGTAAATTGTCACGAACGATCAGTCTTAATTCCCACTACATGTTGATATTTCTAAATCCACGCGACTCACTTGGTATCTCAACACTTGCCAGACTTGGAAACGTCTCCAACGTACGGATATGAATGATGCTAAAAACTGTACTATGCGAACATGGAACGTTATCTAGACTTAAGGCGTCAAAATAATAGTCAAATACCAACTGTTCGGATAGCACCTAATGCCGAAAATAAAGAACCCAAAGAAAAGGCACAGTTGCCTGATGCGACCATTGTCGAACACATACCTAGAACAATGCGTCCAAGAGCAACGGCTCTTTTTAAACCGTTTGAAAGCAAGACCTGACGTTATTTATTGGGACGAGTCTGGACAAGTCAGTCTGGACGGTAAAGAAATTTCAGATTCAAACTTCTAGGCCTATCCATTTCAGACAATCTTAAATGGAACACACATGTCGAGAATGTATGCAAAAAGGCTTCATCTCGTTTATACTTTTTGAGACAATTGAAACGAGCTAAATTACCACCAACAGATCTTCTTCTGTTCTACGTTACTTGTATTCGGCCAGTTATTGAATATGCGTACGAAGTGTTTCACGACTCCCTTCCAAAATATCTATCGGAGGACTTCGAGAAACTTCAAAAACGAGCTTGCAGGATAATTCTTCCTGAACATCGGTATGAAGATGCACTTAATGAACTGGGCCTTGTGTCGCTGGCCGACCGAAGAAAGAACCAGACAACTAAACTTTTTCGAAAAAATTGTCAATGACCCAAATAACAGGTTGCATCATCACCTTCTACGCCTTTAAATTCCTCTGAGGTGTCCCTAGGAGATAGAAGAACATTTCAAGTTCCTAGCTACAAGACAAATCGATTTAGAAACGATTTTATAAATAGTAATTCTAGTAAATACAAATATTATAGTCTCATACACTAAATTACTCACCGTAGTATTTTTGGGGGGGACGTGCGGTTCGTATGTGAGACAGGTACTTTTATACGCATGCGTTGCGGGGATCAAAACACACACACACAATGATTTTACAACAGTTTTATTGAAACATCTTTTTACTAAATTGATTAAGGCCAACATTTGGCTGTTTTAACATTACTCTAAAGCGAGTTTTAACAAACTGAGACACTTTCGCGTCATTTAACATAGTATCGTTAATGAATAACTGTACGATTTTATTCATGCTTTGTCCTCGTGCTCTATGGCTAAGGTAAAATATGCAATACTGGCCACACGCATCTGACCAAGCACTTTGTAGTTTACGAGTGTTAAATTCCCATTCATAAGACTCTAAAAAGTCTCCAAACGAATTCCTGTAGTAATCTGGTGGCTGTCCATAACTGTCGAAGAATTCTCCATTCTCTTCTGATGGAAAGTAACAGGCCACCCAATGCGTTCCAGGTTTACTGCTAGGATCGGTGTTCGCGACAAATCCACACGGATATTTGTCGATCGTCTGAGGTAATTTATCACTAGGAAACACGCCGCAAAACTTTTTGCTTGTTATAGGATCTTGTTCCAATACACAAGTTATCTGCGTGGTGTTCATCTAACCAGAGTAATCGTAAATGACGTTTCTCTCAGCATCGATTTGAATCAGGTTTTCAAATTCCCCGTAACAGACGAGACTCACAGCTGCTGCAGGTGCGGCAGAGAACTTGATGTCAACTGCTAGATTTCCTCGTTGTATAGCATTAAAATGAGGTGAGGATCCACACATGTCAGCGGTCAGATCGAAAGCATAAACTGCATATCCGTTTGGAAATTCTTCTCGTGTTATATCGTTCCCTGTGTTGTAATACATTTTTCCCGTACCAGAAAACAATGTACTGAATGCTTCAACAAATCTGGGGTTTGCACCAAAGGAAAGCTGCATCGGTTTAAACGACATATCTTCTCCATTCACGGTTATTCCAATGGATGACACACTTAAAATGTTGAAAGTTGTACGGATTCTTCTTGTATGCGCCATTAAACGCTGCGCTATCGACCAATCCAAAGACAAACGATTTCGGTACAAGTCCACTAAAGATGTTATCTTTATTCAGGGAGGGATTTCCTGCGGGAACAATGAAACTCTTGCACTCCACGCGACGAATAGGATAGATAGCCGGTCCTTTTTTCAATGCAATTTCATGAGCCACGGAAATGCTTGGACTAACTTTCACCTTGCGTATCTTGAGATAGGCATCGATCAGCTTTACTCTGTAATCGACATCGTCTGCAGACGCCATCAGACAAAACTCTTTACTGCTGCGATTCAGAATAACTTTCAAGTCAACAAAACTTAGCAGGAGACGTTCGGTGAAAAATACGTCGCTGAATATAGGTCCGGTCATTTCAATAGTTCCACTTGTCTTGCTGAATTCATATCTTAGCTTTAAGACCAAGGTTGGCGTGGGCACCTGCCAGTGTAGGATCGGCAACGTCCATTTTCCTTATAGTGGAGTGCCATTGTAAATTGGGATTTCTTCGCTGACGGATTATAATTTAGGAGGGTTTCCAGATATGCTCGGTACGCGTAAGTTCCAGTGGCTTGTGTCACTTGCTTTTCTTTCAAAAACACGTCGACTTGTTTGAACAGACTATGCAGAAAATTGTTCACAACTCCGACCTTTTCGTCTGCGTCAAGATTTGCACCGTCTGCCTTGGTCACTTTTTCTCTCACCACAAGAATCGTTTTTGATACATCGACATAATCTTCAGTGCCTGGAGACAGGAACGTGATTGGTCCACCGTCTGGTACACTAGAAACAGGTTGATGATCTATCCAATGTCCTTTTTCCAAACTGACTTGTGTTGGAGGTATAGAGAACAGATCGAGTTCTGTCTTTGTGCATTCTTGTGACTTGGAATTTACGAGATACATGTTTATCCGAATATGTAAGGAGCTGTTTTCCGCTTCTTGGTCTGACTCGTTCTGGTAGTGGATGTCGATGCCTTTCTCTTTTTATTTGTTTTCCGTTTCTTGGTCTGACTGTTTTACGTCTTCCACTTCCTGTTTGAAGTCGATTAACGGTTTTATTCTTTGCGACGTTTAGAGCTTCTTTTCCTCGGCTCTTTATTGCTTCTTTCAGATTCCTTCCAGAAGCAACGTCTCCTAACAGATTAATAGGTAGGTTTCACGACACTGGGACGGTGCAGCGTAAATTATAGTGTCAACTCTAAAGGAAGTTATCGGAGTGAGTGAATTTGTCTACGCTATGTTTTGGTGGCAAATGACATTTTAAAAATACATTGGAAACATATCACATCATTAGCTTACTCCTAGAAGTATCAATTCACTATGTAAAAACCATATAACACGCTTCATACTGAAATCAGGATAGGCCATTTCGTAGAGAGATTATACTAAAGCATCATATTTGAACATTGTCGAAAAACGCTTGCGGCACAAGGACAAACTAGCATGAAAGTTTCAACCATTTTCGCTGCACGGTTTCCGCGATTTCACAAATACAACGCTAATGCCTCGAAATGGACCGCGGCTTCATTCGAAACCGAATCGAAATCGAAAGTACATTTGTATTTACAATTTGCGCAAAAAAGTGTTCTAACAAAGATTCTCTAAGTTGTGTTCTAAAAGTCCTTTCCTCAATATTTTACAAATTTTTTATCACCAATTTATATATATATATATATATATAAATATATAATCTGCATCGCAGATACACAGATCGCAATCTATTTTGACACATGTAACACTTGATATAAACTGAACAATTTGTGGTCCTCAGAAATGTGTCACATGAGGTGAGATCCAATCACATATATCCACTTTATTTGTTATCAATTTCCATTTTTAATCTTTGATAGTGGGTCGCCAATTGTCCATAGCAGCTTTGACTAACTTGTGTGCATGAAATGAGGTCATATTAAAATGAGACTGCAACATTTCCTTGTCTAAGTCTTTCAATATTTTTCCATCTACTTGCACTTGTTCAAAAATGTCTCCATACTGTCCCATGTTCAGATCATGGAGTAGTATTCCGATTTCTTGGACTGTGAAATCTTCGGTTTTACGGATTGAGTCCATAATTTTTTGTCGTGTTTCGTATTCTACTGGCGAAGTGACTGGCTTGAGTGGCGTCTCATAAACATCTTCATCTTCATCAAATTCATACTCATCATCATCTTTTCCCATATAAAAATATATTAAAAATGTATTTGCCGTTGTAATGAAGAGGTTGTTACGAGAAAGATGCAGTTCGCCCTGTCAAGCATACACGGTTTCATTCCTATTGCTTATTTATCATTCATTGTTCAACATCTTTTTGCTTATTTATCATTCATTGTTTAACCTGTAATCCTATATGATACTAAATAGTATATATTTTGCGCATGCATAATCCTGATCCGGTTTTTGCAAGTCACCGCAATCCCCGACAGCGTTAGGTAAGGTCTTCGTCGTGGGGAACTATGTCGACCCTGATGTTCTCGAGATCATTGATCCCAACCAATTTGGTGCCATCCCAAATCCTCTATCCGCCGCGGATAGCCCATCTACCACGCAGGCTACTACTATACGCAGGCTCTTATTTCCATATGTGGTGCATAAGTGGGCTTCTGCCACTGATGGGACAGGTGCAGCAGTAAGGATCGTGTTACATTGTTGTAAATTTTATGCAATTCAGCCTTAGTAGGCTGCGATGTAAAATTTTATTAGCTATCGAGTGTAACTCGTGGATAACTCGTCAATGTAACTTTGATAACAGAAACATAAAGTTAACATTTTTGTCAGCGATTTACCTTTTATTTGCTTTCTCTTATATTTTCTGGTAAGGAGTTTCATATGGAGGCTCCATCTTACATAAAACTTTTTTCTCATTGTTCGTACTTGGCATTGGGAAACGTATGGTACTTGAGCTGTCACGAAGACTTCATGTGGTTTAATTAATATTTCCTTTATTTTGAAAGTACACAATTCTTTAAAGCAACATTTGGCAGTTTAGTTGGTCAGCTTACGTGACAATTATATAACTGCGTGTATATCTCAAAGTTATACCGAACAACAACCTATTATTTGACCTGAATCACCGATTAAGAAGCATTCAAGTAAGTATGCGAAAGCATTTAGTTTTTAATTCCCGAGGTAACTCGGTTTTTGAGTTTTGTTAATCTCGTTTTAGCATCTGAATAGTCAAAATCCAAACATGAGGCGCATGTCACGCATTTGTCTATAAAAGTATTCAATTCGGGAAATCTACAACAAAAAACATACCAAGATTCAATCTGTGGTATCAAAAGCCATAAGTAAACTTATGTGATAGTTTTTAGAGTTACTCGGCAGATAATTTCTTTGTTTTAATTTGAAGGCGCATCGTCCAGTCGGAGATCGTAGACTCTCTATAACTCTACTGTAGACTAATATATACCTACATTCTTAAACCATCGTCAAATGACAATTTTTCACGTCTTCTGAGGGATATGAAAGTTGCTTGCGACACGAGAGCTGTTTGTAACGTTGAAAATTAGGCAATCAAAGGCAGTAGACATCTAATTCCCGTGGCTTAGGGACCGGTCATAAAGTATGTGTACTGGGGGGGTGGAGGGTAAGTTGGGGGGGTACGAAACAAATTATCTAACCTTTGGGGGGGTATGAGACGAATTACGACATTTGTGGGGGGGTACGAAACAAAAAATGAGTCTAATACTATGTCTATGATTAAAACTACAAACTTTAGCACACTAAAAGAGGTAGATAAGACTCTGAAACGGCCGTTTCCGGCGATCTGGGGGCTTCAAATTTTAAAAAATTTGCGCTCGGCGCCAACCATGGTGGCGCCTCGTGAGCTTGGCCCCCCCCACTATTGAATACGTTCCTACGCCCCTGTAGCACAGTACCATTTATCGGAAAGTGTCTCGATCGGAACCTATTAATTAGTTTGACATCTCTGCAACCTGAACAGTCTTTGATTACGTAATTTTACCGTCGGGCAGCTCCCCTACTCGTTTAGAATGATTTAAATATTGAAAAAGATATGAAATACGTCACGACGTTCTGTTGATATATCATAAATAATGCGCATGGCCGGGACCTCTTTCGACTTTATTATTAGGTACGGAAAAGATAGTCAGGCAAGTCCTATTAATGGAATACTGGCAAGCATACAAAAGTACGGATTGGATACATGTGGTGTAAAAGAGCATTTACAATTACCAATTACAAATATGATTACCAATAACAATTTGTAACAGATTATGTTACGTTCTTGGCATTTATATTAGTTTCATGTATTTTTTTGGGGGGCGGGAGGGTGATTGGTTGGGTGGGGGCGGGGGTACGAAACATTTCATCACCTTTGAGGGGGGTTTTAAATATTTTCCGACGCTTTTCGGGGGGGTACCAAATTTTATGGTAGTATTTTGGAATACCCTCCACCCCCCCAGTACACATACTTTATGACCGGTCCCTTATGTCAAACATAAATTGACGTGGTGTTGTCGAACTAACAGTGTCGTAGATCGTAAACTCCCTGATGAGAACGAGGCTTCGTGCAAAAGTGGTAATGGTTCAAAAGCAAATTGAGTACGAAGCCTTGAACTGGCGTTATTATTCGTAACTAGAATGTTCAAAAAACGGCCTATTTATAATCTCCTCCGCAGAGCCTTATATTACGCAATTATTAGTCAAATTACGTAACTATTAGTCAAACACATAACGTAATTATTAGTCAAAACGTGTTAGGTACGATGGGATCACGGAAATTTCAACCCTTCTCTCATCCCTCGACACACACCATTAAATGTCCTCTACTATCCCTATGTTACCACTACTATCACGATTCCAACACTATTACCAATAATAATTAACAGCCGATATCAGAATTCCATAAAATTTAACTTATTCATGACGTCTCCGGTCAATATCGATCGTTTACGAACGATGACTTCTAACGCTCATTTGCATCCCCACCAATGCGCGACTGAATGGCATGAAGAACAATGGGATTTTCAAAACAATAAAAAAACAATGGAACATTCCGATCACTGCATCGTGACTGATTGGCAATATTGTTATATTAAGTGTTGTGCAAAAGCCCATAACATTAATGTTTTTCCCATATTCTTTACAGATCAGTAAACTATGGAAATTATGGAACTAGTCGATGTCCTGCAGGCCGTCAAGGCTGTCAAGACTGTCGTCGACATTGCCCAGGATGTGTCCAAGAATGTTCAGAACAATCCTCCAGCACACTCAGGCCATCCCCTTCAATCCATACCAACCAATCCACCCCATCCTCGTCCAGCGTACCCAGCACAGCCCCAGGTCGCATACCCAGCAGCGACAGGGTACCAACCTCAGCCTACTGGCGCTTATCGTCCCCAACCAACACCATGTCATCCGGCACAACCTGGTTATCCACAACCAGGCTATGGGCAACCTGTTGGATATACTGTCGCTAACAGCAGTGCGCCTGCTGTTGTTACAGTAAGTTCTTCATCTTCATCATTGACTCATCGAGTACAAATCAACAAGTTCGAATTCAAATTTTTCTCGAGACAAATATTTTATTCGTTGTTCTCTTTAGTGTCAGAAACAATATTGAAACATTTTTCATATCTCTGAGAATACTGTAATAGAATTGAAACACTGCCCGTCCGCCAAGACAACAAGTCGTCACGGAAATATTTCGTGTACTCAAATTGAATAGATGTCTAGAAACCTGATAATGCGAGTTCGAATGCCGCTCGAGAACGATTTTTCGTTGTTCAAATGAACAATTTCGATAAATCAGTTATGTTAAATAAGGAATGTCAGGCAGTCCTGCCCACCCTTCCTGAAGAAAGTCTGGATCTTGGGGAAAAATCCTTATAATAAAAAATCTGGAGATTTTCCAAATCAAAACGCATTTTTTTAAGGAATTAGAAATAACAAATGTGCTTCGGTGATGTTAATAACTGAGAGAAATTGAAGAATTGCTTTTGTCTCCCATTTAAATATGAAATTGTAACAAAACGTAATGTTATGACTTAGGAACGCAAACTACAATGCTACAAAACGTAAGAGAAAGATAAATTAGTAGAAATGGCAAAAAACGTCGTTGTTAGGGAAATATTATAGATTAGTATAAGTAAATCGAGTGAACATGACCTTCGATCGGGTGTTCTGAGATTTGCTAAAAATCGAGTCTTTCAATTAAGTTGATTTAATGAATTAATTTAATTAAATTCGGCAAAATAACAAAAAAGAACAATTTAAGAGCCAGGGAATTCGCCACAGGTCTCAACAACGGCGACCCCTTACTTACATCAAAATTACATTTAATTGACGTTAATATCCAACAATCCAAATATAATAAAACTCACAAAATGACGTAACAGACTACTAACAACAACTTAAAACACCATCCAGGGACCTGGCCCTTTTACATTTAACACAGACGGATTTCCATGAACGCGGGTCGTCACAACTGTTAATGCTGCATAGCGCATTCTTATAGTCATCTTTAGATGTGATTTGAAACCTAAAAGCATATGCAGTCCTCTATGTCCTATGTTAGTTATACGTCCAACGATCAAGGCCTGTCCCTTGTTTACCGCACCAAAACATGATTCCCAAATAACCATTAGCTTGCAATGCGTCCTGATGCACCCTAATTTAGTATTTCACCATGTCTAACGCCACAGGATTTTACTCGTCAGTGGTAGGGTACTGCCAGTTAATAGGTTAAGCTTCAGTGAACCCCTTTTCATTCATGTCTATATTTATTTTAGCAACAACCTATAGTCGCAGCTGCACCGATTCCTTATGTCGACGATTACATGGGACTGTCAATATTTTCTTGCTTTTGCTGCTTGTGTGTCGGAGGTTTTGCCATTATGAAATCTTCTGAGGTACGTGTGAAAGAACATTGCCCATGTTTAACGGTTTCGTAACACGATTTTACAAATTATGTGACGTGCTGCAAAGACTCGTTAGAAACTCGCGTGCACTGCACGTTGGCCAATATTGTGTGTCGATTTGATCACGTGAAGGCATTCTTAGGTGGTAAATTTAGCCCTTATCATAAACGCCAATGAAATGTTAATGTACACGAGTTTTGCTATGAAGAATATCGGTCTCCATTTAGTTGTAACTGTGGTGAACATATACCAAAATAAGTTGGCTAATTATAGTTGGCTAATTTCCTCATGAATAATGAATGAGTACGAGTTCCTATGCACACAAAAGATAAAATATTTCAATACATTCTCATTTCTCACTGCAATTCGCAACGGCTAAAGCTGATTTCAGCGCATGTTAAATAAAAAAGTTCGCACATAAGTTACAAAACACGAGTCAAGATACAGCATTCGTAAACATTTTAACATGCATTGAAATCAGTTTTTGTTCCAAGTTGCAACAATTTTGCTGCTCATTTTACTCCACCTGAAACTTAAAGCCAATACATTTCTACAGATCTGGATATTAAAAAATACATATTTGTACAGCACAATCAATTGCTATGTCTGGCGTGCTTCGTCACTGATTGTCATCAGTTCTTTCTGTAGGCAAGAAGCAATTTCAACGCAGGAAACTACGCCCAAGCCTTGGGCTCAGCAACAACGGCAAGACACCTTTCGTATGGGGCAATATTCTGTGGTATTGGCATGTTTATTTTGTTGGGAATTTTGATCGCCCTTAGATCTTAGATTCAAGAACCAAGTCAAAACTTTGATATTAAGCAGGTTTCACACTGGGACAGTGCAGCATAAATTATAGTTTCAACTCCAAAGGAAAGTTATCGGAGTGAGTGAATTTGTCTACTCTATGTTTTGGTGGCAAATGACATTTTAAAAATACAATGGAAATATATAACATCATTAGCTTACTCCTAGAAGTGTCATTGTGGTTGATGCTGTTGCTTTTGCTGTTGCTGTTGCTGTTGCTGTTGCTGTTGCTGTTGCTGTTGCTGTTGCTGCTGCTGTTGCTGTTGCTGTTGCTGTTGCTGTTGCTGTTGCTGTTGCTGTTGCTGTTGCTGTTGCTGTTGCTGTTGCTGTTGCTGCTGCTGTTGCTGTTGCTGTTGCTGTTGCTGTTGCTGTTGCTGTTGCTGTTGCTGTTGCTGTTGCTGTTGCTGTTGCTGCTTCTGCTGTCGCTGTCGCTGTCGCTGCTCCTGCTGCTGCTGCTGCTGCTGCTGCTGCTGCTGTTGTTGTTGTTGTTGTTGTTGTTGTTGTTGTTGTTGTTGTTGTTGTTGTTGTTGTTGTTGTTGTTGTTGTTGTTGTTGTTGTTGTTGTTGTTGTTGTTGTTGTTGTTGTTGTTGTTGTTGTTGTTGTTGTTGTTGTTGTTGTTGTTGTTGTTGTTGTTGTTGTTGTTGTTGTTGTTGTTGTTGTTGTTGTTGTTGTTGTTGTTGTTGTTGTTGTTGTTGTTGTTGTTGTTGAATCCTTCAAAAATCAACAAAAAATAACGAAGTACTTCATCGTAAAGTGTCTTGAGCATGACTGGCGTGAAAACAAGGCGTTCAAAAAGTCCAGAAAAGTCCGAAAAAATCCGTATAAGTCGAAAAATCCATGGTAATTTCGATCAAAAAATCCCCGTGCCCCTCGAAAATGATTTGGTTAAGAATAAATAAAAAATTGTTACGAGAAAGATCGAGTTCGCTTTGTCAAGCATACACGGTTTCATTCCTATTGCTTATTTATCATTCATTGTTCAACCTCTTTTTGCTTATTTATCATTCATTGTCTAACCTCTTTTTGCTTATTTATCATTCATTGTTCAACCTCTTTTTGCTTATTTATCATTCATTGTTCAACCTCTTTTTGCTTATTTATCATTCATTGTTTAACCTCTTTTTGCTTATTTATCATTCATTGTTCAACCTTTTTTTTTGCTTATTTATCATTCATTGTTTAAACTCTTTTTGCTTATTTATCATTCATTGTTCAACTTCTTTTTGCTTATTTATCATTCATTGTTTAACCTCTTTTTGCTTATTTATCATTCATTGTTTAACCTCTTTTTGCTTATTTATCATTCATTGTTTAACCTCTTTTTGCTTATTTATCATTCATTGTTTAACCTCTTTTTGCTTATTTATCATTCATTGTTTAACCTCTTTTTGCTTATTTATCATTCATTGTTTAACCTCTTTTGCTTATTTATCATTCATTGTTTAACTTCTTTTGCTTATTTATCATTCATTGTTTAACCTCTTTTTGCTTATTTATCATTCTTTGTTCAACCTCTTTTGCTTATTTATCATTCCTTGTTCAACCTCTTTTGCTTATTTATCATTCATTGTCTAACCTCTTTTTGCTTATTTATCATTCATTGTTCAACCTCTTTTTGCTTATTTATCATTCATTGTTCAACCTCTTTTTGCTTATTTATCATTCATTGTTTAACCTCTTTTTGCTTATTTATCATTCATTGTTCAACCTCTTTTTGCTTATTTATCATTCATTGTTTAAACTCTTTTTGCTTATTTATCATTCATTGTTCAACTTCTTTTTGCTTATTTATCATTCATTGTTTAACCTCTTTTGCTTATTTATCATTCATTGTTTAACCTCTTTTGCTTATTTATCATTCATTGTTTAACCTCTTTTTGCTTATTTATCATTCATTGTTTAACCTCTTTTTGCTTATTTATCATTCATTGTTTAACCTCTTTTTGCTTATTTATCATTCATTGTTTAACCTCTTTTTGCTTATTTATCATTCATTGTTTAACTTCTTTTTGCTTATTTATCATTCATTGTTTAACCTCTTTTTGCTTATTTATCATTCTTTGTTCAACCTCTTTTTGCTTATTTATCATTCATTGTTCAAGCTCTTTTTGCTTATTTATCATTCATTGTTTAACTTATTTTTGCTTATTTATCATTCATTGTTCAACCTCTTTTTGCTTATTTATCATTCATTGTTCAACCTCTTTTTGCTTATTTATCATTCATTGTTCAACCTCTTTTTGCTTATTTATCATTCATTGTTTAACCTCTTTTTGCTTATTTATCATTCATTGTTCAACCTCTTTTTGCTTATTTATCATTCATTGTTTAAACTCTTTTTGCTTATTTATCATTCATTGTTCAACTTCTTTTTGCTTATTTATCATTCATTGTTTAACCTCTTTTTGCTTATTTATCATTCATTGTTTAACCTCTTTTTGCTTATTTATCATTCATTGTTTAACCTCTTTTTGCTTATTTATCATTCATTGTTTAACCTCTTTTTGCTTATTTATCATTCATTGTTTAACCTCTTTTTGCTTATTTATCATTCATTGTTTAACCTCTTTTTGCTTATTTATCATTCATTGTTTAACCTCTTTTTGCTTATTTATCATTCATTGTTTAACCTCTTTTTGCTTATTTATCATTCATTGTTTAACCTCTTTTTGCTTATTTATCATTCATTGTTTAACCTCTTTTTGCTTATTTATCATTCATTGTTTAACCTCTTTTTGCTTATTTATCATTCATTGCTTAACTTCTTTTTGCTTATTTATCATTCATTGTTTAACCTCTTTTTGCTTATTTATCATTCATTGTTCAACCTCTTTTTGCTTATTTATCATTCATTGTTCAAGCTCTTTTTGCTTATTTATCATTCATTGTTTAACCTATTTTTCCTTATTTATCATTCATTGTTTAACCTCTTTTTGCTTATTTATCATTCATTGTTCAACCTCTTTTTGCTTATTTATCATTCATTGTTCAACCTCTTTTTGCTTATTTATCATTCATTGTTTAACCTCTTTTTGCTTATTTATCATTCATTGTTCAACCTCTTTTTGCTTATTTATCATTCATTGTTCAACCTCTTTTTGCTTATTTATCATTCATTGTTTAAACTCTTTTTGCTTATTTATCATTCATTGTTCAACCTCTTTTTGCTTATTTATCATTCATTGTTTAACCTCTTTTTGCTTATTTATCATTCATTGTTCAACCTCTTTTTGCTTATTTATCATTCATTGTTTAACCTCTTTTTGCTTATTTATCATTCATTGTTTAACCTCTTTTTGCTTATTTATCATTCATTGTTTAACCTCTTTTTGCTTATTTATCATTCATTGTTTAACCTCTTTTTGCTTATTTATCATTCATTGTTTAACTTCTTTTTGCTTATTTGTCATTCATTGTTTAACCTCTTTTTGCTTATTTATCATTCATTGTTCAACCTCTTTTTGCTTATTTATCATTCATTGTTCAAGCTCTTTTTGCTTATTTATCATTCATTGTTTAACCTATTTTTCCTTATTTATCATTCATTGTTTAACCTCTTTTTGCTTATTTATCATTCATTGTTCAACCTCTTTTTGCTTATTTATCATTCATTGTTCAACCTCTTTTTGCTTATTTATCATTCATTGTCTAACCTCTTTTTGCTTATTTATCATTCATTGTTCAACCTCTTTTTGCTTATTTATCATTCATTGTTCAACCTCTTTTTGCTTATTTATCATTCATTGTTTAACCTCTTTTTGCTTATTTATCATTCATTGTTTGACCTCTTTTTGCTTATTTATCATTCATTGTTTAACCTCTTTTTGCTTATTTATCATTCATTGTTCAACCTCTTTTTGCTTATTTATCATTCATTGTTCAACCTCTTTTTGCTTATTTATCATTCATTGTTCAACCTCTTTTTGCTTATTTATCATTCATTGTTCAACCTCTTTTTGCTTATTTATCATTCATTGTTCAACCTCTTTTTGCTTATTTATCATTCATTGTTTAACCTCTTTTTGCTTATTTATCATTCATTGTTCAACCTCTTTTTGCTTATTTATCATTCATTGTTTAAACTCTTTTTGCTTATTTATCATTCATTGTTCAACTTCTTTTTGCTTATTTATCATTCATTGTTTAACCTCTTTTTGCTTATTTATCATTCATTGTTTAACCTCTTTTTGCTTATTTATCATTCATTGTTTAACCTCTTTTTGCTTATTTATCATTCATTGTTTAACCTCTTTTGCTTATTTATCATTCATTGTTTAACCTCTTTTTGCTTATTTATCATTCATTGTTTAACCTCTTTTTGCTTATTTATCATTCATTGTTTAACTTCTTTTGCTTATTTATCATTCATTGTTTAACCTCTTTTTGCTTATTTATCATTCATTGTTCAACCTCTTTTGCTTATTTATCATTCATTGTTCAAGCTCTTTTGCTTATTTATCATTCATTGTTTAACCTATTTTTCCTTATTTATCATTCATTGTTTAACCTCTTTTTGCTTATTTATCATTCATTGTTCAACCTCTTTTTGCTTATTTATCATTCATTGTTCAAGCTCTTTTGCTTATTTATCATTCATTGTTTAAACTCTTTTTGCTTATTTATCATTCATTGTTCAACCTCTTTTTGCTTATTTATCATTCATTGTTCAACCTCTTTTTGCTTATTTATCATTCATTGTTCAACCTCTTTTTGCTTATTTATCATTCATTGTTCAACCTGTTTTGCTTATTTATCATTCATTGTTTAACCTCTTTTGCTTATTTATCATTCATTGTTCAACCTCTTTTTGCTTATTTATCATTCATTGTTTAAACTCTTTTTGCTTATTTATCATTCATTGTTCAACTTCTTTTTGCTTATTTATCATTCATTGTTTAACCTCTTTTTGCTTATTTATCATTCATTGTTTAACCTCTTTTTGCTTATTTATCATTCATTGTTTAACCTCTTTTTGCTTATTTATCATTCATTGTTTAACCTCTTTTTGCTTATTTATCATTCATTGTTTAACCTCTTTTTGCTTATTTATCATTCATTGTTTAACCTCTTTTTGCTTATTTATCATTCATTGTTTAACTTCTTTTTGCTTATTTATCATTCATTGTTCAACCTCTTTTTGCTTATTTATTTTTCATTGTTTAACCTCTTTTTGCTTATTTATCATTCATTGTTTAACCTATTTTTCCTTATTTATCATTCATTGTTTAACCTCTTTTTGCTTATTTATCATTCATTGTTCAACCTCTTTTTGCTTATTTATCATTCATTGTTCAACCTCTTTTTGCTTATTTATCATTCATTGTTCAACCTCTTTTTGCTTATTTATCATTCATTGTTTAACCTCTTTTTGCTTATTTATCATTCATTGTTCAACCTCTTTTTGCTTATTTATCATTCATTGTTTAAACTCTTTTTGCTTATTTATCATTCATTGTTCAACTTCTTTTTGCTTATTTATCATTCATTGTTTAACCTCTTTTTGCTTATTTATCATTCATTGTTTAACCTCTTTTTGCTTATTTATCATTCATTGTTTAACCTCTTTTTGCTTATTTATCATTCATTGTTTAACCTCTTTTTGCTTATTTATCATTCATTGTTTAACTTCTTTTTGCTTATTTATCATTCATTGTTTAACCTCTTTTTGCTTATTTATCATTCATTGTTCAACCTCTTTTTGCTTATTTATCATTCATTGTTCAACCTCTTTTTGCTTATTTATCATTCATTGTTTAACCTCTTTTTGCTTATTTATCATTCATTGTTCAACCTCTTTTTGCTTATTTATCATTCATTGTTCAACCTCTTTTTGCTTATTTATCATTCATTATTCAACCTCTTTTTGCTTATTTATCATTCATTGTTCAACCTCTTTTTGCTTATTTATCATTCATTGTTTAACCTCTTTTGCTTATTTATCATTCATTGTTCAACCTCTTTTGCTTATTTATCATTCATTGTTTAAACTCTTTTGCTTATTTATCATTCATTGTTCAACTTCTTTTTGCTTATTTATCATTCATTGTTTAACCTCTTTTTGCTTATTTATCATTCATTGTTTAACCTCTTTTTGCTTATTTATCATTCATTGTTTAACCTCTTTTTGCTTATTTATCATTCATTGTTTAACCTCTTTTTGCTTATTTATCATTCATTGTTTAACCTCTTTTTGCTTATTTATCATTCATTGTTTAACCTCTTTTTGCTTATTTATCATTCATTGTTTAACCTCTTTTTGCTTATTTATCATTCATTGTTTAACTTCTTTTTGCTTATTTATCATTCATTGTTTAACCTCTTTTTGCTTATTTATCATTCATTGTTCAACCTCTTTTTGCTTATTTATCATTCATTGTTCAAGCTCTTTTTGCTTATTTATCATTCATTGTTTAACCTATTTTTCCTTATTTATCATTCATTGTTTAACCTCTTTTTGCTTATTTATCATTCATTGTTCAACCTCTTTTTGCTTATTTATCATTCATTGTTCAACCTCTTTTTGCTTATTTATCATTCATTGTTAACCTGTAATCCTATATGATACTAAATAGTATATATTTTGCGCATGCATAATCCTGATCCGGTTTTTGCAA
The DNA here is from genome assembly GCA_016169945.1 of Trachythela sp. YZ-2020. Lineage (NCBI taxonomy): Eukaryota > Metazoa > Cnidaria > Anthozoa > Malacalcyonacea > Clavulariidae > Trachythela > Trachythela sp. YZ-2020. The sequence continues at coordinate 565,998 of JADLSH010000365.1, read as the reverse complement.
GTGCATTTTTTCCCAAGGTCACCGCAATCCCCGACAGTGTTAGGTAAGGACTTCGTCGTGAGGAACTATGTCGGCCCTGATGTTCTCAAAATCATTGATCCCAACCAATTTGGTGCCATCCCAAATCCTCTATCCGCCGCGGATAGCCCATCTGCCACGCAGGCTACTACTATACGCAGGCTCTTATTTCCATATATGGTGCATAAGTGGGCTTCTGCCACTGATGGGACAGGTGCAGCAGTAAGGATCGTGTTACATTGTTGTAAATTTTATGCAATTCAGCCTTAGTAGGCTGCGATGTAAAATTTTATTAGCTATCGAGTGTAACTCGTGGATAACTCGTCAATGTAACTTTGATAACAGAAACATAAAGTTAACATTTTTAACAGAAAGTTAAGGAGTAAAGGTGACAGCGATTTACCTTTTATTTGCTTTCTCTTATATTTTCTGGTAAGGAGTTTCATATGGAGGCTCCATCTTACATAAAACTTTTTTCTCATTGTTCGTACTTGGCATTGGGAAACGTATGGTACTTGAGCTGTCACGAAGACTTCATGTGGTTTAATTAATATTTCCTTTATTTTGAAAGTACACAATTCTTTAAAGCAACATTTGGCAGTTTAGTTGGTCAGCTTACGTGACAATTATATAACTGCGTGTATATCTCAAAGTTATACCGAACCACAACCTATTATTTGACCTGAATCACCGATTAAGAAGCATTCAAGTAAGTACGCGAAAGCATTTAGTTTTTAATTCCCGAGGTAACTCGGTTTTTGAGTTTTGTTAATCTCGTTTTAGCATCTGGACAGTCAAAATCCAAACATGAGGCGCATGTCACGCATTTGTCTATAAAAGTATTCAATTCGGGCAATCTACTGCACAAAACATACCAAGATTCAATCTGTGGTATCGAAAACCATAAGTAAACTTATATGATAGTTTTTAGAGTTACTCGGCCGATAATTTCTTTGTTTTAATTTGAAGGCGCATCCTCCAGTCGGAGATCGTAGATTCTCTATAACTCTACTGTAGACTAATATATACCTACATTCTTAAACCATCGTCAAATGAGAATTTTTCACGTCTTCTGAGGGATATGAAAGCTGCTTGCGACATGAGAGCTGTTTGTAACGTTGAAAATTAGGCAATTAAAGGCAGTAGACATCTAATTCCCGTGGCTTATGTCAAGCATAAATTGACGTGGTGTTGTCAAACTAACAGTGTCGTAGATCGTAAACTCCCTAATGAGAACGAGGCTTCGTGCAAAAGTGGTAATGGTTCAAAAGCAAATTGAGTACGAAGCCTTGAACTGGCGTTATTATTCTTGACAACTAGAATGTTCAAAAACGGCCTATTTATAATCTCCTCCGCAGAGCCTTATATTACGCAATTATTAGTCAAATTACGTAACTATTAGTCAAACACATAACGTAATTATTAGTCAAAACGTGCTAGGTACGATGGGATCACGGAAATTTCAACCCTTCTCTCATCCCTCGACACACACCATTAAATGTCCTCTACTATCCCTATGTTACCACTACTATCACGATTCCATCACTATTACCAATAATAATTAACAGCCGATATCAGAATTCCATAAAATTTAACTTATTCATGACGACTCCGGTCAATATCGATCGTTTACGAACGATGACTTCTAACGCTCATTTGCATCCCCACCAATGCGCGACTGAATGGCATGAAGAACAATGGGATTTTCAAAACAATAAAAAAACAATGGAACATTCCGATCACTGCATCGTGACTGATTGGCAATATTGTTATATTAAGTGTTGTGCAAAAGCCCATAACATTAATGTTTTTCCCATATTCTTTACAGATCAGTAAACTATGGAAATTATGGAACTCTTCGAAGTCCTGCAGGCCGTCAAGGCTGTCAAGACTGTCGTCGACATTGCCCAGGATGTGTCCGAGAATGTTCAGAACAATCCTCCAGCACACTCAGGTCATCCCCTTCCATCCATACCAACCAATCCATCACATCCTCGTCCAGCGTACCCAGCACAGCCCCAGGTCGCATATCCAGCAGCGACAGGGTACCAACCTCAGCCTACTGGTGCTTATCGTCCCCAACCAACACCATGTCATCCGGTACAACCTGGTTATCCACAACCAGGCTATGGGCAACCTGTTGGATATACTGTCGCTAACAGCAGTGCGCCTGCTGTTGTTACAGTAAGTTCTTCATCTTCACCATTGACTCATCGAGTACAAATCAACAAGTTCGAATTCAAATCTTTCTCGAGACAAATATTTTATTCGTTGTTCTCTTTAGTGTCAGAAACAATATTGAAACATTTTTCATATCTCTGAGAATACTGTAATAGAATTGAAACACTGCCCGTCCGCCAAGACAACAAGTGTTCACGGAAATATTTCGTGTACTCAAATCTTTATAATAAAAAATCTGGAGATTTTCCAAATCAAAATGCATTTTTTTAAGGAATTAGAAATAACAAATGTGCTTCAGTGATATACGTTAATAACTGAGAGAAATTGAAGAATTGCTTTTGTGTCCCATTTAAATATGAAATTGTAACAAAACGTAATGTTATGACTTAGGAACGCAAACTACAATTATACTAAACGTAAGAGAAAGATAAATTAGTAGAAATGGCAAAAAAACGTCGTTGTTAGGGAAATATTATAGATTAGTATTAGTAAATCGAGTGAACATGACCTTCGATCGCGTGATCTGAGATTTGCTAAAAATCGAGTCTTCCAATTAAGTTGATTTAATGAATTAATTTAATTAAATTCGGCAAATAACAAAAAAGAACAATTTAAGAGCCAGGGAATTCGCCACAGGTCTCAACAACGGCGACCCCTTACCTACATCAAAATTACATTTAATTAACGTTAATATCGAACAATCCAAATAGAATAGAAACTCACAAAATGACGTAACAGACTACTAACAACAACTTAAAACACCATCCAGGGACCTGGCCCTTTTACATTTAACACAGACGGATTTCCATGAACGCGGGTCGTCACAACTGTTAATGCTGCATAGCGCATTCTTATAGTCATCTTTAGATGTGATTTGAAACCTAAAAGCATATGCAGTCCTCCATGTCCTATGTTAGCTATACGTCCAACGATCAAATACTCCACTCCAATAAATGCCTGACCCTTAGCTTATTCCCAAGTAACCATTAGCTTGCAATGCGTCCTGATGCACCCTAATTTAGTATTTCACCATGTCTAACGCCACAGGATTTTACTCGTCAGTGGTAGAGTACTGCCAGTTAATGGGTTAAGCTTCAGTGAACCCCTTTTCATTCATGTCTATATTTATTTTAGCAACAACCTATAGTCGCAGCTGCACCGATTCCTTATGTCAACGATTACATGGGACTGTCAATATTTTCTTGCTTTTGCTGCTTGTGTGTCGGAGGTTTTGCCATTATGAAATCTTCTGAGGTACGTGTGAAAGAACATTGCCCATGTTTAACGGTTTCGTAACACGATTTTACAAATTATGTGACGTGCTGCAAAGACTCGTTAGAAACTCGCGTGCACTGCACGTTGGCCAATATTGTGTGTCGATTTGATCACGTGAAGGCATTGTTAGGTGGTAAACTTAGCCCTTCTTTAAAGCCAATTCAGGTTAAAATTGGAGCTTATCATAAACGCCAATGAAATGTTAATGTACACGAGTTTTGCTATGAAGAATCTTGGTCTCCATGTAGTTGTAACTGTGGTGAACATATACCAAAATAAGTTGGCTAATTATAGTTGGCTAATTTTCTCATGAATAGTGAATGACTATGAGTTCCTATGCACACATAAGATAAAATATTTCCATACATTCTCACTGCAATTCGCAACGGCTAAAGCTTATTTCAGCGCATGTTAAATAAAAAAGTTCACACCTAAGTTACAAAACACGAGTCACGAGACAGCATTCGTAAACATTTTAACATGCATTGACATCAGTTTTTGTTGCAAGTTGCAACAATTTTGTTGCTCGTTTTACTCCACCTGAAACTTAAAGCCAATACATTTCTACAGGTCTGAATATTAAAAAAATAGATATTTGTACAGCACAATCAGTTGCTATGTCTGGCGTGCTTCGTCACTGATTGTCATCAGTTCTTTCTGTAGGCAAGAAGCAATTTCAACGCAGGAAACTACGCCCAAGCCTTGGGCTCAGCAACAACGGCAAGACATCTTTCGTATGGCGCAATATTCTGTGGTATTGGCATGTTTATTTTGTTGGGAATTTTGATCGCCCTTAGATCTTAGATTCAAGAACCAAGTCAAAACTTTGATATTAAGTAGGTTTCACACTCGGACGGTGCAGCATAAATTATAGTTTCAACTCCAAAAGAAAGTTATCGGAGTGAGTGAATTTGTCTACTCTATGTTTTGGTGGCAAATGACATTTTAAAAATACAATGGAAACATATAACATCATTAGCTTACTCCTAGAAGTGTCAATTCACCATATAAAAACATATAAAACGCTTACTGAAATCATGATAGGCCATTCCGGAGAAAAATTATACTAAAACATCATATTTGAAAAAGCCGCAGAGAAAAACATTGTCGAAAAATGCTTGCGGCACAAGGACAAACTACCATGAAAGTTTCATCCGTTTTCAGTGCACGGTTTCCGCGAGCAACTAAAGTGGGCTTTGTTGCCCAAGGCCGGATTTCACCAACGCTAATGCCTTGAAATGGACCAAAGCGGCTTCATTCGAAAACGAATCGAAATCGAAAGTTCGTACAAGTACATTTGTATTTACAATTTGCGCAAAAAAATGTTCTAACAAAGATTCTCTAAGTTGTGTTCTTAAAGTGCTATCCTCAATATTTTACAAATTTTTGATCACCAATTTATATAAAAATATATAATCTGCATCGCAGATACACAGATCGCAATCTATTTTGACACATGTAGCTAACACTTGATATAAACTGAACAATGTGTGGTCCTCAGAAATGTGTCACATGAGGTGAGATCCAATCACATATATCCACTTTATTTGTTATCAATTTCCATTTTTAATCTTTGATAGTGGGTCGCCAATTGTCCATAGCAGCTTTGACTAACTTGTGTGCATGAAATGAGGTCATATTAAAATGAGACTGTAGCATTTCCTTGTCTAAGTCCTTCAATATTTTCCCATCTACTTGCTCTTGTTCAAAAATCCCTCCATACTGTCCCATGTTCAGATCAAGGAGTAGTATTCCGATTTCTTGGACTGTGAAATCTTCGGTTTTACGGTTTGACTCGATGATATTTTGTCGTGTTTCAGAGAAGCGCCTCTCGTATTCTACTGGCGAAGTGACTGGCTTGAGTGGCATCTCTAAAATCTCCCAATTTTCACATTATTTCACTCTCCTCCGCAGAGTCTTGCGAACGCTTTATAGTCTAATACACGGAGAGAGCGAGCTTTAATATTTAATAGTATAACATGAAGTTTTGAAGGAGTGGGGTGAGCGCGCAAAGAATGAAGGCCGTCATTCTCCGCGCGCTTGTAATTCATATTCCTCATTATCCGCCATTATCTCTAAGTGTCCCGGAAAACCCCTTTTTATCCTGGCCTAACCTGCGAGCCTTCCTGCCCGATCGTGATGCACCTTCAAAACTTCATGTTATACTAAATATTAAAGCTCGCTCTCTCCGTGTATTAGACTATAAAGCGTTCGTTTGCCATTTCATTGATCATGAACTAAACAGAACTTTTCAGTTTGTTTGCCGATTTTCGGTCTAGGAAGGTCAGAAGGAGACCCAGGAAAGTAGCAGGGTCAGTAGGGACCCGAGGGGAGTAGGCGGGTCAGTAGGGGACTCAGGGGAGTGGGAGGATCAGTAGGCGACCCAGGGGAGTAGGAGGGTCAGTAAGGGACCAAGGGGAGTAAGAAAGTCAGTAGAGGGCCCAGGCGAGTAGGAGTGTCTTTAATTATTTGTAACTAAATACTTTAAAACTTGATAACTGATTGATCTATTTTACATACCTCGTTCGGCCCACAAGATGTAGAACTAGCCGGTGATCACCCCTAAAAGGTGTACGAGATTTTTTGTGATTTTTTGTGATTTTTTTTTTATTTTTCCCCGGATTTTTTTGACGTTTTTCTATATTTTTGTGATTTGTCTCGCATTAGTCAGTACACATGTCTTTCACTTCCGGGCGACCGGGGTTCGGTTGCTGTTGTCTGATTACAATTTCTCCTCTGTTACATGTGTGTGCCCTAACAGGAACCCACCTGAGCTACTCCCCTTACTAATTTTCTTTGAGACCGAGCAAAAGTAGTGGGGAGAATGTACGCTCGTGAGGAACTATGTTGGCCCTGATGTTCTCGAGATCATTGATCCCAACCAATTTGGTGCCATCCCAAATCCTCTATCCGCCGCGGATAGCCCATCTGCCACGCATGCTACTACTATACTTGGCATTGGCAAACGTATGGTACTTGTCAAACTTGAGCTGTCACGAAGACTGTATGTGGTTTAATATTTCCTTTTTGAAAGTAAACAATTCTTTAAAGCAACATTTGGCAGTTTAGTTGGTCAGCTTACGTGACAATTATATAACTGCGTGTATATCTCGAAGTTATACCGAACCGTAACCTATTATTTGACCTGATAGAATGACCGCAAAATCCATGAGAATTTCGATGAAAAAATCCCCCTGCCTCTCGAAAAAGATTTGGTTATGAATAAATAAAGAATTGTTACGAGAAAGATGCAGTTCGCTTTGTCAAGCATACATGCACGGTTTCATTCCTATTGCTTATTTATCATTCATCGTTTGACCTCTTTTTGCTTATTTATCATTCATTGTTTAACCTGTAATCCAATATGATACTAAATAGTATATATTTTGCGTATGCATAATCCTGATCCGGTTTTTCCAAGTGCATTTTTCCCAAGGTCACCGCAATCCCCGACGTGTTAGGTAAGGACTTCGTCGTGAGGAACTATGTCGGCCCTGATGTTCTCGAGATCATTGATCCCAACCAATTTGCTGCCATCCCAAATCCTCTATTCGCCGCGGATAACCCATCTGCCACGCAGGCTACTACTATACGCAGGCTCTTATTTCCATATATGGTACATAAGTGGGCTTCTGCCACTGATGGGACAGGTGCAGCAATAAGGATCGTGTTACATTGTTGTAAATTTTATGCAATTCAGCCTTAGTAGGCTGCGATGTAAAGTTTTATTAGCTATTGAGTGTAACTCGTGGATAATTCGTCAATGTAACTTTGATACCAGTAACATAAAGTTAACATTTTTAACAGAAAGTTAAGGAGTAAAGGTGACAGCGATTTACCTTTGATTTGCTTTCTCTTATATTTTCTGGTTTGGAGTTTCATATGGAGGCTCCATCTTACATAAAACTTTTTTCTCATTGTTCGTACTTGGCATTGGGAAACGTATGGTACTTGAGCTGTCACGAAGACTGTATGTGGTTTAATTAATATTTCCTTTATTTTGAAAGTAAACAATTCTTTAAAGCAACATTTGGCAGTTTAGTTGGTCAGCTTACGTGACAATTATATAACTGCGTGTATATCTCGAAGTTATACCGAACCGCAACCTATTATTTGACCTGAATCACCGATTAAGAAGCATTCAAGTAAGTATGCGAAAGCATTTAGTTTTTAATTCCCGAGGTAACTCGGTTTTTGAGTTTTGTTAATCTCGTTTTAGCATCTGAATAGTCAAAATCCAAACATGAGGCGCATGTCACGCATTTGTCTATAAAAGTATTCAATTCGGGCAATCTACTTCACAAAACATACCAAGATTCAATCTGTGGTATCAAAAGCCATAAGTAAACTTATATGATAGTTTTTAGAGTTACTCGGCAGATAATTTCTTTGTTTTAATTTGAAGGCGCATCGTCCAGTCGGAGATCGTAGACTCTCTATAACTCTACTGTAGACTAATATATATATACCTACACTCTTAAAACATCGTGAAATGAGAATACGCTCAGTAGTGATATCCGCAATGCCCTAACTCTTTCACAATTTACATTCAAATTAAAAAACTTTTTATTTTCTCGTTTGTAAAAAAACTTTATCAGAAAATAGGATAATTATATGTTAATTACGATTATGCGTACTTCTGACTGCCACTGTACGTACTACTCTATAAATTGTAATTATTATAAGTGAGGAAGCCCATAATTTAATAAGCCTTATGGTTTCTATTTGGGTTTCCTCGCCACATTTATTATCTTTGTATATACAACTTCTGATGTATTTTTTTGTGGCAAATAATAAATTGAATTGAATTGAATTGAATTTCACGTCTTCTGAGGGATATGAAAGCTGCTTCCGACATGAGAGCTGTTTGTAACGTTGAAAATTAGGCAATCAAAGGCAGTAGACATCTAATTCCCGTGGCTTATGTCAAGCATAAATTGACGTGGTGTTGTCAAACTAACCGTGTCGTAGATCGTAAACTCCCTAATGAGGACGAGGCTTCGTGCAAAAGTGGTAATGGTTCAAAAGCGAATTGAGCACGAAGCCTTGAACTGGCGTTATTATTCTTGACAACTAGAATGTTCAAAAAACTGCCTATTTATAATCTCCTCCGCAGAGCCTTATTACGCAATTATTAGTCAAATTACGTAATTATTAGTCAAACACATAACGTAATTATTAGTCAAAACGTGCTAGGTACGATGGGATCACGGACATTTCAACCCTTCTCTCATCCCTCGACACACACCATTAAATGTCCTCTACTATCCCTATGTTACCACTACTATCACGATTCCATCACTATTACCAATAATAATTAACAGCCGATATCAGAATTCCATAAAATTTAACTCATTCATGACGGCTCCGGTCAATATCGATCGTTTACGAACGATGACTTCTAACGCTCATTTGTATCCCCACCAATGCGCGACTGAATGGCATCAAGAACAATGGGATTTTCAAATCAATAAAAAACAATGGAACATTCCGATCACTGCATCGTGACTGGTTGCCAATACTATTATATTAAGTGTCATACAAAGGACCCATAGCATTAATGTTTTTTCCCATTTTCTCTACAGATCAGTAAACTATGGAAGACGAACCACCCTACCCTGAGACAGAAGAACTATCCAAGACAGACCAAGGGCCGAGCTCTACTCCTTGGGATACCACCGAACAACCTCCAGAATACCTCCAGAATGTTCAGGACAATCCTTCAGCATACTCAGGCCATCCCCTTGCACCCATACCATCGTATCCACCCCATCCTCGTCCAGCGTACCCAGCACAGCCCCAGGTCGCATACCCAGCAGCGACAGGGTACCAACCTCAGCCTACTGGTGCTTATCGTCCCCAACCAACACCATGTCATCCGGCACAACCTGGTTATCCACAACCAGGCTATGGGCAACCTGTTGGATATACAGTCGCTAACAGCAGTGCGCCTGCTGTTGTTATAGTAAGTTCTTCATCTTCATCATTGACTCATCGAGTACAAATCAACAAGTTCGAATTCAAATCTTTCTCGAGACAAATATTTTATTCGTTGTTCTCTTTAGTGTCAGAAACAATATTGAAACATTTTTCATATCTCTGAGAATACTGTAATAGAATTGAAACACTGCCCGTCCGCCAAGACAACAAGTCGTCACGGAAATATTTCGTGTACTCAAATTGAATAGAGGTCTAGAAACCTGATAATGCGAGTTCGAATGCCGCTTTCGTTGTTCAAATGAACAATTTCGATAAATCAGTTATGTTAAATAAGGAATGTCTGGATCCTTCCTGAAGAAAGTCTGGATCTTGGGGGAAAAATCCTTATAATAAAAAATCTGGAGATTTTCCAAATCAAAATGCATTTTTTTAAGGAATTAGGAATAACAAATGTGCTTCGGTGATATACGTTAATAACTGAGAGAAATTGATGAATTGCTTTTGTGTCCCATTCAGTAAATATGAAATTGTAACAAAACGTAATGTTATGACTTAGGAACGCAAACTACAATTCTACAAAACGTAAGAGAAAGATAAATTAGTAGAAATGGCAAAAAACGTCGTTGTTAGGGAAATATTATAGATTAGTATTAGTAAATCGGGTGAACATGACCTTGGATCGGGTGATCTGAGATTTGCTAAAAATCGAGTCTTCCAATTAAGTTGATTTAATGAATCAACTTAATTAAATTCGGCAAATAACAAAAAAGAACAATTTAAGATCCAGGGAATTCGCCACAGGTCTCCACAACGGCGACGCGAATTTTTTTTCCGTAAGCAATCGAAAACATCCCAAGCAAACGAAAGCATCCCGCCTGCATAATTAATACGTCATTGTTACGACCCGCGAACAGGCTGGTAGGAATTAATAGGAAACTACATATTACTTTAATTTCTTGTAGTAAGTTAATATAAATAGTATTTTTTGCCGTTCTTTTCAGCGAGCTTGCCGGTGGCGTAGCGGGTTAGGGCGTGCGTTAGCTGGGGCTATACTGTATTGTAGGTTCAAGCCCGTGCCCAACACTTTTTCTTAAATTTTTTTTCTCTCGATAATTTTGACTTTCTAAGACTGGTTAGGGTTAGGAAAGGGGTTAATATTGGGGTTGGGGTTTGTTTATATTTATAAAAACTTTATTTATTTTATTTATTAAGCTTTCATTGTACAATGTTTGAAAAAAAAATATATATATATATATATGTAAAGTTCACGTACAATGGGGCAAGTTTACGACAGGTTTTACACCCAACAAGGTAAACTGCCAAAAAGAAAAAGAAGAAAAAAACGTCTAGTATTCAAATACACTATTTACAAATACACTATTTACGTCTTATATGAACAAACAAAAACAGATATACACACACATACAGACAGTAAAACATTAGATATAATATCAATAAAATTATTAAGGGCAGCACTGACGAAAGGACGATGAAGCCAGATTTCGAGTGTTCGAGCATTTGAAACAAATAGATTTCCAAGTTGAAGTATTATCAGGATCAAAGTTACAGTTGAAAGCAGTATTGTAATGGTTATACAGAGCAGATTTGAAAGCACTAACTGATTGACATGACCGCGTAGAATGAGGTAGATTGTTCCAGAGTTTCACAGTTTTAACGAAGTAACTTTTTTGAAATTGGGATGTTTTGCACTTCGGGACAATGTAGTCCAAGGGTGAGCTGTTCCTAATTGCTTTAATTACGATTTTAGGTGTGACAAATTGGGATATATCAATGTCATAGATGCCGTAGACCAGTTTAAAAAAGAAAACAAGGTCTTTGAGTTCATGCCAATACGAAATTGGTAATAGTTTAAGGGTTAAAAGTCTGTCTTTGTAATTGAGATTGTGATTAGAATAGCCAAGGATAAATTTAGTGGCACGTCTTTGAATCCCTTCAACCATACGTAAATCTTTACCAGAGAGTGGTGACCACACTTCGCTAGCATAACCAAGGTGAGATCTAACTAAGCTCATATACAAAGAGCGCTTGACTTGAATGCCAAAACCGGGATCAGAAGTCCTATGAAGGAATCCAAGCATTTTCTGTGCCTTAGCGCATACATTGGATATATGGAGTCCCCATTTTAAGGTACTAGTGGTAAACACTCCAAGATCTTTCTGAGAATCCTTTCTAACAATTGGAATGCCATCTATAAAATACATAAAATACATATAATATTTACATATAATACATAATATAATACATATAATACATATAATACATAATAATATATAATATATAATATAATACATATAATACATATAATATTTACATATTTTAAATTTGGTACCAAGGAAACAAGGATTAATTATCAATATATCGTCTGCTGGTGGATTACAATATGTCTTTCTGTCCCACCAAGAATTGTAAGAACCTTTTCGCGGGACGTAACAATGACGTATTAATTATGCAGGCGGGATGCTTTCGTTTGCTTGGGATGTTTTCGATTGCTTACGGATAAAAAATTCGCAACGGCGACCCCTTACTTACATCAAAATTACATTTAACGTTAATATCGAACAATCCAAAAGGAATTTTAAGAACTCACAAAATGACGTAACAGACTACTAACAACAACTTAAAACACCATCCAGGGACCTGGCCCTTTTACATTTAACACAGACGGATTTCCATGAACGCGGGTCGTCACAACTGTTAATGCTGCATAGCGCGTTCTTACAGTCATCTTTAGATGTGATTTGAAACGTAAAAGCATATGCAGTCCTCTATGTCCTATGTTAGTTATACGTCCAACGATCAAATACTCCACTCCAATAAATGCCTGTCCCTTGTTTACCGCACCAAATTAGCTTGCAATGCGTCCTGATGCACCCTAATTTAGTATTTCACCATGTCTAACGCCACAGGATTTTCCTCGTCAGTGGTAGAGTGCTGCCAGTTAATGGGTTAAGCTTCAGTGAATCCCTTTTCATTCATGTCTATATTTATTTTAGCAACAACCTATAGTCGCAGCTGCACCGATTCCTTATGTCGACGATTACATGGGATTGTCAATATTTTCTTGCCTTTTCTGCTGCTGGTGTATCGGATGTTTTGCCATTATGAAATCTTCTGAGGTACGTGTGAAACAACATTGCCCATGTTTAACGGTTTCGTAACACGGTTTTACAAATTATGTGACGTGCTGCAAAGACTCGTTAGAAACTCGCGTGCACTGCACGTTGGCCAACATTGTGTGTCGATTTGATCACGTGAAGGCATTGTTAGGTGGTAAACTTAGCCTTTCTTTAAAGCCAATTCAGGTTAAAATTGGAGCTTATCATAAACGCCAATGAAATGTTAATGTACACGAGTTTTGCTATGAAGAATATTGGTCTCCATTTAGTTGTAACTGTGGTGAACATATACCAAAATAAGTTGGCTAATTATAGTTGGCTAATTTTCTCATGAATAATGAATGAGTACGAGTTCCTATGCACACATAAGATAAAATATTTCAATACATTCTCAGTTTCTCACTGCAATTCGCAACGGCTAAAGCTGATTTCAGCGCATGTTAAATAAAAAAGTTCACACATAAGTTACAAAACACAAGTCACGAGACAGCATTCGTAAACATTTTAACATGCATTGAAATCAGTTTTTGTTGCAAGTTGCAACAACTTTGTTGCTCATTTTACTCCACCTGAAACTTAAAGCCAATACATTTCTACAGGTCTGAATATTAAAAAAATAGATATTTGTACAGCACAATCAGTTGCTATGTCTGGCGTGCTTCGTCACTGATTGTCATCAGTTCTTTCTGTAGGCAAGAAGCAATTTCAACGCAGGAAACTACGCCCAAGCCTTGGGCTCAGCAACAACGGCAAGACATCTTTCGTATGGCGCAATATTCTGTGGTATTGGCATGTTTATTTTGTTGGGAATTTTGATCGCCCTTAGATCTTAGATTCAAGAACCAAGTCAAAACTTTGATATTAAGTAGGTTTCACACTGGGACGGTGCAGCATAAATTATAGTTTCAACTCCAAAAGAAAGTTATCGGAGTGAGTGAATTTGTCTACTCTATGTTTTGGTGGCAAATGACATTTTAAAAATACAATGGAAACATATAACATCATTAGCTTACTCCTAGAAGTGTCAATTCACCATATAAAAACATATAAAACGCTTACTGAAATCATGATAGGCCATTCCGGAGAAAAATTATACTAAAACATCATATTTGAAAAAGCCGCAGAGAAAAACATTGTCGAAAAACGCTTGCGGCACAAGGACAAACTAGCATGAAAGTTTCATCCATTTTCGGTGCACGGTTTCCGCGAGCAACTAAAGTGGGCTTTGTTGCCCAAGGCCGGATTTCACCAACGCTAATGCCTTGAAATGGACCAAAGCGGCTTCATTCGAAAACGAATCGAAATCGAAAGTTCGTACAAGTACATTTGTATTTACAATTTGCGCAAAAAAATGTTCTAACAAAGATTCTCTAAGTTGTGTTCTTAAAGTGCTTTCCTCAATATTTTACAAATTTTTGATCACCAATTTATATAAAAATATATAATCTGCATCGCAGATACACAGATCGCAATCTATTTTGACACATGTAGCTAACACTTGATATAAACTGAACAATGTGTGGTCCTCAGAAATGTGTCACATGAGGTGAGATCCAATCACATATATCCACTTTATTTGTTATCAATTTCCATTTTTAATCTTTGATAGTGGGTCGCCAATTGTCCATAGCAGCTTTGACTAACTTGTGTGCATGAAATGAGGTCATATTAAAATGAGACTGTAGCATTTCCTTGTCTAAGTCCTTCAATATTTTTCCATCTACTTGCTCTTGTTCAAAAATCCCTCCATACTGTCCCATGTTCAGATCATGGAGTAGTATTCCGATTTCTTGGACTGTGAAATCTTCCGTTTTACGGTTTGACTCGATGATATTTTGTCGTGTTTCAGAGAAGCGCCTCTCGTATTCTACTGGCGAAGTGCCTGGCTTGAGTGGCATCTCTAAAATCTCTCAATTTTCGCATTATTTCACTCTCCTCCGCAGAGGCTTGCGAACGCTTTATAGTCTAATACACGGAGAGAGCGAGCTTTAATATTTAATAGTATAACATGAAGTTTTGAAGGAGTGGGGTGAGCGCGCAAAGAATGAAGGCCGTCTTTCTCCGCGCGCTTGTAATTCATATTCCTCATTATCCGCCATTATCTCTAAGTGTACCGGAAAACCCCTTTTTATCCTGGCCTAACCTGCGAGCCTTCCTGTCCGATCGTGATGCACCTTCAAAACTTCATGTTATACTAAATATTAAAGCTCGCTCTCTCCGTCTATTTGACTATAAAGCGATCGCAAGCCTCTGCGGAGGAGAGTGCCATTTCATTGATCATGCACTAAACAGAACTTTTCAGTTTGTTTGCCGATTTTCGGTCTAGGAAGGTCAGAAGGAGACCCAGGAAAGTAGCAGGGTCAGTAGGGGCCCGAGGGGAGTAGGCGGGTCAGTAGGGGACTCAGGGGAGTGGGAGGATCAGTAGGCGACCCAGGGGAGTAGGAGGGTCAGTAAGGGACCAAGGGGAGTAAGAAAGTCAGTAGAGGGCCCAGGCGAGTAGGAGGGTCTTTAATTATTTGTAACTAAATACTTTAAAACTTGATAACTGATTGATCTATTTTACATACCTCGTTCGGCCCACAAGATGTAGAACTAGCCGGTGATCTACTTACAGCCGTGCCAATAGAAGCGTTGTCAAAAATGTTGATCAATTCATTTGCTAACGTCGAGCAATTCATTTGATCAATTCCGCAATATTTTTAGGAAGTTCCTCAAAAAGTTCATAACTTCCTGTTCAAATAAGCCAATTAAATCTAGTCTTACATAATGATGTAAAATGACTGACCAATCACGACAAAGCATTAAATTATTTTCGTAAATACATTTCAAAATTTCTATGTTTACAATTTTGACGCGGGAAATATGTATATCGGAACGGTTTATGTTTAAACTATGTTTAATTTAAACATAGTTTAAACATAAACCGTTCCGATATACATATTTCCCGCGTCAAAATCTCAAAATCTTATGATCAGGCCAACGGTGAACGGTTATATTGTTGTAAACATTGAAATTTTGAAATGTATTTACGAAAATAATGTTTAAACAAAATCAGCTTGGAGGGAGCTTTCAAAATGGCAAATCGATCCCCAAACCCATGAGGCAGCGTATTATAAACAAGTATACTCAAGGAGTTTCTGTATCAGCAATTAGCAAAGATCTGCAAATTACTACACAGGGTATTAGAGGCATAATATCCATGTACGAAGAGACGGGATCATTGGATCCCAAATTACACCTTGGAAGGGCACATTATAAAACAACTGATAATGTATTACAACACATAGAATATATGAAAACACAAAAACCCAGTACGTATGGACGAGAAATCAAGGCCAAACTTTTAGATATTGGTGTGTGCGATATAAATTCAGTTCCTTCTCGGCAGACAATATCACACGTTCTTAGAAACGAGCTTGGTTTTACAAGAAAGCGTTTGACAATAATACCAGAAGAGTCACTGACGGACGCAGCACAGGAAAAACAATTGCAATATTTAGAAACAATTTCCAATTTTCATGCTAGAAATATCCATTTCATGGATGAGGCTATTTTTAAAAACCTGACATCTCTCAGTAATCTCTGATTTCCATCCTTTCCCTTATACAAGTCGGGAAATAGCCGTTGAAGTCTTGGCCGGACATTTCTTATAAAATTTGTGGCGGATTTTTTATTGAATTCCTGCAACTGACATAGTTCTTCTTCTTTTTCTCTAACTTTTCCTTCTAGGTTTTTAATATCCTTTTCTTTCTACAATATAAAAAAGCAATAATGTAGTAACTGTATGTAATAAATATTTTAATATAAAATAAAATCAATCCTTTATGGATGAGATCTGGTATACGCATAACGCCTGTTTTATATTCTTCAAACATGTTATTATTTGCACAAACTACATGTTAAAGGACTATCCTCATGTTAATGTTTTGTTCCATTATTTTAGCGTAATTAGTCGTCCTTCGATCTTGTAATTTTGAAAGTCTTTAAAAACCTTTTCAAATTGCATTACAGGGTGTATAAAAAAAAGGAGACCTTTAGAAATTCACCATATTGTTATAATTTGAATGCCTGAGTACTACAGGGTGTATCAAAAAAACTGCAAATACCATAATTTGTATGCACGAGATCATACATTAGAATTTCAATGGCTGTGCAAATAATTACGCTTCTGGGATTTGAAAATACGTTTCCCAGGGGTATCAAAACAAGCACACAAAGTGAATTAAACTTATGAGTTCGATTACGAATGGCTCAGTTAAGAACAGAACTAAGAAATACTCTTTGCTCTGTTGTTAGCTGAGCCATTCGTAATCGAATTTTAATTCACTTTGTGTGCTTATTTTGATAGTACTGCACGTGGAAACGTATTTTCAAATCGCAGAAGCGTAATTATTTGCACAGCCATTGAAATTCTAATGTATGATCTCGTGCATACAAATTATGGTATTTGCAGTTTTTTTGATACACCCTGTATACTGAATCCATGGGTGCGTAAAAACAATTGAATCTAATTTTATGCACGGAGAAGTTAATTAAAAGTCAATAGGATAATTTCTAAAGGTCTCCTTTTTTTTTATACACCCTGTAGTGTAGAAACTATGCTATTGCCTACACGGTAGCTTAATTTTAGATTCACTTCTAGAAAATACCTCGCGTTTTTGAACTTTAAATTCTGGATGGAGCTTTTCCTGACCACAATAATGAAACCCAACGCAAGGTTCATATTGACAATGTGCGCCATTTTTGTTCCCATCCTTTCTGTGCCCTCGGTGATGACAGTTTGTGCATGTGATAGCCATCATTTTACAACCAGGTAAAACAAGTGGCATCAATCCGACAGGCGAACTTGTAAACTCCGCCAACTCATTTTTTTGTCTTATAAGATCTGCTTCAAGTTCCATTTTGTCTTTTAAGATTATTTGTTGAACAGTATCTTGAAAAAATAATTACAACTCATAATAATACACTCAAAATTGCATAATTTGTAACTACAAAACTTTCAATCAAGTGTGAAAAACCTTTAATTCAAACGGCTTATTGTATTAAAACAAATTGGGACCTTTTTTAATACAGTAATAATTCGGTAGATACTAGGTTCTCATGGAAACAAGGAGACAAAATAATTTTCATGGAGTAGAGTCGGTTGTTTCCTTACCTGGCATTCGGGAATTATCTGTCGACGTTGATTGCCCT
Source organism: Trachythela sp. YZ-2020 (assembly GCA_016169945.1). NCBI lineage: Eukaryota > Metazoa > Cnidaria > Anthozoa > Malacalcyonacea > Clavulariidae > Trachythela > Trachythela sp. YZ-2020. Next base: position 548,254 of record JADLSH010000365.1, on the reverse strand, counting down.
GTGGCGACCACTTTGTCTGCATCAGATGAAAACAAATTTCTTGGTTCCAAGTTTGGAATATGTTCCACTTTATTTCTCTTACGCACACTTCCACCGGTTTCCTCCGAGTCAGGAGTTTCAATTTTTTGTTTAGATTTTGAATCCGGCGTTTGCAGTTTTAACACTGCGTTTAAAATCATACGCCTGTGCGGTGCAGCGGTGCAGGCACAATACACAGCATTTTTTGGAGGTCTTTCAATTTTAGGAACTTTAACATCTTAACTGAAGTAAAACCAAGATCGTTTAAAAATGAAGCGTAAATAGCTAAACCTGAGTCTAAATCGGACAGCCAGTCTTCGACTGACATTTTTGAACGATGCTGTTTAAAAGCCTGTTTGTCGGAAAGAAACGGCACAACACCACGAGTACACGAAGCAGTAATTGCTATTTTTATTCTATTAATTTGCGAAAATAATTTAATGCTTTGTCGTGATTGGTCAGTCATTTTACATCATTATGTAAGACTAGATTTAATTGGCTTATTTGAACAGGAAGTTATGAACTTTTTGAGGAACTTCCTAAAAATATTGCGGAATTGATCAAATGAATTGCTCGACGTTAGCAAATGAATTGATCAACATTTTTGACAACGCTTCTATTGGCACGGCTGTAATACAATATCAATATCAATACCAGCAGTAGGTGTTTTTGGAGATACCAAGCTAACAAAATTTAAAATTATCTAAATTCATTAACAGCTCGAAAAATTCAACCT